>CM060961.1:140038037-140325537 GCA_030765045.1 Tenodera sinensis | reverse complement strand
AGACAGACTGACACAGAGAGACGCAGAGACACAGAGAGACAGAGACAGAGATACACTGAGAGATATAAAGAGGGACGTAGAGAGGGACTTAGAGAGAGAGAGAGAGAGAGAGAGAGAGAGAGAGAGAGAGAGAGGTGGAGATAATGGTTCGTTTAAAGATATTAGATTTACCTTAAATCTAAGAAAATAAATGGATATTTGGTCTTATCAGTGACTTGACAATGCCGTTTGTTGGAATTCGGTTTCTTCCCAATACTGTATATATTATTCTCGCAGCCAGTAATTCTCCCATTTTCAATGTGCCGCTCGAAAATGTACAAGTTCGAAGGCAAGCGACTATCCATTATTTTGATCGTTACAGATTTAGTTATGCGCAGGATTTCTGAGGGTGAAGTTGTGTTCAGTTCAGTTTTCGGAGTTCTATTCAACCACGCTAAAATAAAGCCGTCTAAACATTGTCATTTAGTACAAATTGTATCTCAATTTGGAGATGTTTTCTCTACGGATGGTGAAGTGTTGTTTTGTAAGATTGTGTGAAACAAAGTTGTCAACCGAAAGATAATTCACTGTTCGGTAACCTGTGGGTCGCGATAACCATATAGGTGCAGTGCAATTCGCAAGAGCTATAAAGTTCTTTACGACAACAGGTGTTCCCTAAGTTTCGAGAACCTGCACATGCTGCTGGTTATTCATTACAGTAATTGTGAATACGGTAAGACCTTTTATGTAGGTCCATCTTCTTAGAACATATAAATCTGCGAGTTTAAATTATTATTAATTTTTAGTTTCAGTTCTAACGTTACAGAAGTAAGAATTGCGCAGTACTCTGATACTATGAAATGAAGACAAAAGCACTCATTTTTAGATAATTTAATCAATATTTTTAAGTAACTTTATTGATAATATTTTAGGTATTTTGAGATCATCAATATCCGGCCCTGATCGTTAGTGTAACACTTTATGCTGCTTAGCTGTTTATTTCATAAGAATAATTTGTTACCATTGCGTGCAGCTACAAAATTCAGAAGTGTTTTCTCACATTATATTCTTTTATAATTACTCGTAAAGTTTTGACTTTAGAGGATGTGCCTAGTAAGATTTTCTGGTCTCAGATAAGTAGATAACAATAAGAAGTAATTTCTGTAAGTTTAATGCTTTTTGCAGCAAGTTTCAATCCCAAATATTTCGTCACATTCAAAATGTTGATTTTCATGTAATAACAAAAAAGCTGTAACAGTTCGTAAATATATCTTACCATTTGTACCTGAAAGTCAATAAATAAGCATATGCAAGACACAAAATATATTTTAACTTTAATTTAATGCTTAATATTCAGAATTCATTACGGCTATCAATCAAAAAGCAAAAATGTGGTTACATTAGCAAGTAACTCTTACTTTTACAAAACTATTCTTTCAAAAGCTTACTGTTTGTGTTCCATGTTGATCGAGACCACCTTAACCCTTGGATGCATGATGGGGAACTTTCAGAGAATGAATTAATCATCCCTTTAATCATATTAAAGTCATATATAACTGGACCCTGTTTTATGTAATCCCTTTCTCTAGTTACCTTGATGTAGTCCTTAAAAATATGTCTAGGATTAAGAAATATGATAAAACTGTTTTTAATATAGCAAAGATTGTATGAAAACCGTGTTTTCTTAATGCTATGCACATGATGCATGACGGGAGCTTTTCAGACCTGTTATGCTCTAGAGCTTCAGCATGTGTCCGTCTATGAATGTTGGTACCTGTGGTATTTTTATACTGGCATTTGTTGCACGTGCTAGACTCTAGTAACACAGCAACACCAATAATAGAGTTCATGCTCATTGTTGAAACTACCTCAGATTTGAAAGTTGCTGCTTTCATAGCTGATGTTAGTAGTTATGTTTGTTGTTACCTCTGCTCGTCCTTCTCTCTTTCTTTGACAAATTAACTAGACCTTTCTCCAACCAAGGAACCCTAGTTTCTTACAGTAGTATTTCCCGAAAACGACAACGTAATTATACTGTAAATGTACATGATCTAAACACTTCAGCGATTATTTCTTAATGGTTTAACACATGTGAATCTAGCATTGCTTCTGAAGATGAAATTTATCCTTCATATAGACCTGTGCCCGACAACTCAGAATCTCAAGAAAGTAGTCGTGAGTCTTGGGATGTGAATAGAGTAGCCTGGCCTAGTAATACACCGCAACCTACAAATACAAATAATGTAAAGAGTTCAGCCCAGCCTACTAAAAGAGCATATGGAGTCCATAGTCAAAACTCCAATTTGCAAATAAATGTCCTACAAGCATTGGCTAGATCTGAAGTCAAAAGGGGCCAGAAAATGGATATCATCCACCAAAGAAAATACCCTGAAGATGGTTTGCGTGTTCACGTGAATTGGAAAGGAAAATTGCTCAGTGTTGTTCAAAATGGCCTAACAATGCATGCAACGAACATAGTGTGCTTGTTTGTGAAGTAATATAACGGATGATCCAAAAGACTCCGAACCGGCTGCGTTGTGTTTTGCCTGTACGCGTCCTCGGCACTCGTCGCCGACTCCCGCTGTCATAGAAACCATACAACATTTTTAAAACTGCTTTTAAAAACTTTACTTACCAATGTTATTAAAGCAGATACTGAAACGGGCCACCGTTAGTTGTTCATACATTTTGGCACAGCTTTAGGAAACTGGCCATCACTTGGTGTAGTTCACGTTGAGAAATTCTGGCAATTTGCTGGCGAATATTTTGTTGTAATTCTTCCAGGTTGTGTGGGTTTGTGTTGTACACTTTATGATTTGAATTACCCCAGAGAAAGAAATTGCAGATCACCTGAAAATCTTCCTGAAAATCGCACTTTCACTTGGCGGGCTGACTGAGTTAACACATACGAACCATAAATAAATACACGCTGTACAGTAGAAAACAAATTGTAAGCGATAATACACTTTGTGACTAAGTACAGGACTAAATAATGAAGCACATTGGTAATAACCAGGGAGCGGGGTTTTAGTAAGTAAGCATAGGAATGAGATTAACAGCATGGAGTATAGAGCCGGTAGGTAGCATGAGGGTTGTACTGCCTTCCACTCCACAAGAGCACAGCAAGGTCACCGGCGCTTCCACTTCCCACTGTAGATGCACAGTTAACTTGATGGATATCGTACTAAAACCCTGCTGCCTGGTAATAACTCAACCATACGATAGTGCGTCACCTCAATACTCCACTTTCAGAGCAGCTGCGTTATGGTGTTTCCGTTTGCGCATTGGAAAAACAGCGCGCACCAGTTCGAATGTTTTTGGATTTCTCTGTATATAGAGCTTTGTTACGAGCACTCTAATGTTTATTTCGATAAAATGGTATGTAGCTTTATTTTGTTGTGCCCCTGTAATGTGCAACTTAGTCATTTTCTTTCTATTTTGCCTTTGGATGCTTTATTAATATTGATTTTGGTTGGAATACAATACTTCCTCTACTTTACTATATGTAGTAGAGATGGTAAAAATGAGAGGGAAATTAAACGTGAATACAAATAACGGGGAATAATAGCTTTTAATTACACATTCCTCTCCCCCCACACACAACCATACGTATATTTGTCTAATCTACTCACGTTTGCTGGAAACGTTCTTTGCAGCAGGCAAACTAAAACATTGACCTACCGTTCCATAATAGCCAGGCTAATAATCTTTTAATGCCTTTCTTTCAATCATTGAAAGAACTAAAAATAACTACTGAAGTTCGAAGCTAATTTGCTAAATGGCAGAATTCCATGAGGTTTAGTAATTTGGTTTCGTTTCTTGCGCTCAGAAGAACAGAAGAGCAGAGAGAAGCGAGGTTAATGAGATGAAGGGAACAGATACGCGATTACATCCCATGCTTCTCGCAACAGTTCTTACATCCTGGCATCCACTCCACTTCCTCATTACCCTTGGCGCCGTTTCACTTCAGGGCGGCGGAAGTGCATTCGATCGTGAAGCCGGCGTTGTCCCAAAGAAATTAGTGTTCTTTGTGCTTTAAGGGGATAATGACAAAGGAAAGTCTACCACAGAGGAATCTATAACTGCCATTGCCTAGGGAACCATTTGCACGAGTGTTCCTGATTGCCACGAACCGTTTTAACAAAACTGAATGTGGGACCAGATGTCATCTCTTAAGTGTAACTTATACAGTTTCCAGCAATTTACAAATGTTCCTAACAGAAAGCAGAGTTATTTGGGAAGACTAGATGGCAAAAACTACCAAAAAGCCACAGTTTAATTTTATCATTAATTTCATAAATACAGTTGGACCTGCTTTATAGGTAAACCAGTTCTACGTGATTCGCATTCATACTTAAACTTTTTAGGTCCCTGCAAAATGTAATTTAGAACCGTGTTAGTAAAACCTTGTTTATGCGTATTCGATTTATACGTAATACGCAGTTATACTATTAAATTTCAGTGAAATACAACTCAGTTTTACGTAATTATAATGGAGCATACGACATACGTTATCTCAAAAGGAATTCCTTATCACTGTTGACAAGATCTAACATGAGCGAGCAGATTTCGGCGCAACAATGTGGTAGCAACAAACGAGAACTAAACGTAAACATTTTCAGTGTCTGGTCTTTACTGTTGAATAGCGGTTTTGTCTTTTAGTTCTCAGTTGCTTTTAATCAGCCATGGAGAACAGAAAAAGGAAATGGTACATACGAGATCAGACTAAAATTCATACGAAAGGTGAAACTTAATCCACACCAAATTGTTCAGACTTAGGAATTGTTTATATCACGCTACGCATAGTCATCAGTAACAAAATGAGGTTATGCACTTACTGCAAGAAAACTGAAATAAGGCAAATTAACTGATTTCTTTAAAGGAGCACCATGTTCAAAATAATGTTTTCTTCAATCATATCCTTGTTTGTTTACTCATTAGGCCCACTGTATTCCTTTTTTAAACATATATTATACATTATCAAAATTTCAGTTGTAAGTAATTCTGATTTCACACATAGATCACATTTTGGGCCGGTACTTACAGAATTGTCCGCAGTGAGTGCCGGAAGTTCTAAAACATGCAATGAGCATTGCTCTTACAAGACCATCGGTGTTAACATGTTTGCAGAAAATTCTAATAATTTATTGATTAGAAAACAACCTTGTAATACTTAATGGTGAGGAAACGTTAATGCTGAAGAAAGATTTTGTCTTTGCCACATGCTGTATGTAAAGCAATCGAAAGAAAATGATTTAATTTTAAGCACCTGAATTAATAATTCATGTCTACCGTTTGGGCATACGAAGTGAAGTGTAACATTTTATGTCAAAGAATATTTAAAATAATGTCTCATATGTCTGTCATAGGACGGTACCTCAACAATAGTAATCAAGAGTTGTAGGAGTACAACTAAGACAATTTTTTACGTTTGTCATAATCTAGAATTGCTGTAACCACAGACAAGCGCTTGTGAATTATTCCGTGTAATAAATTGCTTTCAGATATTCTTAGAAAATTACCTATATGATCGATACCATCAGTTTTCAAAGAACTAATGACCACTTGCCCAAATGTTTTAGGTAAAATCATTGGTCTAACTGGGTCTCCTCTTTCTGAATTTGATCCAATGCCATATTATGTGACAGTCTGGCTCTCAATTGGCATGCGATCACTAAAAAGGAATTTTTTGTCGTAAAAGAATAGTGACTGCAGGACAACATAATTTTCCAACCAAAACCCTGCATATTTTATCACAAGTTCGAAGGTCAAATGATATTTATCTGGAGTGTTTCATATTTAAAATATGAATTTAAATACTATATGTGAAAGATTTGACCAAAAAATCTCACATTATGTGAAAAATAACTAAAAATATATTCATTACGATTACTGAGGTTGACCTAACAAAAGAATGACCGGGAGTAAATCGTGTATGGTAATGTAACGTATCTGCGTATGAAATAGTCACACGTATCATAAGATGTCTGACTTATCTGGGAAGACCGTCGAATGATACTTATCTGAACTACGTCATAAATAAAATAGGAATGTAAATACTATTACGCAAAGATTTGAGCAGAAAAGGTTTAATTTTATAAAAAATAACCCAAAATATATTCAGTTTGATTAGCGTAGTTTAACTTAATCAGAACTGCCAACCGAGGAAAACGAAACCCAAAAATTACATGTATTTTGGCCTTCTCTTGTTGTAACAGAAAAACCAGCTTATTATCTGAAATAAATCCTTTATTTATAACATTAACAAATAACATTTCTTCTGAAAAAATGCGTTAATTATTAAAATAACAATTAGTAAAAAGTAGTCAAATTGAAATGCAGTGCTATTTTGATTGCTAATTGATTTTAATGTGTTATAAACCGTTTTCCACCGATTTGTGGGATACAGTTGGTGATACTGAAAATAAAAGAATAATCTAGTGATAATTTGTACAACACAAAAGATCGACCAGGTGATAATTCGTATTTGATGATTTAACGCCTTTATGTATGAAATAGTCAAAGAAAATGCAACACATCTTAAATCTACTTTTACTTTTTCTAGCACATGCATAGAAGATAGAGAAGATACTGAAATTCACTCAAATATTCAAGGGCAAGATTTATTTGGAAATATAGTTGATTTTAAAAATGCTCTTGGTTGACCTCTGTACACCATATCAGCTTGCATGTACATCAGAGATTTCACGGGAAATATATATTTTGACGCCCCTTGAACCCGCCAAAAGTGTGTGTGTGTGTGTGTGTGTGTGTGTGTGTGTGTGTGTGTGTGTGTGTGTGTGTGTGTGTGTGTGTGTGTGTGTGTGTGTGTGTGTGTGTGTGTGTGTGTGTGTGTGTGTGTGTGTGTGTGTGTGTGTGTGTGTGTGTGTGTGTGTGTGTGTGTGTGTGTGTGTGTGTGTGTGTGTGTGTGTGTGTGTGTGTGTGTGTGTGTGTGTGTGTGTGTGTGTGTGTGTGTGTGTGTGTGTGTGTGTGTGTGTGTGTGTGTGTGTGTGTGTGTGTGTGTGTGTGTGTGTGTGTGTGTGTGTGTGTGTGTGTGTGTGTGTGTGTGTGTGTGTGTGTGTGTGTGTGTGTGTGTGTGTGTGTGTGTGTGTGTGTGTGTGTGTGTGTGTGTGTGTGTGTGTGTGTGTGTGTGTGTGTGTGTGTGTGTGTGTGTGTGTGTGTGTGTGTGTGTGTGTGTGTGTGTGTGTGTGTGTGTGTGTGTGTGTGTGTGTGTGTGTGTGTGTGTGTGTGTGTGTGTGTGTGTGTGTGTGTGTGTGTGTGTGTGTGTGTGTGTGTGTGTGTGTGTGTTTATTTATTTATTTATTTATTTATTTATTTATTTATTTATTTATTTATTTATTTATTTATTTATTTATTTATTTATTTATTTATTTATTTATTTATTTATTTATTTATTTATTTATTTATTTATTTATTTATTTATTTATTTATTTATTTATTTATTTATTGTTAATATACAGCATGCCCCATTACTTAGTAATATTACATGCTTTTTCTTACATCTGTATAGTTTTAGATATTACAATATGTTAATTAACAAAGTTACAATTGTGTATAAGTAAAACTATTTGGCTGATTATGTTATTTGCAATGTTCGTTATAGTTTGTCAAAATCTATATTGTTTATGAAATATATAAATTCCTTAAGGTATTTGTTTCCCAGTTCATTGTTTGTTACCGGCCACTGTCCACCTTTGTTTATAATACTTTGTTTTAGTTTTTGTCTTTCAGTATCTAATAGAGAACACTCATATATTAAGTGGTTTACATTTTGGTTCTGATTTTGACACTTACACAAGGCACTTTCCGCTATCTTGAACCGATGATAGTATTCTCTGGTTTTTCCATGGCCTGTTAACATTGCTGTAACTTGTCCATTTAATGGTATCTTCTGTTTTAGGCGTTCTTGCACCAAGGGAAAAAACATTTTGGTGGTTCTTCCTTTTGAGGTTAAGTCCCATTGTTGTTGCCAAGTATGTAGTGCTCTCTCCGCTGCTTCCTTGATGATGTAGCTTCTTGGGATCTTGTTGTAGATCATCTCTCTGTTATCTTCTTGCGCGGCTTCTTTTGCTAATTTATCTGCTAGTTCGTTACCACGTAGCCCCACGTGGGCCTTTACCCATTTTATGTGTAATGTCCATCCATTTTCTTGTAGTTTCTTAATTTTAGCCTTTATTTCTTCTATTAAGCTGTTCCGAATTTGGCTGGTCTTGAGAAGATCTACTGTAATCTGACTGTCGGTGTACACTACACCTAATTTCTCTCCTACATTGAGTTCTTTGTTACTTTCTAGCTCTATAAGAGCCTGTAGAATAGCTATCTGTTCAGCTTGATTGTTTGAGCAATGGGCGCTAAGTTGATATTTTAATTTTTTAACCGGTTCTCCATTTAGAAAAATGACTGCGGCTGCTCCAATTTTTTCGTTTATCTTGCTCCCGTCAGTGTAAATTTCTGTGTTGTACTGTAAGCCTTGTTGTGCTTCTTGAACACTCATTCTATCTGCAGGATGAGGCCACTCGGTCAGTTTCGGGGCTTCTTCGACTAACGTCGGAATTCCATTTGTGCTCGTCACATGTGCGTTTTCGTATATGTCTAGAATTTCTTGAATTCGTATATTTATTGGCTTGACTGCCGCTAAAACGCAGGACGCTTCATATGAAACTGTTCGGTAAGCTTTTGCAATTTTTATGTTCATCAATCTTTGTACACGCTGGTATTTGAGCATATTCTTTCTTTTTAGAATAGCTTCTTTCCACACTTTCACTCCATATAACAGCATCGGAAGTATCGCACCTTTATAAATTGTTCGTAAGGCTTGTTGTCCTAAACCCCAGTTCAACTTTGCAGACTTCGCTAATGCATTTACCAGTTTTATGCATTTCTCTGAGGCTTGTTTTATATGCATATCAAATGTCATCTTGTTGTCGAACAATATACCTAGGTACTTCAACTGTTTTACTTGCTCTACGATAGAGTTGTTTATATATACTCTTATTTGACTCCTTTCTTCTTTTCTTTTCCTTGTTATAAGAATTGTTTTTGATTTACTGTTGTTGAACTGGAGTTTATATTGTTTTGCCCAATGTTCGATTTGGTGTAGATCAGCATTTGCGTACATTTCTGCTACTTCCTTATTTTCTCCTGATGTCATTAGTAACAGGTCGTCGGCAAAGGCTACTAATTTACTTCGTTTCGTATAACGTAAACTGAGTAGCGAGTTATATAAGATGTTCCAGAACACTGGACCGCAGCAGGATCCCTGGGGGCAGCCCTTCGTCACCTCTTTTTCTACTGTGCTGTGTTTGATTGAAAGTTTGGCTAATCTGCCTCCGAAATAATTTTTAGTTAAATAATATAGGTTTTTTGGGCATTGTAAATTCCTTAAATTGTGGAGTATGCCAGGCCACCAAGCAGCGTCGAATGCACCTTTAACATCTAGGCTAGTAATTATCACACTGTTTTTCTGATCTAAATTGGTTGTTATGAACTTTTTGACTGCCAGTGCTGCGTCTACGGTGCTTCTTTGAGGGATAAATCCATATTGATTCATGTTGAGCAAATTGTTGGTGTATATATGATGATTTATTCTATTTATCATCAACTTTTCTAGTATTTTCCCTCCGATATTTAATAGACTTATTGGTCTGAACTTTGTAGCATCGTGACTTTCCTCTTTCCCTGGTTTAACAACGGGTATAATTTGCGATAGTTTCCATATTTTTGGAAAGTATCCTTGTATGTGTGTATGTGTGTATGTGTGTATGTGTGTATGTGTGTATGTGTGTATGTGTGTATGTGTGTATGTGTGTATGTGTGTATGTGTGTATGTGTGTCTGTGTGTCTGTGTGTCTGTGTGTCTGTGTGTCTGTGTGTCTGTGTGTCTGTGAACAGCATAACTCAAAACCGAAGAGCCGATTCAAAACTAAAGTTGGTATTTTATATTTTAAGGATACGACAAGAAGACTTCGAAGAAAATTCCTCCACCCTAAACTAACCGTTACATGGAAACTTTTCGTAAATTTTTATTTCCTGGAAAATGGCTAATGATTTTGATCAAAATGCCATATATTTAACATATTTTTATGGCAAATGAAATGTATATTTTAAATGTAAGAACAGTAAGAGACAAAGTCTAACTACACAAAAATATTTAGATCTTGTGAGACCACACAATTTACAGCTAATGCATTTCTTTGCGGAGTGAACCATTTTGGAGATATTCCTTGTTATTTGTCTGAAATTTACAATACTTATACCCTTCTCGAATGGGTTATTCATTTTTTTGTCTCTTGGCCATACGAAGAGAATGTAATTTAGCGATTGGCTTTAAAACATTTGAATATCATTTAAAGTCTACTGTAGTCTCCTATTCCCCTTCCACCTACAAGAAAATGAGCATAGATTAGAGGAATACCTAAGCGTTTGTAAGAACAGTTTGTGCAAGGGTAGGTCGGGAAAGTCATGTGAGCACAATAGATCAGATGTTTGCTTCCAGCAATCAAGGTTATACAGTATAAGTGGGCATAATAGGGACAGTGTGGCTTGTGAAGAACCGGAGCAACAACAACTTGTACTATAGGCAGGTTAAATCGCATGGGAGTTACCAAATGCATAATGCTAAGCTGTGATGATGCATTATCACGACTTTTCATAGGTTAGCTACTTATGGATAAAACTTTACTATTACACATAGAAATCTGTGCTAGAGATGTTTCGTCTCCAATTCTAGTGAACAAATTCATACATCGTGTGTGTGTGTGCGCGTGCGTGTGCGTGCGCGTAAGTGCGCGCGCCCTTTTTGTCTATTTCCCCTTCAACCGACATTTTAGTTTTCCCTTTCTGGAATTTACTTAAACATAAATATTGAAGTGGTCAAATGAAAAAAAAAAAAAAAAAAAAAAAAAAAAAAAAAACCTGATGTATTGCACTCATATGACTTTCTCTACCGTTGTACTCACTATTCTTACAAACCCTTATTCCTATATCTTCTTCGTGTTCGTCGAAATAAAATTTACAGAAGTTATCTTATTACTTATTTCCTTATGGGTACAAGGGGAATATGGGAATACTGTAGGCTTTGAGAAATAGTCAAATCATTTAAACTTTCAAATTCCGTTCTCTTTGCACGGCTAACATATAACAAACTGCATAGCAATTTTCCATATTACAGACGTATAAGTTCTCCAAAACTCACTCAAATAACAAAGTATATCTCCGAAATGGTCACTCTACAAAAAAAATTATTTTAACATAAATTGTGTTTTTTAGCAAAATCTACATTTTTGTGAAGCAAGATCTAGTCTATCTCTTACGGTTTACCAGTTATGCAAAGTAATAGTAAACAGGACTGCATGGGCTATACCCGCAAAATTCAAAGTATACATTTCATTTGTGACAAAAATATCTTAAACATATAGCATTTTAATAAAAGTCGTTTGAGCTCCTTTTGAGAAAATCAAAATTTTCCATAAAGTTTCCATATAGTTTAGGGTGGAGGAATTTCCTTCAAAATCTCTTGAATGATATTAAACTTAAATAAAACAGTTTTGGTTTTTAACCGTCTTTTCGTTTCTGAGTTATGCTGTCCACAGATTCACAGAGACTCGCACAGTTACACACAGGGTCCTTTTTCTAAAAATGCTTTCTTTGGATTCAGGGGACTTCAAAACATATTTTTGGTGAAATATCGACATCGAATTTTTGGGTAGAATACAATACTTCGTCTACTTTGCTATATCTAGTAGATAAAGTAAAAAGTTAACGGCGAAAAAAGAGGAAAAAGTTGTGTGAGTTGCGAAAATATTTGCAAGGAAGTGTAAATGCATAATGATGTCAGGTTACCTATGAAGGTTTCACCTCCTCAGTATTTTTAGTTTAGGACATTGAATCAAGCAATTTTAACCATTCCTAGCACCAAACTTAACGCTTTCATTTCATCAGAGCGCATTCATCTTCCCTCTTGACCTTCCGTAATGAGGGACATAAAAACTCCGAAAGGAAAGGAAAGAAAAGGAAAATAAACAAACATCAATCATGATTACAGCTTAAGCTGTCTCTCTCTCTCTCTCTCTCTCTCTCTCTCTCTCTCCTTTCGTTTTATGTCTAGCTCAGTCCTGTAGAGGCAGCCATTCAGAATGGACAGCAATGGAATGAATAGAGAATCAACGTTCATGAGCAGAAAGTTGTGTCATACCTGCGCCTGATAATCCCGGAGTGCGTATCATGATTCAAGTGCGGCGAGTGGATGTTTGTCGAATCCAAAGCATTCCAACGTGATATATGAGGTCTCTGCTATCAAATTCAGATCCACTCTGTGCAGTTTGCTACATGATAACCATTTCAACAAGTAACTCCACATCAGAAACCCCAATGACATATATATCCAATCAGGGCTTCTTGGTTAATTTTGCTTTAAATCAGAAAAGGGAAATCACAAAGACCATTCGAAAACCATGCTATCTAAAAGCATATATGAAGTTTTCAGTGCATTGTTATTTTCTCCCTCCCTCCTCTTCTCTGTGTACAGGTGTGTGTTTGTACTGAAATGTTAATGCTGACAAGATTAATATTGTAACAAAACGGCAACTCGACGAATCCCACTTCTGACACCAGTGCAACAAAACGACAAAAAGTGCAGTCCAATTTTTTTGGTCACTTTATTGTTATTCTAAACTTTTGTACAAAATGCAGTTCTCTTCTACTGACGTTAACGCAATCTACAGACTTTCGTGATACGATTCACAACAATTTTCTTCTCGTGGCCTTGACTCACTGCTTTTACTGTATCTCTTACTTTCTCTGTCTCTGAAACACTAACCCCAACAATACAATCATTCAACACTAGTTAAAACTTCACTTCAACGGGACGTATCCTGACCGACTCAAAAACTGACTGCCCTCACGCGCTCCGCAATTTATTATACCGGTGATGACGTAGCCAGATCTTTCTCAAACTTCTACAAACGCGTAGAACAGTCGGGAATGAAACCACTGAGCACCCCAAGGTCCATAAATTAAACCAAATCTTGAGTAAATCGCTGTCAACCTCCAATACTCGTGAACTTTGGCTACATTCGCAGCGTCACATGTATTAACTGCACAAAATTGATAGTTTATTAATAACTAGCTAAAATACCCGGCTTTGCCCGTGGTTTGACGATTTGATCCCTATAACTTTTCACCTGCGTTTGGATACCATAAACAAACCAAAATAAACAAAATAAATAAAAACAACAGCAAAACACTATGCAGAAGTACTGTTGAACATCTCCAAATACCACAGGTAGAAAAGCAAGTAGAAATAGCTGCGTGAAAGTAATACGTTGCATTTCTATGTCAATCATATAGAAAATTGTATTAATTCTTTGTAGAAGAGGGAATATAGAAAGAAGTGCGATTGTGTTTATAAACGAATAGTGTGTAGAGAAAATTGTGTGATTGTAATATGTTGCGTTTCTATTCCGATCACAGAAAATTGTTTGAACTGTATGTTGAAGAGCAAATAGAGAAAGAAATGTGATCATGTTTCCTCAAAGAAAAGCGAGTAGAGAAAACCATGTGAATATAATATGAGGCCTTTCTATTTCATTCATAGAATAATTTCTTGAAGAGTGAATAGGAAGGATATGTGAGTGTATTACGTAAAAGAAAAGCGAAGAAGTAAAATGGATTGCATGCAAACCTTCACCATGGAAAATCACACCGGATCGAAGGAAACTTATTACATTCCTTGTAATGTGTGCTTCATAGAAGCATTAAAAACATAATAGTCTGATAGCATTTTGTTCTTTTATCAGTCGCTTTCGAAAAAATAAATGTTTTTTGTTCGCAATTGGATGCATAATACCACAAGAAGGTACGAAAATAATAGTTCGTTTCTTGTAAGATGCGTAGAGTAACGTATTTCTGACATAGTTTCGGTAATAATTTTGGAACATCACTAAAGTCACAATTTTTAGTACCACATCGTGTGTAGGAGTGGCAGTTATGCCGTGAGTGTGTTCGCCCAGACCACGAGACCAGCCATCAGCACTGAACGAAACAGCCTCATGCACACGGTCAGGTGACCATGAATTGTGGCTTTAGATATCACACAGGGTTTCGAAATAATTAACCACTTAAAAGAATTAAAAGAATATTCCGAGCAGCTTTCTGAGACGTGAAGTAACTCGGCAACGTTGCATTGAGGTTGGTCAGAGATCTGAACCGGCTTCTAGATGTAAACACATCAGTCGCTTGCAACCCGACGCAGGGTGGTGTAATGTTTTGGAAGATAACGGGTGCAACTGGGATACTGATTGGTCTACAGTAAAAATGGCATAATGTTTGTTTACGCTCATGAGATGCGTGGAAGCAGCAGTGAAGCGTGTTTGTTTATGTACTGACCTAGTGAAAGTGACACCCACACAACGTTCAGCATTGCCAGCTTGCCGGTCTCTTGTTTTCGAAAAAACCTGGGTGTAGGAAATGGTCAGAGACAAAAATGTGAGATACAAAAAGTGCTCCAAATACCGAGATCTATCACTGGTTTAAATTAATGTTATAACGGGTTTTGTATATTGATGTCCCGTCGCGTATTACTCACCACAGCATATCCTCTTGACGATTCTTTTTCTTCTATCTCAGGCGGGCACAGTATGATTGTGTTACGGATGAATGAATGAAGATTCTTTACAAAATGCCTTAAACACTATTTATATACAGATATTGCAATATCCATATTTTACATCTTCCACCGCTAAGGCATCAATCCATGGCCATTTTTTCTTAGGTTGTTTATTTTTCAGACAAGTGAGGTTAATCTCTGCCACCTCCGTTCTTTTTTTTTTTTTTTTTTTTTTTTTTCGGTTAGAATTATTCCAGAGGGTTTACGTAAGAGATGCTGCTTCAATGTAATGACTTCGCCTCCACCGAGTATACGTACCGAATTTCAAGCTGATTGGTCAAGCGGCTTAAGAACGCATAGAGAACAAAGATACAAACATACTATTATTTGCATATCACTTAAATACATTTTCTTTTCACTGTTATCTTGGACGCACGTTCATTCAACAGCCTGCCACATTAATAGAGCGAGGATAAATATCCCATCGCTTACAATGTTCGCGCGCTCGTACTATACACGCTCCGTGGTGACTGGCAGACGGCGTAGCACAGGAGTTCAGACCATGTAAACAAACGGGCAGGGCTGTGTAAGAAGCCCTAGTCCATTTACATCAGTTCATATCGTCATCTATGCGTTCCTCAAAAACATTGTAGTGAACAATAATACATTTTTAAATTGTTCAAAAATAAAACTTGTCATCTAAACAATGTTTATACAGCGAGAAACTTCTCTCAACGTCACATGATGTAACGGGAGCAAACGTAAGGTATTTTGCATTGTGTTCGTCATACGTAGATGACATTTTGTCTAGCTGTTGTAAACCAATTTTTATATGAGCCATTGTAGCGTAGTCAGGATCATTACATGATTTTACATGATCTATTTTGCACATGTCTTAAAAAAACTCCGATTGAAGTGACAAATGGTCGTGTTCTTTATTCTTTTATGCTGCAACAAGTGCTTTATGTTTTTGGTATTACAATGTTGCTTCAACAATTTCCGTTTCTCATTGGAATCTCTAATTTGTGAATAACATAACTTACAGTGTATCGTATCGCCATTCAATACGAAATTATTTCTTCCAAATTCTTCCAATAACTGATTTAATTTACCATCACCTAAAGCTGAAGACATTATTCACCTCGTATGTAAGCACGGATCGCACAGAAAATAACACTCCCTTATCTGCACGGTACAGCTGTCATACTGAACCAGGGCACGCTGTTCACCGCTCAGTCCGAGGTAGCAGCGATGACGTCAAGCAAGCAATTCGCCGTACAGTCAACCTGATTTCTTCTTCAGTGGATATATGTCCTCGCTCTACACATTACGCAACAGAGAGCAAATTGTGCCCAAAGCTGAACTTCATGCTGTTGGTGGAGGTTAGAGACATTGCCAAGAAAAGGTTAATCTAGATTCTGGAATTGCTCCATCCTACACATATTGCAAGGCCTCTAGAGATATTTTCGTCCTGCCGACAGTTTTCCCATTTTCTTCTACCAACCCTCAACGGAGTTGCTGACACCATGAGCAATTTTATCGTCTCATATTGCTCTCTCAGAATAACTGGACCTTGAACTTCTCAGCCCTGAAGCTTCTTGTTCCTTTCCTACTCTGTAATTTCGTGCGTGCATTTAATTACAACTGAAAATTAATTCAGTAGTTCCTTAACCATCTGCTTGAGGAACTGTTTACGTCCTCATTTCATGACATAGACAATCAAAGTGCCTGTTCCACCTTCAGAGCCCATCGTTTCCTGGGTCTGCCCACCGATCTCCTTCCTTTAGAATAATATTGCATTATGTGTTTAGTAGGTCTGATGTTTGGGATTCTTTGAACATGTTCTTTCCACTTTGGTGTGAAATCTTATAACCTTTCATTCATATTAAAATTCCGAACTCTTCTCTGATACTTGCATTTGTTATTAGGTCCTTCGTACATCCCGTCACACTTCTTAACAATTTCGTTTCTGAAGCTTGTATTTTACATTGTTGCTTTTTAGTTAATGTCAAAGTCTCAGTTCCGTATGCTAGTATAGATATAGCCATAGCTTTGTAAAACTTTAATTTTGTTTCTTTACGTATTTTGTTTCTAAATGTTCCACACACTCTGAAATTTGCATATTTTATTGTGCGCGTCATATTCGTTTTCGCAACCAAAAATCACTCCCAAAGTAGTTGAAATGGCTCACCTGCTCTACACAACGGTTGTTTACTCTCCAGCAAGATATTGCAAATGCTAGGTATTTTAGTGCTCCTTATCGTTCACTTGTTTTGTATACAATATTCCAATATTAAAAGCTGACCAGAATGTTTTTTTCGAAAAAGGGTATACGCACATATTTATCCAAGAAAAGCGTAAAACAAAATCGTATGTGTAGCAATCGCATGACTTTCTCTACCATTGTAGAAACTCCTCTTAGAAACGACTGTTCTGTCATCTACTCCATGTTAATGGAAGTCCACATTTGCAGAAACTTATTGAATATTCCCTCACAGGTACTAGGGAGATAAGGGAGCACAATAAGCTTGGTCTAACATTTTAATAGCTCGTCACTATGTGATAGCTTTGACACTCAATTCTCTTTACATGGCCAGGACACTAAAGAGTAACGACTTCCTATTTAAGATAATTGTTTTAAAATTGAAACTAATAACAAGGATTATCTCAAAATGAGTATCTCCACAAAAAATGTATTTGACATGGACTCTGTGGTTTGACGAAATGTACATTTCTACTTTCTCTACTACGTATAATATAGTAGAGGAAGTATTGTATTCCACCCAAAAATATGATGTCGATATTTCACCGGAAATATGTTTTGAGGCCCCCTGAATCCAAACAGAGCGTTTTTAGAAAACGGTCCTAGTATGTGTCTTTGTGTCTGTCTGTCTATCGGTCGGCCTGTCAGTCGCTCTGCGTGTCTGTCTGTCAGTCTGTGTGTCTGTCTGTCTATCGGTCGGCCTGTCAGTCTGTGTGTCTGTCTGTCTATCGGTCGGCCTGTCAGTCGCTCTGCGTGTCTGTCTGTCAGTCTGTGTGTCTGTCTGTCTATCGGTCGGCCTGTCAGTCGCTCTGCGTGTCTGTCTGTCGGTCTGTGTGTCTGTCTTTGGACAGCATAAGTCAAAAACGAGAATTAGGTTAAAAACCAACACACCCAACACGTCGGACCGAACCCACCCACCGTACACTGTGCGCAACCCTCACCTTTAACACACCGAACACGTTGAACATACCGAAAGCTTTGAATGTTTTGAAAGCGTTGAACCCTTCATGACATTGTACGCTTCGATCACATTGAACACTTTGATAACATTGAACAATTTGGCCATATTAAACACATTGATCACATTTAAAACTTTGATCACATTGAATTCTTTGATCGCATTGAACCCATTGAACACTTTGGACAAGTTGAGCACTTTGAACACCATGAGCACTTTGAACACCATGAGCACTTTGAACACCATGAGCACTTTGAACACATTGTCACTTTGAACACTTTGCTCGCTTTGAATTCACTGAACCCACCGAACACTTTAAACGTTTTGCTCACTTTGAACTCACTGAACACTTTGAAATAATTGAACAATTTGACCTTATTCAACACTGAACGCATTGACCACTTTGACTTCATTGTACACGTTGTCCGCTTTGACCACTTTGAGCACATTGAGCTCATTGAAAGCATTTAACATATTGAACACATTAAACACCTTGCACGCAATAAACACATTGAATTCTTTGACACGCTGACAATTTTGAAAATCTTGAACATGTTGAGCACTTTGAACAGGTTGAACACCATCACTTTGAACACTTTTAGCACAATGAACACGCTGAACACATGGGACAATTAGAGCACGTTTAACACTTTGAACATTGAACACATTGAACACCTTGAACGCAATGAACACTTTGAGTGCTTTGAATATTTTAAACAGGTTAAACACTTCGAACAAATTGAACAACTTAAACGCTCTGAACACACTGTGCACTTTGAACCCAATGAACACCTTGAATATATTGAACCCATTGAACACTTTGAACACATAGAACGTATTGAACACAATGCACACTTACACATTGGATCTCTGAACCCTTATTATAGTTTGAGCACATTGACATTTTGAATACATTGACATTTAGAACACATTGACATTTAGAACACATTGACATTTAGAACACATTGCACACTTTGGACACATTGAATAACTCAAACACTACGAACACCTTTAACACTTTGAATACTTTGAACACAATTAACAATTAGAACACCTTGAACACTGCACATATTCAGCAACTTGAACATATTCAGTCCTTTGGACAACTTGAGTATCTTGAGCAACTTGACATTTTGAGCACCATGAACAACCCAAACACAATGAAAACTTTGAAACCAATGCACACTTTGCGCACATTGAACACTTTAAACACCTTGAGAACATCCAACACGGTGAACACCTTGAGCAACTTGAACACCTTCACCACTTTGAACACCCTGACCATTTGTACATAATGTAAAAATCGATCTCCTTGCACTCTTGAGCACATTGGACTTGAACAAATTGAAGTTCCTGAACATATTGGACATCATAGCAACATTGCACTTCTTGAACACATTGCGGTTCTTGAACACATTGCACCCATTGAACATTATGTACACATTGAACATTATGTACACATTGAACATTCTGAACACATTGAACATTACGTACAGATTGAAGACTATGTACACCTTGAACTCTTTGGACACCGACGTAGCACACCGTTGTAACACACCGTCGTCACACACCGACGTAACAACCCGACGTAACACGCCGATAGTATACACAGACGACACCGCCAGAACACACCGACAGAACACACCGCAGGAATACACTGACAGACCACACCGACGCACACACAGGTGGAACACAACAGCTGAACACACCGACGGAACACACCTACGAAACACATCGAAGGACCACACCGACAGAATACGCCGAAGGACCACACCGACTGAACACACCGACGGAACACACCGAAAGAACACACCGAAAGAACACACCGAAAGAACACACCGAAAGAACACACCGAAAGAACACACCGAAAGAACACACCGAAGGAATACACTGACGGACCACACCGACGGACACACAGGCGGAACATTAAAGCTGAACACATCGACGGAATACACCGACAGAACACGCCGAAGGACCACACCGACGGAACACACCGAAGCACCACTCCGACAGAACACGCCAAAGGACCACACCGATGGAACACACCAAAAGAACACACCGACGAAATACAGCGATGAACGCACCGGCGAAGAACAACGGAGGAGCTTACCGGCAAGGCACACCGGCAATGCACACTGGCGAAACACATGCCGAACACACCAGCGGTAAACACCGTCGGTGCACATCGGCAGAGCGCACCGGATGAACACACTGACTGAACACACCGACTGTACACACCGGTGGCTCACACCGGCTGAAAAAGCTAGCGGTGCTCACCGGCGGAACACAGCGGCTGATCACACCGGTGGTGCACTACGACGGAACACACCTGCGGTGCACACTGGTGGAACACACTTGCGGTGCACACTGGTGGAACACACCGGTGGTGCACTACGACGGAACACACCGGTGGTACATAAAGGTGGTGCACACCGGTGGTGCACATAGGTGGTGCAAACTGGCGGAGCAAACCGGTGGTGCTCACCGGTGGAACACACCGGTGGTGCACTACGACGGAACACACCGGTGGTGCACACCGGTGGAGCACACAGGTGGTGCAAACTGGCGGAGCAAACCGGTGGTGCTCACCGGTGGAACACACCGGTGGTGCATACCGACGGAACACACCGGTTGTGTACACCGGCGGAACCTACCGGTGGGGTACACCGGCGCAACACACCGGTTGTGTACACCGGCGGAACACACCGGTTGTGTACACCGGCGGAACACACCGGTTGTGCACACCGGCGGAACACACCGGTTGTGCATACCGACGGAACACACCGGTTGTGTACACCGGCGGAACCTACCGGTGGGGTACACCGGCGCAACACACCGGTTGTGTACACCGGCGGAACACACCGGTTGTGTACACCGGCGGAACACACCGGTTGTGCACACCGGCGGAACACACCGGTTGTGTACACCGGCGGAACACTCCGGTTGTGTACACCGGCGGAACACACCGGTTGTGCACACCGGCGGAACACACCGGTTGTGCATACCGACGGAACACACCGGTTGTGTACACCGGCGGAACCTACCGGTGGAGTACACCGGCGCAACACACCGGTTGTGTACACCGGCGGAACACACCGGTTGTGTACACCGGCGGAACACTCCGGTTGTGTACACCGGCGGAACACACCGGTGGTGTACACCGGCGGAACACACCGGTGGTGTACACCGGCGGAACACACCGGTGGTGTACACCGGCGGAACACTCCGGTGGTGTACACCGGCGGAACACACCGGTGGTGTACACCGGCGGAACACACCGGTGGTGTACACCGGCGGAACACACCGGTGGTGTACACCGGCGGAACACTCCGGTTGTGTACACCGGCGGAACACACCGGTGGTGTACACCGGCGGAACACACCGGTGGTGTACACCGGCGGAACACTCCGGTTGTGTACACCGGCGGAACACTCCGGTTGTGTACACCGGCGGAACACACCGGTGGTGTACACCGGCGGAACACTCCGGTGGTGTACACCGGCGGAACACTCCGGTTGTGTACACCGGCGGAACACACCGGTGGTGTACACCGGCGGAACACACCGGTGGTGTACACCGGCGGAACACACCGGTGGTGTACACCGGCGGAACACACCGGTGGTGTACACCGGCGGAACACTCCGGTGGTGTACACCGGCGGAACACTCCGGTTGTGTACACCGGCGGAACACACCGGTGGTGTACACCGGCGGAACACACCGGTGGTGTACACCGGCGGAACACTCCGGTGGTGCACAGGCAGTGCCGCCCGCCTCGATAGCGTGATGGTTAGCATGTCTGCCTCACGTTCAAGAGCTCGCGAGTTCAAATCTCGCTTAGGGTAAGTTATCCGAGTAAGTTTTTTCCGAGGTTTTCCCTACCCTGAGAAGACGAATGTCGGGTAACTTAAAGCTCCATGGACCTCGGGCTCATTTGAGCATCATTTCACCCATTTCATTTCATTCATTCGTCCGATATGACACAATGTTGGTGGACGTTAATTAAAAAAAAACAGGCAGTGCACACCGGCGGAACACACCGGTGGTGAACACCGGCGGAACACACTAGCGGTGCACACTAGCGGTGCACAAGGGCGGAACACACAGGCAGTGCATACCGGCGCAACACACCGACAGAACAGAATGGTGGTGCACACCGCCTGAACACACCGGTGGTGAACACCGGCAGAACACGCCGGCAGAACACACCGAAGAAATACACTGGCAGACCACACCAACGCAGACACCGGCGGAACACAACAGCTTAACACACCGACGCAATACACCTACGAAACACACCGAAGGAACACACCGAAGAAACACACCGACGGAACACGCCAAAGGACCACACCTATGGAACACACCGAAAGAACACACCGACGAAATACAGCGATGAACACACCGGCGAAGAACAACGGCGGAGCTTACCGGCAAGGCACACCGGCAATGTACACTGGCACAACACAGGCAGAACATACCAGCGGTAAACACCGTCGGTGCACATCGGCGGAGCGCACCGGATGAACACACTGGCTGAACACACCGACGGCACACAACGGCTGAACACACTGACTATACACCGGTGGCTCACACCGGCTGAACAAGCTGGCGGTGCTCACCGGCGGAACACAGCGGCTGAACACACCGGTGGTGCACATCGGCGGAATACACCGGTGGTTCACTACTACGGAACACACCGGCGGTGCACAGCTGTGGAACATACCGGCGGAACACACCGATGGTTCTTACCGGTGGTGAACACCAACGGTGCACACAGGTGGTGCACACTGGCGGTTCCCACCGGCGGAACACACCGACAGAACCCACCTGCGGTGCACACCGGCGGAACACACCGACGGTGCACACAGGTGGAACACACCTGTGGTGCAAACCAGTGGAACACACCTGTGGTGCAGACCGGTGGAACACACCTGTGGTGCAAACCGGCGAAACACACCGGCGGAACACACTGGTGGAAAACATCGACAGAACACATCGGCTGAACACACTGGCTGAACACACTGGCTGAACACACTGGCTGAACACACTGGCTGGACACACTGGCTGGACACACTGGCTGGACACACCGGCTGGACACACTGACGGAACACACCGCCGGAACACGCTTGCGTAACAGACCGCCGGAACACGCTTGCGTAACACACTGACGGAACACACTGACGAAACACGCTGACGGAACACGCTGGTGGAACACACCGACAGAACACAGTGGCTGAAATCACCGGCGGAACACACTGACGGAACATACTGACGGAACATACTGACGGAACACACTGACGGAACACACTGGCGGAACACACTGGCGGAACACATCGACAGAACACGCTGGTGGAACACACCGACAGAACACATCGGCTGAAAACACTGGCGGAACACACTGACGGAACACACTGACGGAACACACTGACGGAACACACTGGCGGAACACACCGACATAACACATCGGCTGAACACACTGGCGGAACACATCGGCTGAACATACTGGCGGAACACACCGCCGGAACACGCTGGCGTAACACCCCGCCGGAACACGCTGGCGTAACACACTGACGGAACAGAATGGTGGTGCACACCGCCTGAACACATCGGTGGTGCACACCGGCAGAACACGCCGACAGAACACACCGAAGAAATACACTGGCAGACCACACCAACGCACACACCGGCGGAATACAACAGCTTAACACACCGACGCAATACACCTACGAAACACACCGAAGGAACACACCGACGGAACACGCCAAAGGACCAAAGAGAGGAGGGAATGGAAAGGTACGAGAGCAGAAAGAGAGAGTAAATTGGAGTTTAAGGGACCATCGACAGCTAGGGCATTTGGATAGATTCATTGAGAAGCGAGAGGCAGGAGAGAGAGAGCATTTTATGGAATAATATAGATCAGAGATGTCCAACATTTTGCGAAAGAGGGGAGGTTGGATTTACCCCGTTACACTTTATGCGGAATGTGCCACTCTTTAATCCTCAGACGCAGATTGTGTTACACTGACGATTTCCTTATATGTACGTTGGTTCGATGTGCGAAAGCCTTTCAAATCTTATGCAATAAACATCTGTTCACCAGTGATTTTCTTTGGTATTGCTTATGTTTAAGTAGTCAATCAATATTTGGCGACAAAGTCTTAAGTGCATAGCCCTAGAAGATACATCAAGGGATCGTCACGATACAGACTTTTAGAAGCTCTGTTCGCAAATATATGTAGAGCTATACTGGAGGACAAAGCGAGGGTATTCTGCATAGACACACCCTAGGGATGATTTACTATTACTATTATTATTATTATTATTATTATTATTATTATTATTATTATTATTATTATTATTATTATTATTATTATTATTATTATTATTATTATTATTATTATTATTATTATTATTATTATTATTATTATTATTATTATTATTATTATTATTATTATTATTATTATTATTATTATTATTATTATTATTATTATCGTTATCGTTATCGTTATCGTTATCGTTATCGTTATCGTTATCGTTATCGTTATCGTTATCGTTATCGTTATCGTTATCGTTATCGTTATCGTTATCGTTATCGTTATCGTTATCGTTATCGTTATCGTTATCGTTATCGTTATCGTTATCGTTATCGTTATCGTTATCGTTATCGTTATCGTTATCGTTATCGTTATCGTTATCGTTATCGTTATCGTTATCGTTATCGTTATCGTTATCGTTATCGTTATCGTTATCGTTATCGTTATCGTTATCGTTATCGTTATCGTTATCGTTATCGTTATCGTTATCGTTATCGTTATCGTTATCGTTATCGTTATCGTTATCGTTATCGTTATCGTTATCGTTATCGTTATCGTTATCGTTATCGTTATCGTTATCGTTATCGTTATCGTTATCGTTATCGTTATCGTTATCGTTATCGTTATTGTTATTGTTATTGTTATTGTTATTGTTATTGTTATTGTTATTGTTATTGTTATTGTTATTGTTGTTGTTGTTGTTGTTGTTGTTGTTGTTGTTGTTGTTATTGTTGTTGTTATTGTTATGATTGTTGTTATTGTTATGATTGTTATTGTTGCTATTGTTATTATTGTTGTTGTTACTGTTGTTATTGTTGTTATTGTTATTATTATTATTATTACTATTATTATTATTATTATTATTATTATTATTGTTATTGTTATTGTTGGTGTTATTGTTGGTGTTGGTGTTGGTGTTGGTGTTGGTGTTGGTGTTGGTGTTGTTGTTATTGTAGTTATTGTAGTTGTTGACTGTTATTACTTTATTTATTATTATTGTTCTAATTGTTTATTATCATTATGATTATGTATTATTATACCAAGTTTGGATTTTAAGACTTCGTTTTTGAGTTACGCTCTCTTCTCTCTTTTTCTCTCGCACACATACAGATACATTCTCTCTCTCTCTCTCTCTCTCTCTCTCTCTCTCTCTCTCTCTCTCTCTCTCACACACACACACACACACACACACACACAAAAGAGACACAACACACGCCTACCTTTTCCTAGAACTGCACTTTTGGATTCAGGGAGTCATAAAACATACATTTCCTGTGAAAACTCGGCATAGAATTGTTGGGTGGAATACAATACTTCCACTACTTGCTATACGTAGTAGAGAAAGTAAAAATGGAGCCTTACAACAAAGTACAAAGTAATCAACAGGTCATGCATAAATACTAACACCTTATAAAATACCTATAGCACTCTCACAGTAATGATCTCTCTAGAAGACTACTTTCTGCCACTGGCAACTTAATTACGATTTTGAAAGAGCATTAACCAAATTACTTTTGGAACAGATTTGGTTTTACGTTGACGATGAAGTAAGATCCCAAAATAATAGACTCCGGAGATTGCAGAAGCCTGAAATAATTAACGAAGTGACGCTTCATGGTACTTAATTTCGTGTTTGATGTGTTGTAACACCGAGAATATGCTCTGTATGTTTAATGAGAAACTGGCGCCTATACGCCACCTTGGATATCTTTCCCCAGAGCTTTGCACATGAACGACTTTCGTCACTTTGTAATTGAACTCCCTTTCCATTCTCTCTTGCACGCTCGGTTCAAAATATACTTATGGCTCACAAGTTATTATTTCAGTATCGTCAGTATGAATATATTTGTCAACATAGCATCGAAATATGATTGTGTGTGTCCAGTGTGTTTTACATGTATGCGTGTTTTTTTTCTGTGTGAATATTTGTGTGTGTGTGTGTGTGTGTGTGTGTGTGTGTGTGTGTGTGTGTGTGTGTGTGTGTGTGTGTGTTGTTGGTGTTTAATATGCCTGTGTTCTTCTATGTTATTGTTTAACCACGCTGCCAATTGCCAGAATCATATCAGCGTCGCCGATGTACCAGAATTTCGTCGCGCAGGAGTTCTTTAACATGCAAGTAAATCTAATGATAGGGAGCAGTTGTTTTTGAGCACACTTAAAATCCATCGGTCTGTACCGGATTTGAACCCGCAACCTTGGGATCAGTAGACCAGCGTCTGACTGAGCCACTCAGACCGTGTGTTTTGTGTGTGTGCGCGCGCGCGCGCGCGCGCGCGTGTGTGTGTGTGTGTGTGTGTGTGTGTGTGTGTGTGTGTGTGTGTGTGTGTGTGTGTGTGTGTGTGTGTGTTCTGTTCGTTGATTTGGTAGTATTTTTTCATTTACAGGGCGTCGAAACGGAAGATGGTGTCAATTTCTATAAATGATCACAGATTTTTCGTGTAATATTGTGAATTATCTGTTTTCCAAATTGAACATGAATCCGTTTTATAGTAAAATTAGTTAAATGCCGATCACTGCAGTGGAGGTAGCATGCTTGCGCCACATTCAGTGGATCCCAAGTTCGAATTTCAGTTAGGGTGATTTACCCGGACAAGATTTTTTCCGGGTTTTTCCTTATGAATGCTATGTAGCTTTAAGCTCTGTGAACCGGATTAATTTAAGAATCAATACATCCGTTTCATTACTTGATCGTCCGATATGATCCACCTGTCTAAAAGGCGTCAAGCTATACAAAAAGACTGTTACATTCACACACTTCTGTATCAGGTATTCCTAAAATAGGCCATTCTTTCGTTTACGTTATGTTAGACACAAACATTTATAGCAACGGCTTTATTATACATTATCCTGTAGGCACAATGGAAATAGACGAGTACGGTAGCCTTAAGCGATAGTGAAATCCTTTAAGAGCTAGTCGGCGTGTGACGGCTTTGAAATCTTGTTTTCTTTGCATCATCAGGAGGAAATGAAACTGAATAATGACTTTAATCTGAGTAAAGTATAGCTTCTGAAAAATTGAAATCATCAACGAATATCTTGGAAATGGTTAACTCTACAAAAAGATTTGATATAACTTGTCATCCAGAATGAAGAGGACTTCCAAGACTATTCCTAGAAAATTCGTGATATGCAGTTCATTTGATATTAAAAACTTCAAATGCACAGTATTGTACTTAAAATCGTTGAACTCATTTTTTATAAAATAAATTCTCCAAACCTTAACACGTAAAGAGTCACCATCTGCAGAAGATGAGAGAGACATCTCTCGAAAACGTTCCAGTTTTTAATAAACAAGTGAGTGAAGTAATTGTAAAAATCAGTATGACTCTTCTTATTTCAACATGAATGAAACTTCACTGTCAACATTGCTTCTATGTCAAATATTTAACGTAAAGAGTAATTTAGCGTGTGGAGATTTACTTCAAAATCTTCGTTTTATTCATTGAAGATGCCGGGTTTGGTATTTAACCGACTATTCATTTTAGAGTTAGCTGTTCACTCACTCACTCACTCACTCACTCACTCACTCACTCACTCACTCACTCAGATCTCAAAACGGTATTTCCAGTGAAATCTCGACTCGAAGTTCTGGGTGGAGTGGAGTGCAATGCTTTCTGTTATACACTTACTACAGAGCTGTAGAGTCTGTGTGTTTTCTTTATGTATGCGCTCAAAATTCACCAATTATAGAGCAACTTTCACAATATGAGAGCGTTACTCTAAACCTTTTACAGGCAAAACAACCACCTATCACCTGCTTATACAAACATGAATAATAAACACATGGATAGAAAAGCGAAAACCTTACATGCTGCATTTATATTACTTTCTCCACAACCTTTCCACTTTTCATATAAACGCTATTTCTTCTACTTCTTACGGAGGTAAACATATATTACACATTTAATGATACAGGAAGGGCACCCTTCGTAAATTACTTCAAATCTTTAAGAACGTGTCGCTAAGTGATGACTTTAAAATTCCATACATTTTCATGATCTCGAGAAAAACAACAATGTGATTAATCACTTGAAGAAGCTATTCCTTAGAAAATTCAGCCCAACAACGAAGAACTCATAAATGGTTAACCCAACAAAAAATTTATTTGATATACTTTGTGTTTTAACGAAACCTACATTTTACTCTCAAGATTGGTGTATGTTTCTTATGGTTCGCCAATTAAACAAAATATAATAAAAACTACGCTGGCTATTCTCAGAATTCAATATATACGTTTCATTTGTTTTGAAAATATGAACATGCGGCAGTTTATTCATATTGTTAAAGAGACACTTAACAATCACAAATAACGAAAAAAAATTGCATTTAAGGTGTACTTTTGGGTGAAGGAGTGTTGTAAAAATATTTATATCTTATCCTAGGAAAATGATGTTACTTAAATTCGAAGTTTGGTTCATAATATAAAAACATTATAAACTGGAGCTTGACAACTAAATAGATCAGTGAAGGAATCCTTAAAGGGCTGAAATAGTAATACTTATAAAGAGCATGCGGGTGTTGGAGACAAAGATAACGATTGGAACTTTTGGTCCACAGCACATTTATTATAGCAGAATGGAATGTTCTATTTTTGAAATAAGCTTCTTTATGAACCAGTGAGAAAGAATGAATTTGAGAGTACAAAGAATGAATTATATAATTTATTATATTATTCATTGTATTATCTTACCCCATTATCTTATATTATCTTTAAATTTTTACATACAATTTCCACAATTTGTAATTCCCTATTGCAGTAATGGGAAAGAGTAATGTATCCACTATTTCCGTTTATATCCCATTACTCTTCTTCCTTATTTTCTCCAATTTGATTCACGTTTCCTTTGATTATTTTAACCTTATTGTCTCTAAATATTTGCCTGCGTTCTCCATAGACTCTTGAGAGTACGCTATAAATTGCTATTTTTGAAAATAAATGTATAATTAGCCTTAGAAGAGGGAAAAGCTACATTTGTTAGTCATGTGATTCACAGCCCGCTAGATCATCGTAGAAAAAATCTGATGTGTTGTACTCACATGACTTTCTCTACTCTTGTACTAAGCATTCTTACAAACTCTTATACAGGATGGGTCAAAGAAACGGGAAATTTTGAAACTGTGAAATGAAACCTTAGATAATGTATTAAATTGATTTTTATTATACGAAGATCTAGAAAATAGTACGCCATTTGCTATAACCACTATTTCTTGAAAATAACATCCTTTAAGTGTCCACCACCAACACGCACGCATTCTTGTAATCGATCTTTAAAGTTTCTCATCACTCTTTGCAACATAACTGCTGGGATTCTCGCAATTTCTTCACAAATTTCTGTTTTCAGGTCGTCAATGTTTCGTGGCTTTTTTTCGTATACTTTACCTTTGAGATAACCCCATAAAAAGTAATCGCATGCAGACAAATCAGGAGATCGTGCAGGCCACGGAATGATTCCATTCCTCGATAAGACATGATTCCTAAACAAATTTTGCAGTTTCGTCATAGAGATTCGTGCAGCATGTGCTGTTGCACCGTCTTGCTGAAACCAAGTTGTTCTGTTGATTCCATAATTTCTTATTTGACCACGTAAGAATTGTTGAATCATTGTCACATAATGATCTGCAGTAAGAGTTTGCGCGCGACCATTGAAACCTTCAAAGAAGTAAAGTCCAATAATTCCTTTGGAAGAGAGAAAACTCCAAACGGTTACCTTTTGTGAGTGCAGGGGCCGCTCAGGAAGTTGCCGTGGATTCTCTTGTGCATAGTACCTAAAGTTCTGCTTATTTACGAAGCCATTCAAAGGGAAGTGGGCTTCATCAGACATCCATAAATTCGGAAGAACTTCTTCGTTATTTTCGATCTCATTCAAAAATTGCTCACATAACATGGCACGATTATGTAGGTCCTGCTGATTTAATTTATGCACAACTTGCAACTTGCAGGGGTGAAATTTTACATTGTCCTTCAGTATTCTTCGTACACTAGAGCGATCCATGTTAAGTGCCAGAGAATCTCTCCGGAAAATTAAAAAATTATTTTGTTGTTTAACGACGCTGTCAATTGCCAGGATCACATCAGCGTCGCCGGTGTACCGGAATTTGATCCCGCAGGAGTTCTTTTACATGCCAGTAAATCTACTGGCATGGAGCTGTCGTTTTTAAGCACACTTAAAAACCATCGGCCTAGGTCGGGTTTGAACCCGCGACCTTGTGATCAGTAAGCCAGCGTCTAACCAACTGAGCCACCCAGACCGACAATGTCTCCGGACTGAACGTGTCGGACTGTTCAGGTGTAGCAATAGATTTTGGTTTACCTGGAGGTTTCTTCTTCAGTGTTGAGCCTGTTTCTTCTGATTTGCGAACCCAGTAATTTATCTCTTGAGCAGAGGACACAGGATCATGACGACGGAGTTGAAAATGACGACAAAACTCCCTACGAGCAGCTTCGGCACCTTGACCATTTAAATAATAAGGCTTTGTAGCAAATCCTCTTTGCTCACCAGTCCAGCGTTCCATGTTTACTAAATTGCAACTATCACGCTCAATAATGACATGTATCTGAGCCTTCTAATATAAACCATGTACTAACAACAACGAAATTAAAATTTCCCGTTTCTTTGCCCCACCCTATACCTATATCGTCTTGTTAGTTAAGATAAACATTCGTACAAATTATACCTACATTAGAATACAGAAGCCTTTGTGCGATAGTCAAATGTTTTAAAGCTTTGAGATTCCGTTCTCTTTGCACATTTAACATAAAAACATGAACGATGTTCTATTTCACGAAAGTTCTAAGTTTTCCGAAACTCACAAACATAACAACAAATATCTCCGAAATGGTTCACTATACAAGAAAATTGGTTCAGATCTAAATTGTGTATTTTATCAAGATAATCATTTTTTGTACATCATGATTTGGTTTATATCCAACGGTTTACCAGTTATGCAAACGTCGTCCAGAGTAAATGCGACTACAGGGGCTATAGCCAGAAAATTCAAACATATGACATTTTAATCAAAATACTTAGTCATTTTCAAGAAAATCAAAATTTTCGAAAAATGTTCCGTGTAAGCGGTAGTTTAGGGTGGGGCTATTTTCTTCAAAATCTTCGTGTCACATCCCTGAAAGACATTAAACTTAAATACCAACTTTGGTTTTTAACCGTCCTCTCGGTTACTGTCCACACCCACACACACACACACACACACACACACACACACACACACACACACACACACACACACACACACAGACGCGCGCGCGGACCTTTTATCTAAAAATGCTTATTTTATTCAGGGGGTCTGAAAACATATTTCCGGTGAAATCTCGAATCTCGACATCAAATTTTTGGGTGGAGTACAATACTGTATGAGTAAGCAAGAAGTACTAAATAGACAAAGAATTGAGATCCTGTCTTAGAAATACAAGAGGCATCTTATTAGACGGGCACCCCTATCTTGTTGTCTCGTGTTTGGCAGGAGTAGGTTTCGGCGCCGGCTGGTCTATGGTTGGTTGGAGAGAGATACGGAGGTACGACTTCAGCTTATCAAAGTTTTCGCAACTTCTATCGGGACATAGAAGTCAGCACTTCCTCACTTTATATGAACCTTTTGCTCGAGTATAGGTATAAAGAAGGCTGATAGCAGACTGTGGGATCGATTCAGCTCTGCTCTGTTTTACTGCTTCCTAAGCGAAGTTTTGTTATGTGCGGGCAAGAAGCAATTAGGTATGTGAGGAGAGAAGGTGAGGGTTTGTTTGTAGTGTTTAACGCCCGCTTTTACTACTATGGCACCGCAGGCGTGACACTGATGATACATGGAATGAAGATGGAGCACCGGTGGAATGAGATGGCGGGGGAAACCGGAGTACCCGGAGAAAACCCGCCCTGACGCCGCTTCGTCCACCACGAATACCACATGCGGGTCCCTGGGATCGAACCCGGGCCGCCTAGGTGGTAGGCGAGCGCGCTAACCGCTCGGCCACGGCGCCGCCAAGAGAGAGAGAAGGTGAGGGGAGGATATTCCTGATTTCGTCACTTTAGCCACGGACAAAAGCTGATCTACATGGCTGAGAATTGAGGTGTTACATACACAGAGCACAAATAATAATAGACACGGAATTTGTGATGGCCTGTAGGGGCATTTATGGGGCGTGTCCTCTGATATCGGTCTACATTAGTTTGAAACGGGACACGTTACCTCCCCTACCTTCCAGTTGAGGGAGGTAGCTATAGCTATTCGTAATTAGCTAATGAGTTGAAAACACCAGCATAGGTTTGGTTCGATACAGAACACAAGGTGTATTTTAGCCAATAAAATTAAAGCATGACGTAATAAGGTACCCTACAAACGATACGGAATAAGGTTGATGATAGTTTCTCGGGCTAATCTGACCTGGCTGTTAGCCCGAGAAACTATCATCAATAATCAACGCCGGGAAAGCTTCAAGTCATTAAACGGAATAAGGTGTCCGCAGGAAGACAGCTGATTTCTTTCTGTGCTCTCTGTACTTGTAAAACTAAACCACAGACACTGTCGCAGTAGGTTTAAGAACGCGGAATTACCCATGTTTGTCAGAGCACGTTCAATTCTTTAGTAGGAATTTGATTTATATTGTAATGAGCTCAGTGGGAATATATGAAATAAACTCCAACCTGAGGAATATATCAAACAATATTTTGAAAGTTATGGAACGATACTCTGAAAATGACTATATTTTAACGAGATTAATATTTATTTCCTTAATAAGTTCTTGTTAGGTAAACTGCGATAAGAATAAAGAGTACATAAGTGCTATTTACATAAATATATTAGCGATATCTAGATATTTAAAACCAATAAGAATTTCGAGAATAAAAAAGTAGTAGTGGATGGTAATTTAAGGTGTATGGAGTTCCTTAGAAACTCTCTTTGCGCTTTAGAACTTATGCACACATATGGATACACGCCCTATTTTCAATTCCTTTTCTTAACTCAAAAAGTGTCTGAAAGCATGAAGGAAAGCAAATTCCTAACAGTTATTACTGATTAAATCATTGCCTACACAAATGTGGAAGGCAAAACAAACATAGCGAACGAACTGAATTTAAATTAAGGATTCATCTTGTTTGTTATTAATTGTAGGTTTACAGTCCGTCATTTGTAATTGCGGTGTTACTGTCTCACATTTCAAACTTTGGTAATTTCCGAATGCAAGCGGCGTAATGATAAGGGGTAAATAATGCTTATTCACTCAATAACTGCAAAACGCCAAACAATCCGCTTTGTTACAATCTGATCAACAGAATACAATGCAGTGCACCAGTGAATAGCTAACAACACCATATAGTATGAAACAGCCTCGAATCTATCGCATAAGCACAGTTTGTGCTGGTTTTGTTAGGTGGGATATTGGCGAACCTTTGTGCTTTTTATTTTTTTATTTTTTTTTTTTTTTTTCGTGTTAAGCCGGTGTCCCATGATCCAACTTGTTTGACCAAAGTTTTGTAACGAATGGAATTGTAGAGAAAAGAAATAGTGTCTGTCACACTATGATACATTTTGGTCCAAAACAAATTATGGTTCACGTAGCAAGCGGAAAAATAAACATAGCGGACGCAAATATTTATTTTTCTATTGCTATATTAATTAGATATAGGTTTAGGATATATTTCCACAAGTCTCAGTAAGAGGAAAAGATGTATTAGGAGTAGAAGAGGTTGGTGGATACGCTCGGAGTGCAAGTAAGAGAACAGGGCACGACTACATTGGGTCTACTACAAAACGAATTGAGGTTAGATGATCCGAGAACTATCACATTTTTTTAACGAATTGACAAAGATTTATTTCCCAACGTTTTACATCGTGTCGAAGACAAACTTATACACCAGGACATAAATATGAGACATTTATTACAGCGCGAAGGAGGTAAGGAATAATTGTAATAGTTTTAATCTTGGTATGGATGGATAGGAGATTTTAACTCATTTCATAAAAACAAAAACTCGAAGCGTTCAAACGCTTAGATGAAAGATACAATGGCCTCCTGAGTCCAGTTTTTCATTTCTAGAATGTTGCAAGTGCTGTAAAAACTACAAATGCAAAACCGTGCATACGCAACAGCTGACTACGCGTTCCATGCGCAGTCCGCCATATTATTACCTTACTGACACATTGGCTGTTTTCACATTGTTGGATGAAAAAAAATTAATGCAACTCAATCGGATTGGGTACAAATGGTTATATTTAAAAAAAAAGATAGAAATTGTGTGGAACAAAATTGTGTCCAACTCTAGATGGTCTCACGATGCACTTTTGTTGTACACACTGCTTTGGACCAAAAAGTTGGACCTGGGGACATCGGTATTATGCTACAGCTTTCTCAACCGAATGGGATGGTTTAGCCAGTAATGTCCATGGGGCCATCATGGGCTCGATTCGTGGCCTATCTTTCGAAGTGATGATGTTTTTCATGAATACTGCGAATATTCATTACATTCAAATTTCTTTTCCCTCCATTTTACCACTCACGACTTCTCATTCCACTTCTGTTCGTTCGCTTGTTTCTTTCAGGGTTGACCACGTCGACAGGTGTGTCGGGCATGCAGTGCAGAAAGAAGACATTTGACGTGCAATCTCCGGTTCCCAAGCCTCTCAGGAGGATGTGACGGCCCCCATCGTGGCTCCTGAATCACTACTCCCTTCGGGGCCCTCCTTTGTGGCGCACAGGTCACATGTCTGAGGTCCCGAAGTCCCCGTCTATAAACTTACCTTACGTTAACTACTTTAAGGCTCCGATTAATGTACTATTTAAGTAAAGCGCTGTGTTAAACGTGATTTTTCTCAGCTAACTTTGGACTTCGGAACTTTTCGCTGGTAAAACACTCCACATAGCTGGGAATGTTTCCGTATACGTTCAGATAACATTGTGACACCGGCCACGACGTACAACAAAGGGCAGTTGGGACCAAGCTACATCACATATCAGACGTGACGCTCGAGGACAAGCTGGCCCACACCACTCACGCGTGCAATACGTGAGAGCAGTCAAAACTGCAGAGCAAAGAGCGGTTCTCGGGATTACTTGCGCAGTGGCCGGCGGCCGGCAACTTTGTAGAAGTTCCAGAAAAGGTGAAGTTCGAGAAACGTCCGTGTCACGTCATCCTCACTATACAAGAGGGCGAGTCAACGAGAGTATGCAATCAGTGGGTTTTTAGTTTTACCAGTGTGTGTCAGCTGCGTGTGTACGGTCACGTTCAAAGGACGATAGTGAAGCACTTAATGTGTGTTGAGTGGTCGTGTCGTCAGTTAGCTTTAGTCGGATAAAGAGAGAACTGAAAGATAGAAAATTGTAAGTCAAGGCTACGAAAAGAAAACAGTTGCGAATTGCAGTATCATGAAAGACTGTAGACTTTGTTAACGTCAGTGAAAAAGAACTATGTACTTGTGTAAAACCTTTGGAGAAGAATAAAGTGGCAGAAAAATAACTGGACACTATTCTTGTCGGTTTTGCCACATTGGTGTCAGGAGTGGGATGCAGTTTGAATCATCTGAAGCTGAATGTCATTATCCAAGTGCAATTCTGCTGAAAATGAAGGATCTTCGATTATCGGCAAGTACAGCCTTATACTTGAAGAGGCATGTTTTACATCACATGTCATGGTACAAGTTTGAAATAAGGGAAATCATTTGCAGAAAGTTATGGTTCACTTTCATTAATCTCTGCTTTTTTGCCATAAAGAATTGTCACCAATTTTACAGAATGTGGTATATCCAGGATTTCTTGAAGCATATGGCGTAATTTCTCACCCTGTGGATTCAATGACTCACTTGCCTTCGCAGTGCTTATTGTAGGGCACAATTTCATGGCCACATTTTCATGGCAAGTGTTACAGAGAAAATTGACTTTATGTAGGCTAAACTTCTTGACCTGGGAAGGAAGGTAATTGTTATATCTTTTTATTGAAGATGAATCACCTTCGCCAAAATTATTGAAAATCTTCTCAATCTCACTGTAGTTTACGCTTTAGTGGTTTGCAGCATCAAGCCAAGTTCTCCATCATGTTAAAAAGGGCTAATTAGGGGGAGGGGGAGGGAAAGGTTATAGTACGATGTTTTCAAAAATATATGAACATTTCCTTAAATTGTCATTTCTGAGAATTTTTTACTAATTATTTCCCATTTATTTCAGCATTTCGCTATCTTAAGCAGTGATTAGAACTAGTTAAGGATTTCAAGATGCCTATTTTACATCAAGCACAAGAACTTAAATACTTCATGGTTTGTAAATTTCTTTGTTTTAGTGTTTCTGAAATAATCCATACTTAAAAGTAATTCTATAGTACCATGATATAATTTGTTGCTAACAGTAATATTCTATAAATGCTTTCTTTCTTGTAAGCATCATTCCCTTCAACATTTGCATGCATTTCAACAATATTTACAAGATACACAGACATACGTTCTTCTAAAAATATATTTTGAAGCCACACAATGTGTTCTTGTGGTGTTTCGGTATCGAATTTTTAGTGAGCAACTCCCGCTGCTAAGGGGAAAGGTTTCTGTCCCCCATCCACTGCTGTGACGTAACAAAGCTTCCCCTACTTGTTCAGTGACTAATTATATAAACCACCTATACTCTGTATACGCTTCTATGTGTGCTAATCCATGACCAAATAGTTATTTATTATTTATTTACTTATCTCTGATGAGAAAAGCGTTTTGATCTCAGTGACGCCGCTGTCCGGGGATAGAGACTGTGCATAACTGAAGTAACGCACCTAAATGTTTGTTAGTTAATGTAGAACTCACATTACTTTTTATTTAACTCATTTTGGAAAAAGTTTCTTCACACAGGTATATTGTGCCAAAAATAGCCATTGGGTTGACTGCAAAGTAGGGTATTTTGGCGAAACTTCACCTGATAATTGTCTATAGAAAACAAAGTTTACATTTTCGTATTTCGATCAGTAACTGTAGTTCGTAAATGCCCTAATTTATCTTGCACACCAAACGACGTTGGCAGTGCACCGAAATTGAAAGGTTAAGTGAATAGAGAGATTCTATTTCTCATGTTTTAGATCAGAAAATGTGGATTCAAATGTAGCAGATAATTCGTGTAAGATTTTTCTGGAACCAACTAATGGATTTATAATCCTTGAGGAGTGTATGCACGCGAAATTACACAGTTCTCCGAGAGATAGTTTGTTACCCCATTGTGTTAAATTTCCTATAAATGTATTTAATGATACGGTTAGTGGAACAATGTTTACACGATTTAATAAGAAAATAACAATTTTCCCAGTTAGCACTGAAACGTCGTGGCGTTGTTAACATTCTGTTCCCTGCTGTGTGCTGTTGACGTTCAGTGCTGCTCTGTGGTTAGAACACGTCAATCATATGGCATAATGACGTAGTGGACGACTGTAATGGGAGAGATTACGTCACCGAGTCATGACACAAAGAGCCACATTTGCGCACCTGCGGTCTAGGGCAATACCTGCTCTATTTCTTATAGATTAGTAGGGAAATTAAGCATTAGTGTGCTCTAGATGCAATATAAAATTCCAACGTTATCGAAGTTTTGGTTCATTAATACATAAATTTAAGCTTAATGAAGTTGAAGAAAAAAGCGTTAGCTCAAAGGTTTAATCAGCGAAAAATTACAGAATCACAGCTTTGAACACACCTTAATATACGAGGAAGCTTTACAATTACCTGATTATTTTGCTGGCATTAATGTATAAATCATTTAAAGTTAACGAAATTGAATTAAGCCTTAAAGCAAGCCGCTGTAATAAATTTTCCAATAATCCTAAACTCCTGGCTTCACTGCTAATTTTCTGGAGCCAAGCAATCAGTACGTTCGTTTTGTCGGAGCATCACACAGTGCCAACTAGCGTTGTTATGAAACGCTGGGATGATGTCATTATTTCTGACAAATCTCGTCTGCAGTAATTCTGTAAGCCGAAAGCTTGTACGTTTTAAATTCTTGCTGGAGAAAGGCCGAAGTACGCTCCAGAACTGTTGCCAAAGTTGAAATGAGTTTACAAACGAGAGCTGTAAACCTGCAACATAGAGGGCTGAGAATGAATATAAGCGCAGGTTTGTTATTTACTTCAATAATTAAAAGTGGCTTCCATGAAATACCTTCCATTCTCCTTTTGAAAAGCTTGAAAATCATTATGCAAACTTGATATGTCAATAGTATCATTCCAGGATAGCTCAGGCGGTAACGTCATCGACACGCATTTGGAAAGTAGCGGACTCAATCCTCGTTGCCGACCTGCCTGACCTATGGGTTTTTCGGAGGTTTCCCCGGTCGCCAGGCGAATAATGGGAAGGATTTCCCTATCCCTCGAATTCCCTGTCCCTCCATTTCGTTATATTAATAATTTAATTTCACTTTTCAGTCCGTTAGGTTTCATTCAGGGTTGGAAGCGTCGGTGAGTGTCGTGGCAGGAGCATGGCAAGGAAATCTTGTCCCCCTGATTGGAAGGCGAATTTGCTGGTTTCCGAGCTCCCATGAGATAGTACAAGCCCGAGTAGGGGAGACTGGAACCGATTCCCGAGTCCTGCGCCCCTTTTGAAGTACGAACCCGAAAGAGTGGGAGAGGAACCGGGCTGAGCTAGCCTACGCTGCGAAAATGTAGAGACCCTGCCCTCTGCTCCGTCGTACCAAACGTACCGTCGCCCTTTGGATCCATCGGCTTCATTCATCCTCCTGGGTGCCCCGACAGGGATATAGGCACAAAAGATCTCTTTTCGGTCGAGGTGTTAAGTGCCCCTCTGCACGTTGTCAGGAGTCATAATTCCAATAAGCGTTATCGTAAACTGAATTCCTAATCAGCAGAAGTGAAATTGGATCCTTTTGGCTTAGAATTATTTTGTTGTTTAACGACGCTGTTAATTGCCAGGATCACGTGAGCGTCGAAGGTGTGTCGGAATTTCGTCCCGCAGGAATTCTTTTACGTGCCAGTAAGTTTACTGACATGGAGCTGTCGTTTTTAAGCACACTTAAAAACCATCGGCCTGGACCGGGTTTGAATCCGCGACCTTGGGATCAGTAGACCAGCGTCTAACTAACTGAGCCATCCAGACCGACCCCAAAAGGGTGCTTAAAACCGACAGCTCCATGTCAGTAGATATACTGGCATGTAAAAACTCCTGCGGGACAAAATTCCGGCACACCGGTGACGCTGATGTGATCCTGGCAATTGATAGCATCGTTAAACAACAAAATATTTTTTTCCGAGCCTTTTGGCTTAGGTACTCTATTGTGTCGTAAATAGGAAAACTATTTTATTGCAGTCAATAATTGTAAATCAAGATCTCACCGAAAATGCATGCTTTTAGGTCCCCAGAAGCCCCAAAAGCATTTCTAGAATAGTGTGCGAGTCTGCCTGCTAACAGCACAACTCTAAAATGAATATGCGGTTAAATATCAAATTCGGTCGTTTAAGTTCTGCATTTTAGAACGGCGAGACACAAAAAATTTAATGAAGATCTCCCACTCGAAACTACCTTTGACATGAACCATTTCTTTAAAACTTGATTTTCTGAAAATGGCTAATAATTTTGATTAAAGTGCTTATGTTGAGGTGTTTATGATACTTAGATGACAAAATGTATATCTTAAATTTTCTTGGAATAGCCTTTGAAGTCTTTTTCAATCTGGAAGGCGTTTGTATAATTAGTAAACTGTAAGGACAAACAAAAAAGTAATGCGCAAGAATTGCAGATTTAATTAAAGTATACAATTTATAACAAATACTACTGTTGGGGATAACCACTTCAAATATATTGCTTCCGGATGATTTGAATTTTATACTTACACTTACACTTTTCTTAACTGAGAAGTCACTATTCTTTATTGTTCTTTCTTACGGTTATACAAAGAACATGAAGCTTCAAAGACTTATGAAGCGATACTCTGTTCAAGATTCTGATCAGTGCGTTAGCTGATGTATCTTTCTTATAGATACCCAAAAGGACAACACGTGTAAATGTGTAATGAAGGTTTATCTTCATTATCATGAAGTAGAGAGAAAATCCTGATTAAGAATAGTTTGTGATGAGTGCACATAGAAAGTAATTGAAACATAAGTTTTTCTATACGTTGTTTAGGAAATGACCATATCGTGATAAAGTTATTGCAAGATCAGTCAAAGGGTGTTGGGTGGCATCCCTCACTGATTTAGTGGCTTTTTCGTTCCCTTCAACTGCTCCATTAGATGGACCCCAAGTGAAAACTGCTCGCTTCCTAGAGCCCCGAGTGGTATAATATACCGGGTGGAAGGGAAGTCATTACATTAATTTAAACCAGTGGTAGATCTCGGTATTTGGAGTACATTTTGTGTCTTACGTTTTTGTCTCTGATCATTTCCTAAGGAGATATTTTAGTTTTGTCGAAAAAGAAAACTGGTAGCACTGCAGACTGTGTGGCTGGTGACTTCCCCTAGCTCAGCACATAAGCAAACAGCGTAACGGCACGTCTTGAAAACAAACGCATACCCTGCCTTGTCCTTCAGTATTTACAGTTCGAGTGTGGGCCAATCACTAAACGGAAAGCGAAAGTGCCAGAACTGTTTACATTCACAAACTAGGTCAATTCCCGGACCAATCTCTACTCAACGTTGTTGACTTATCTCATGTATGAGAGAGCAGCTTGGCGTATTCCTTCCCGTCTTTTAAGTGATTAATTATTTTGTAACCCTGTGTGATGTCCATAATTACTACCGAAGCCATGTCAGAAATAAGTTACTCTACACATCTTACAAATAACAACATGTTATCTTCGTACGTTCTTGTGGAATTACGCATCCAATTTGGATAAATAAAAAAAATTATGTTTTCGAAATCGGTTGATCAAAGAACAAAACGCCATTCGACTTTTTTGTTCGTAATGATTCTATGAAGCACATATTAGAAGGAATGTAATGACTTCCCTTCCACCCTCTACAAGTAAAACTGGATGTTGTTAATCTCAGTCTACAGGTAGGTATATTTAAATAATTTATTTTATTGGCTTAAGTAGGTTGATTATTTCTAAAGGCTTACGAATGCATACATATGGTCCTTAAAATATGAGATGTTTCAAAGAAGTGCAAAGAAATAACTGCAATAAGATCTTGACAAAAAACGGGGATTGCAATATTTTTCATTGCTATAACTAGTTACAGTTCTAATTATCTCCTTCCTATATCGAGAAGGGTGGAATTTCCCCAAATCACAACACAGCATAAATAATGGTATAAAAATTAACAATGTTATCGTTCCATTAACTCATTCATTTCCGAGTGCACTCATTGATTAACTCAGATTGTTTAAGATCAGTTTCACCCAATCCATGATATGATTATGATGATAAAAATGACTCACCCTTTTTATATAGTCTTCCTAGGAAAAAATGGAATGTTTAACATAGAAAGAAGTAAATTGACTGACTGTGCTCCTTTAAAGTTAATAACACTACTTCCGTCTTTGATTCATTTAGAATTTCTGAAGTAACTGAGAAAACGAATGTGTAACAGTAAAGTGACGTCATCCCGTATCAGTAATCAATGAATCACACAGTTTATACAAGTGAATCTTCCATCCACCTTACATTACTCCTTTACCTTAATTCTTGCCTAAAACTGTTTTAAAACCATGCTATATGGTTACATGTAAGGATGGGAAAAGCAGCATTCAAATGTAGATTTCTTTATTAACAAAATTAACTCCTGCAAAAAAGGGGACAAAGAAAATTTCGAATCTGTGACATAAATAGGCGTATCCGTCTTAAACTTGCGCCAAACGCTTCGAAAAAGTTTGTTGAACAAATGAACCATAATTTTTTCCTGTAGTGGAGCTTTGTCCATTTCTATGGTTTTCTACAGAGAGATCCAAATACATGTGAACCGCTACGTGGTGTTTTTTCAACTGTGAACACGGAAAGACCATAATAGCAGCTGATATACACAAGGTCACGAGCATGACTTGCTTTCCTCTGCTCTGCTCACAATCAGTAATGAGCTGACGCGATATCGTACGGTTGCATTATTACCAATGTGCTTTATTATTTACTTCTGTAATTAGTCACAACGTGTATTACCGCTCAGCATTTGTTTTCTACTGCACAGCGTGTATTTATTTATGATTCGTGTGTGTTAACTGAGTTAACTCGCCAAGGTAAAGTACGATTTCCAGAAAGATTTCCATTTAATCTTTTTCATGGATGAGTGTACACAAAATAATCGTTATTGGACCTCTGAGAAGCCTAATATTGTTCATGAAATACGCTTTCATGGCGAAAAAACTAGTGTATAGTGCGCCATTAGTGGAGAAAGAGTTATAGGCCCAATTTCTTTTTGAGTCAACAGTTGTCGCCGGCACATACGTGAATACAATTTTGCGCCCCTTTTTTAGAGAATTATCCAACGGGGAGCGTAATTTTCCTTTTTTGCAACAGGAGTCTGAAACAGCTCATACAGCCAATCTTTCGATGAGAACAACTGAAAGTGTGTTTCAGGACAGAGTTATTAGTAGAAATTTGTTGTCCCCTAGGTCTCCCGATCTAACCCCCTGCGATTTTTATCTCTGGGGTAACTTGAAGCATAAAGTGTACGAGAAAACCGACACTCTCTTGTAGAATTAAAACAACGTCAGGAAATTGCCAGCATTTCTCGACATGAACTACAGCGAGTGATGGATAGTTTCCTAAAGAGGAGCCAAAAATGTATGAACAAACGGTGGCCAGTTTCAGCATCTGCTATAATTATATTGGTAAGTAAAGCCTTTAAAAGTAGTTTTAAAAATGTTGTATGATTTTATCCACGCTGTTGCATGATAGTAGCAGACGGCGACGAGCGCAGAGGATCCGTACAGACAAAACACAGCGCAGCCGGTTCACAGCCACTATATTACACGCTAAGAGTTAACTATTTCACATACTGTTTGCATAAAATAGAAAAATAAGTTTTATATTTTACACAACAGTTCATATATGCTATTTAATGAAAATAAAAGTAATAAAACCGTTTACTTCTAAATTAGTAACAGAAATTTGCTGGAAAATCAACAAAGAAGCCTGACTTAAACATGAAGGGTGAATATCGTGCTTATGATAGCAATATGACCGTATATGTTATGTTATTTCGGATAATGGAATTGCAGGGAAGTGAGTCTGGGTTTTCTAGAGTATATATCAGGATTTGCACTAGGGTAGGGAAGTTTTAGAAGGTATTGTGGCTGGAATCGAACTGCACGAAAAGGAGAGATATTGATGACATTAAAACAGAGTACCTATAATAAATAATTCTCTTTTCATCCAAGTGTTTCTAAGTGTTACTCAGCTGGAAGCAGCATATTATATACAATTCCTGCAATACGAATAGTTGCTTTAATCATTCTCGTGCTTTGTAATTATGATTGATTCTATTTTTCTTTGATAACAAACATTACTCCTAAATAGGAGAAATGATGAGACAAAAATGAACTGCGGCAAAGAACCCCATGAAGAAAGGAAATATCAGCAGTGGCATGGTTTACATTGGGAGGCTGGTGACACAGAAAATGACTGACGATTCTGTCAGGAGAATCCAAGCATTTTGTAATGGGGATGATGACTGCGTATATATTTTAGCAGAATGTGCACAGTGGGAAAACCAGACAAAAGTGAAACTCACAGAAAAATTCTAAAGCTGGCAAAATATGGGTAATTTCATAGGTAAGGAATGCTGAAAGAGGCGAAGGGTAGAGCAGGCTTTTGTCTTAAAGCCATGCCTTTCGTTTATTACTCCAGTTCTTTGCTAATAATAATTCACTTCTCTCCTTATCTTACATGCCCTACACTCGGAGATCCTAGCTAAGAGCCGGGAACAGGAAGATACTTGTTCTCTGACACCAGAGAGCATTGAGTTGGCTGACACTGTGTTTAACAAAGTCAACAATCGTGAAGTACATTTGTATATCCTAATGTTTCCTTTTCCTTTCCCTTCTCTGAATGAATGCGCGAGATAAAAGTCTTACCTTAGACTTCCAGGTAGATATTTCCCCTCATTTTCTTTCTAGGTATCAACATTATTTCAGTACGCTGTTACATAATTATACATGTACTAAAAATCGCAAACATTATATGCATCCTATTCCTATGCAATATGTCTGTGAAGAAAAACATTTCATCGTTTAATCATGGCATTCTTCTGTTACAACCTGGGCTAGGAACTTTAGTACCCTCCCGGTCCCGCAAGAATACTGCAGGTTACGATCACACGCTTATTAGGGCCAAGGTCAGGCACTGGCTGTGTTAAACACAGCCGCTCAAGGATGCATATAATATGTCTCAACCTAGTTCCATCCTGTTGTAAACATCTGGGCAGGAAGAGAGACAGAGACAGAGATATTGGGACAGAAAACGGTTAAGCTGTTGATTGGTTTGGCGAAGATAATGGGCGTTATCTTTTATTTGCGTACGTACGATAAACCCCTCCTTTAAGTACAGTATTGTACGTAAGTAGTTTTCCGATCACTACTCTGCGCGAGCTCATTTCGGACACAGAAAAGTATGCAAATGTTTCGATTCTTATAAACGTAAACAACCCCACATTTTATCTTTCTGCTTCACGTATCACATAGATGTGTTCTCGGCTCGTGACTTCTGAAGGGAATATAGCATACTATATACAGATTAGACAGAAGACAGATGAAATTATACACACTATTAACGTATTATGTTAAATTAAGTTGCATTTTACTTAACAGCTACTAAAGGACACTGCTATTATATATTTTTGCATTTCTACACCAGGCAACTCTCTCGCAACGAGGTCTGTATCGAGTTGAATGCTGATTAAGATGTTTTTGTTAATAGTGTGGAGTTGCTTCTGATATTTAACACTGTATTTCATGTACAGATTAAGATGTTTTTGTTTATAGTGTGGGGTTGCTTCTGATATTTTACACTGTATTTCCTGTACATCTCGCGTACCTCACAAGTCCAAGGACCAGTGGCGGCTCGCAGTCAAAATTTTAGGGTAGGCAAAGTGTAACAGTAACAACAACAATAATAATAACAACAATAATAATAATAATAATAATAATAATAATAATAATAATAATAATAATAATAATAATAATAAGAATAAGAATAAGAATAATAATAATAATAAGAAGAAGAATAATAATAATAATAATAATAATAATAATAATAATAATAATAATAATAATAATAATAAACCCCGTTTATCCGAAATATAGGGGGCGAAGTCATTGCGGATAATGCAAACAATATATTGTTTGGTTGTTTAATAAGAGCAGAGTGAATGAGCGTGACTTACGGACGAATTACCGCCAAAACTAAAATCACGAGTGTCGGCAGACTTTTTTCCAGGGGGGGGGGGGCCACATGTTGGAAATTTGCAATCATATAATATTAAATCATTATTTTACTGTCAAAATTTATAGTATTTGTTGCAGATAACCGTATTATTTTGTGCTAAACAAAAATTGTTCTTTACATCAAAATTAAAATAATAGTTTAAAAGTCAGTAACTGACTGCACATTAAGTTCACCAACTTCCAAGGGGGGCCGCGGCCCCCCCTTGCCCCCGTTTTGCGACGCCTATGACTAAAATAGATTAAGAAATTGAAAAATTATCTGACTGCAGCTTTGTGTTAAATAGCTAAAACACTCCTCTTTTCATTGTCAGTGCGCCGCGAAAGCGAAATTTGTAATAGTTCACTAATTAAGTCGGTCATACTGGTATTACAGAGTGATAACGACACGTTCGGGTCTCTGAGATCTTCGTTCGTGGAGTATGGCTGTTCGGAAAATGTCGCATAAATTCGGATTTGGGCCGGCAAGTGTTCGGACTGCTGGCAGACGCGTCTACGCATGCTCGGAGTGCATATACAGGCCGAATGCTTCCTTATCCCTATTCAAGGGCCTCGTACTGAGGAAATGGGGCCGGGCAGGCAGAGGCTAAGCTAGCCTGCTCTCCACTAAACTGTGTCTCAACCTAGTTGAATCCTGTTGTAAACAACAAGGCGGAGCTGACTCAACTCGCCGCGTGTTAGACGTACAGGCACGCACAAAAGTTTTGCAACACTAGTAGCGCTAACTTCTAGACAATAAATAGAGTTGGGTTACACGTTAACTTATTAAATCTATGAGTTGGAATATTAATAGAATCATGCAGTGACATAATGGTTACCTTTAATCGGATTCCTGCAGAAGTTCAACTCCCGATAGAGATGCGTTGTCATCTCCCGATGTATATTCGCAGTCGCTTGAACTACTACCGTCGGTGATTACAAGTCTTTCAACAACTTCATCAGTGAGTCCATCCAGCTTCCACATCTTCTCTTCTTCTTTTATTGCATGCTGAACACAGTTGAACCAATTAAGTGCCGTTATATTTTCTACTGCAGCGGCAAGCAGGGAGCGAACCTCATTCAGCTTAAAAGTAGTGTTGTGCCTACTACGCACATAGCCTTTCATCTGACTCCAGATTAGCTCAATTGGATTGTGTTTACAATGGTATGGAGGTAACCTCAGAACGGTGTGACCTACACTTTTTGCTGCCTCATCCACAACATACTTATCGAATTGTGCTTTTACATGCTTTACAATGCCAATTAGTTCCAGTTTAACCATATCGGCACTAAACTCACACGAATGATCCTGTAGCCACTTAATAATGTCACCTTTTCTCCATGACATATTAGGGATGCGCTCTGCTTTAACACTGTGGTAGCTAGCGTTGTCTAATACGATAACGGAGTTGGGATCAAACTTCGGAAGCACTGATTGAAACCATTGAAGAAAAACAGCACCAGTCATTTCTTCGTGGAAGTCCTTTGTGCTTTTGGATTCAAAAGTCAATAAACCACCGTCTACAAATTCAGTTTCACTTCCAATGTGAACAATAATGAGCCTTCTTCCTTTGCCTGTGGGATCTTTTAGACCAGTGGAGAGACCAGAGAGAAGTGCTTGTTTCTTATCTCTCACAGTTGTATCACACCAAGCTGCAGATGTTGTGTGCCCCTCATTTAGCCAAGTTTCATCGAGAAAATGAATTTTTCGGCCCTCACTACGAAAACTTTTGATTTGGCGCAGATATTGACGTCTCCACATTACGATGTCTTCTCTGTCCACTATTACTGATTTCCGCCCTCGCTTTTGAAATGTTAATCCAATATCTATCAGCAAACGGTGGAGAGTACTTCGCGAAAAATTCGGCAAGTCTGTGTCAGAATTTACCGCATGCAAAATTTTGTTTAGAGTCGGCGGTTCATTCCTGAAAAAATACTCATGAACTTTACTGCGTATCGCACTTTTCGTAAAATCGTCGTACTTCTCCACGCGCTGTTTGCATTTACGCGATTTTCCCGGTGTTCTTAGCGTTCCGGATGCTTGCTGTTCTATTCTAATTCTGTGTACACTACTTGCGGAAACACCAAGGAGATCACCAGTTTCTTTTTCAATGTTTTTTATGGACGATTCCGGGTTTCTTTCTTTAAGTACTGCGAAACAATGCGCGATCATTCGCCTCTCACCACTTTTTAACGGTTTGCCTCGATTGTGTTTCATTTCGGCTGAAGCACCAGCCTGCTCCATGGTGAAAAGCTTACTGATTTTATATTGCATATAGATAAGTGTCCTTGGCCTTGTGAGGTCCGCGAGATGTACAGGAAATACAGTGTAAAATATCAGAAGCAACCCCACACTATAAACAAAAACATCTTAATCAGCATTCAACTCGATACAGACCTCGTTGCGAGAGAGTTGTCGGATAAAGGAATGCAAAAATGTTATACGTATAATAGCAGTGTCCTTCAGTAATTGTTAAGTAAAATGCAGCTTAATTTAACATAATAAGCTAATGGTGTATATAATTTCACCTGTCTTCTATCTAATCTGTATATAGTATACCATTATGTATATATTCCTTTACGAACTCACGGGCCCAGAACACATATGCGATATGTGAAGCAGAAAGATAAAATGTGGGGCTATTTACGTTTATAAGAATCGAAACATTTGCATACTTTTCTATCTCCGAAATTAGCTCGCGCAGAGCAGTGATCGGAGAACTACTTACGTACAATACTGTACTTAAAGGAGGGGTTTATCGTACGTACGCAAACAAAAGATAACGCCCATTATCTTCGCCAAACCAATCAACAGCTTAACCGTTTTCTATCCCAATATCTCTGTCTCTGTCTCTCTTCCCACCCAGATATTTACAACAGGATTCAACTAGGTTGAGACATATTATACCCAGGTTCCATGCGTATCATTTCTGCCGCGCGTTTCAAACACGCAGCGCAGTTTTGATGAATCGGAATTGAGATTAAAGGATTTGACCATGCGCTGGTCATTATAACCGAGAAAACTTTTCTTGAACTGCAATTTAGGGGAAAATGACGCTTCAAATGATAAAATGCAGAATCATAGTTAAACATTATTTGTTGATGTATTACGATAGGGTAGGCAATGCCTACCCTGCCTACCCTGAGGAGCCGCGTCTGCCAAGGACACTAATGTATTTGCAATTTAAAATCAGTAAGCTTTTTATCATGGAGCAGGCTGGTGCTTCAGCCGAAATGAAACACAATCGAGGCAAACCATTAAAAAGTGGCGATTGGCGCAAACCTTTAAAAAGTGACGAGTGGCGAATGATCGCGCATTGTTTCGCATTTCTTAAAGAAAGAAACCCGGAATCGTCTATAAAAAACATTGAGAAAAAAACTAGTGATCTCCTTGGTGTTTCTGCAAGTAGTGTACACAGCGTTAGAATGGAACAGCAAGCATCCGGAACTCTAAGAACACCGGAAAAATCACGTAAATGCAAACAGAGCGTGGAGAAATACGACGATTTTACGAAAAGTGCTATATGCAGTAAAGTTCATGGTTATTTTTTCAGAAATGAACCGCCGACTCTTAACAAAATTTTGCATGCGGTAAATTCTGACACGGACTTGCCGAATTTTTCACGAAGTACTCTCCACCGTTTGCTGATAGATATTGGATTGAAGTTTCAAAAGCGAGGCAGAAATCAGTTATAGTGGACAGAGGGGAAGGAATCCGATTAAAGGTAACCATTATGTTACTGCATGATTCTTTTAATATTCCAACTCATAGATTTAATAAATTAATGTGTAACCCAGCTCTATTTATTGTCTAGAAGTTAGCGCTGCCATATATACTGCTAGTGTTGCAAAACTTTTGTGCGTTGTTGTTGTTGTGTTTAACGCCGCTTTTACTACTACGGCACCGCAGGCGGTGACACTGATGACACATGGAATGAAGATGGAGCACCGGTGGAATGAGATGGCGGGGGAAACCGGAGCACCCGGAGAAAACCCACCCTGACGCCGCTTCGTCCACCACGAATACCACATGCGGGTCCCTGGGATCGAACCCGGGCCGCCTAGGTGGTAGGCGAGCGCGCTAACCGCTCGGCCACGGCGCCGCCACTTTTGTGCGTGCCTGTACGTCTAACACGTGGCGAGTTGAGTGAGCTCCGCCTTGTTGTTTACAGCAGGATTGAACTAGGCTGAGACATGGTATAGCAGAGTGAAGTGCAGTAGTTGCGAATAGGAAGCCTAACTCAGGATTAATGTGCAATTGTAATGAATCTTTAATTGTGGAGGAGTTAGAGTCAATGCATTTCTATACACATGGGAAAAACGTTTCATGAAAGGTGCGTTATACAAGTTTGGAAACACTGAAAATGTCATTGTAATTATGAAAACAAGTACCTACTATCCAGTAATGTTATTAAGATTTAGCGCTTTGGAGCAAGTTACATGAAATATATTCTTAGGAAATTACATACTAAGAAATTGACAGACACACAGATATATGAGTTCTGAGGCTTTCACGGCCGGCATTATCAACTATGTTAAGTAGATTTTCCGGGTTTGTGGGCTGTGGTCTTTGACTTTCTTACTACGCTGATGGGACACGGGAACGATTCCTAAGTTCATCAAAATGAAGAGACTTTTCACCTCTGCTCAAGCTCATCGCATTTACAACCGGACGGAGAATGCTCTTCTGAGGGAACAGATTCACTCAACCCGGAAGCAGCTGGCTAACACGGACCGACGACTGTTTGGACTACATTTACAACTCAGCGCCACAATGACACACAAGGACTGGAACAATGTGGACAAAATCACATATCAGTCCATGAGCGCTACGTTGATCGGCAAAAGAAAAAGTTCAACATCTGTACCAGTACTCACAAGACGCCTAAGTTGGACCCGTCACGTGTTGTCGTCAACCTGACGGATCGCACACTTACTAAGGCAGAAACTTCACTGTTGTCCAAAGGGAGCAACTTTGCAGTCACCCCATCTCACATACCGGTGGAAGATATCATAGCCAATGTGGAGCCCGCACTTCGATTGCTGCAGCCACATCAAGCTGAAGAACTAAGAGGTGAAACCGCACGTATTCTGTGCAGGACCCCAGCCCCCAAGAACAACCTGACCACCTTAGAGAAGAAAGCGATCAAAACCTTAAATGCAGATGACAGCATCGTCATCCTCCAGGCAGACAAGGGGAATGCTACGGTAGTAATGTCGAAGGAGGCATACAACACGAAAATCTCAGAACTACTGGACCCGGGTACCTACAAGAAGCTTGGGAAGGATCCAACCTCGCGCATTTTAAGGACGACCAACAACCTTATAAAGAGCTCCACGATAGCAGATAACATCAAACATCAAACCTGCAAGAGCGAAGCTTTACCGCCAAGGCTCTATGGACTGCCGAAAATCCACAAAGATGACGTTCCATTACGACCGATCGTTAGTACTGTTGGATCACCCACATATAACATTTCCAAGTATCTGGCTACTCTATTACAGGAACACATTGGCAACACCCCATCCTACATCAAAAACTCCAGGCACTTCGTAGAGAAACTGAAGACCATACAACTGGGGGCAGAGGACCGCCTTGTCAGTTTCGATGTCATTTCTTTATTCACCAAGGTTCCGATTACAGAGGCACTACAACACATTGCCGAACTTTTTCCGCCCGACATCACCAGTCTTTTTCGTCAGTGCCTAACCACAAGCTACTTCCAGTGGAACAACACTTTCTATGAACAGATAGACGGCGTTGCCATGGGCAGCCCTTTAACCCCGGTTGTTGCAAATTTTTTCATGGAGAAGTTTGAGGAAGAAGTGCTAAGAAGCGCTACATATAAACCAAAAACCTGGCTTAGGTATGTGGACGACACCTTCATTATTTGGAGCCATGAGGAGGAAAAACTAGAAGCCTTTTTTCATCATCTAAAAAGCCAAAACCGTGCCATACAGTTCACCATGGAAAAGGAAACAAACAACAGTCTTCCTTTCCTGGATGTCCTAGTGACAAGAGAAGCTGATTCACGTCTGGGTCACACAGTTTATCGCAAACCTACTCATACTGATAGGTACCTCCATAAAACCTCGAACCATCATCCAAGACAAAAATTGGGCATAATCAAAACCCTTTCCGAACGGGCCAAGAAGATTTGTGAGCCACAAAAGCTGAATAAAGAAATCCGACATCTTAACAAGGCCCTCATCAGCAACGGTTATACACACAAGGAAATTACAAGAGCTCTCCATCCGAGGTACCCGTCAGTCCAAAAAGACCGGAGGAAGCAAACCCTGAGTACCATCTATTTACCATACATCCATAAGGTAACAGACCGAATAGGAAGACTGCTGCAACAGTACAACATTAGGACTATTTATAGGCCAACAAAGAAAGTCAAAGATTTATTTAACTCCGTTAAGGATAAAAGACATCCACACTGCACAGCCGGTGTTTACAAAATACCATGTAGCTGTGGACAAGTATATATAGGCACCACCATGCGGAGTATCAGCACCCGACTAAAAGAACATGAAAGACATAGCCGGTTGGGGCAGACGGACAAGTCAGCGGTGGCAGAACACTCTCTGTTGTTCGGCCACGACGTGAATTACAAACACACGGAGGTACTCTCAAGGACAAGCCACTACCAGGCTCGCTTGACTCGGGAAGCGATAGAGATTTTTATGCATAAAAACTCCTACAATCGAAAAGAAGAGAGACAGCAGATAAGCAAAACTTGGCTCCCGGCTCTAATAAGAGGGAGAAGAAAACCCGAGACACCGAAAGCTTTCTCCTTTATACCATGATCAGAGACGTCCCATTTGCCGGCATTTTGAGATCGATAGTCTCATGTTGGTATTTATGAGAACGAGGGATCGTGAAAATTTGTTACCATGGACACTAATAACAAACATAGATGAATATGAAAGTTTGTAGTGAACTTTAATTTAGTGCAGCCGCTAATAACAGAGGTTGACCCTGAAGATGCTGGACGCAGTTTCCAGCGAAACGTCGGAGGAAGGTAATCCAACTCGACCACGGCCCACAAACCCGGAAAATCTACTTAACACAGATATATGGTATATTTATTGGTATAAGTTTATTAAAATTATTACGCATAAACTTAGCGCATGAGTTATGGACAACACATGCACATTTAATATGCAAAATAAAGCTTACAGAATTAAAGAAAAGTAAAGGAAAAACTAACACATTGCACTCCCAACGACAAACTGCTCTTACAAGCGTTTATTCCTCTATTTCATGTTAATCGACATAAGCATTTTCCTTTTCTTCTTCTGATTTTCCTCCCTGTATGGAGAACTGACACCCCCTAGGACCTATGTACAGATCTGTGTCTAGGGTGCCTGTGCCTATCGGGGAGCAGACGAATCTATGGATCGGACAGAGTGAAGACCGGAAAACGGGAGGTCAGCCCAGCTCCAGGCGTGAGGTTGATATGAAATGAAGCCGAAATGGATTATTGGAAAGGTGATGATGGAGCAGTTTGTGGAATGAATGGCGGAGGAACCCGGAGAAAACTACCCAGATGCCGCTTCGTCCACCACGAATACCATGCAGGTTTCCTGGTGATAGTCTAACCGCTCGGCCACGCGCCATCATCGAAATAAACATTTGCAGAAATTATCTTATTGCTAGATTTCTTGGAGATGGAACGGGAAGGAATAATGGAATGCAGTAGGCTTTAAGCGATAGTCAAATCTTTTACGAAGTGGCCGCTATTTGATAACATTTAAAGTTCGTTCTCTTTGAACAGACAAAAAATAAAAATAACTAGTAACGTATTCATATTTGAGAAAAGAGTTGAAAATTGAAACCAATAACGCGTAATGTCTCGCAAATGGTTTGCTCTACAGTAGAAAAGTTTTTGACATTTAACAAGATCTACATTTGTTTTCCATAGTAAGATTTTGCTTAGTTGTGGTTTACCAGCTATATAACAATAAGAAGAGAAGAAGACTATTCCAAGAAAAGTCGAGATATGTTTCATTCGTCATAAAAATATCTTGAACTAAAGGTATTTTAATGAAAACAGTCATTTTTGAGAAAATCGAACTTTTTTAAATGTTTGTTGTTAAGAGTAACTTGAAGTGAAGGGATCTTCTTAAAAATCTTACTGTCGCATCCTTGGATGGAGCTGAAATAAAACACCAAGTTCCGTTTTCATCAACTTTTCCTCTTTGATTTATGCTGTTTTCTCTCTCTCTCTCTCTCTCTCTCTCTCTCTCTCTCTCTCTCTCTCTCTCTCTCACACACACACACACACACACACACGCACATACACACACACCTTGTTCTAAATTTGCTTTTTTGGGATTTGGGAATTTGAAAACATATTTTTTGTGAATTCCCAACACCGAATTTTTAGAAGGGAGGGAAAGAGACACTCAGAGTGAGTGAGTGAGTGAGTGAGAGAGAGAGAGAGGAGAAAAATAAAAGTAAGCGCCTCTAACTGAACAGATTTGATATAGTTTTACATACTTCAGCCAAGATGTTGGCCAGGTCTTGCAGTTTTGTGATCAGCCAGTAGATCCTAATATGAATCAGTATGTCAAAAGTGAAAGTTTGTGTGAGTGATTTTACAGGACTGGTTCCATGTTTCTAGTCTGTTAAATCTGTATGTAGCCGTCGTGTTTTCCTGGGACATTACACCGTTAATCAACAGGAGGGCATGATACATTACCTAATGAAGCGTTAGAGTAAACACGTAATGTAATCCAGGGATAACCTCGGGTAATTTGTTTGAGAATGTCCCCAAGTCGCATGACTTAGCATGCGTAGGTGTTCGGTGTACCATACATCAACGTCCAGGTGCGACGTGTCGAGACATCGTGAGCTATGCTCAGGAACAATCCCCTTCAATCGTAGTACACTCACAATCAAAATTTATATTTGGACGTGAATAACCTCACTTTTGAGATATGTACACGTACTTTGCTGTTTAACTTTGTCTGTGCTTTAAGACCATTAATACCTTCAGTAGTGTTCGGTTCAGGAAGATGTGGTTGCATTTGATGTGCATTATACACAGTTTTCGTGTCTATGTGTGGTCGTATTAAGGGTAGTTGTTTTTTCTGCCCTGCGCTGTTTCTGATTACTTCAGTTTCCCCTTCTTTCTCGTCCACTCAGATGGTGGCTGATCAGTTGATACGTAGACAGTGCTGCATCAGTCTACAATTTGGTTGATATGTTATGGGACAGTGTGTTTCAGTGTTATACTCTATTGGTGTTATTGTAATACCTGAAAGCCCGTATAATTTAGCACACAGAAACTACATATGTGGTTCATATGGGACAAGACCTTAGAGAGATGTGAGACAGCAATTTACAGACAGATTCCATGCTGTTGATATGCCTTGCTGAGAAACGATTCGTATTCCTGTGAATTGACTTAGTTAAATGGGATCTATTCTTAATAATAAACAGAAATTAAATCGCCCTAATCTTATAGATCAGCTATGTCCGAACGCAAACTGGTCTTTGATACTTCCCGCATGACTTGTATTTGGAAGGAGGGAGAGGAGTAAATCTACATTTGCACTGTCAGGTGACGTTATTTTAACTCAGGACTAAACATTGTGCATAAGAACGGCTCACTATCCATTCACAAGACCAAATAAATTTAAGACTAGTTGTATAAGAAACGATAATCTGCAGTAAACAACAAACTAAGCCTCCAAATTCGGTATAATATGTATTATAGATACTTTTAGCTGTGCCGAGAGATCGGTATCTGATATTTTAGTTATATTTTTACGTTTTATTTGCTTCCTTTTAGACAAATGTTGCTCGCAAATGTATTTGGAGACGAACATTGTCGATAAACGAGTGTTAAATTCCCTAAGACGAGGATATCTATTTCTAGGAGCAAGTTCGATTCCTAAACTCTCTTTACAAATACTTTTAAGAATACTTCTAGGCAGCGAGGTCACGCCGTTAAAGCCACTATGGCATTCACGGTAAGTGAAGGGGTGTGTCGGAAGGTACAAAGTTCACGTGACGCGCAAGTGAACCAAGTTGGTCTCATGAGCCTCCGTTTGGACATGGTTGTAACAGAAGAAAACGTCAATAATATCAATGAAAAGTTAAATGAAGCCTGAAGAAATCTGTAAAGAAGCTTGGAAAGAAAACAGAAATGTTACCTTGACTTGAAATTATTTTAAATTTTAAAATTAATAAACCCTTTAAGATAACTGTAGTTAAGGAACTGCAATCACGCGATAATGTGAATAGAGTTAACTCTACAATTGGACGCTGGATAATGTCTATCAATGATCACTCTGTTGAACTGCGCTTATATATTTTTGCGGACGGTGCACGACTTTATTAAGGGCCATGAAGAATAAATGAGTATTAATGCAAATGTTCTTACAACGTGAGAGATGTGTGACGGTACAAACACTTTTCGTGATGAAGGTATGTGGCTGTTAGCTATAATTTGTTTCTATGCCCTTGAAACAATGAATATCCCAACACCGTCGACAATGGCAGTACTTCCGGTGCCAAGAAAATCCTATTAGGCAAGCCTCGTGTCCAAACGAAGGCTCTCTACTAAAAAAGGACAAACGCAGTCTGACTCTCACGGCGCCCATTCCAGTCCCGCGAGTTTTCCAATCCTCTTAGTGTGTTTGTAGGCAACAGTAATACACTAGACGAACATGTGTATTTATTTCGTAGACACTTAATTTGATTAAGCTACGCCACTTGGTATTTACAATTCTGCAGGTCGTTATATTGTCATGCCTTTTCTGAAGCTTCCAGAAACCTTTTGGAATATGACAGCTTTGTGGTGAGTAGGCCTGTTTTTTCCGGCTCCTAGATTCCAATCATAGATGTGCCATTGACATTCATTCTAAATTAGGACGATTCCAAGTTCTGACCATGTCTATTTAACCTAGATCCCTTACGTTTAAAGTCTTCCTCAACTTTATCTCTTGTGTTGTAGTTGAATCTGACAGCTAGCTCAACCGAAATGGGCTAACCATCATTTTATCAGAAAAGAGAAAACTATTCCATTGTCAAAGGAAATAAAGAAAATTGTCCATAGGTATGAGCGTATGCAGGCATAAAATAGCAAAACATCTTACATAGTTACACCATCCACGCAGCCTCCAATCTAAGATGCTAAATGCGACTAATTTTGTTTAAAAATTTCATGTTATAAAAATGCATAGTGCATTGTCACCTCATTATATTCTTCCCTTATACTAGACAAACTCAGACATGATGGGTTGTGGTTTCTGTAGTTGATAGCAGTGCGTAACATCTTTTATTTTTATTTATTTACTTATTTATACTTTCTCTACTAGTAGGTAGAGGAAGTATTGTATTCCACCCGAAAATTCGATTTCAAGGTTTCACCGGAAATATATGTTTTGAGACCCCCTGAATCTAAAAACGGCATTTTTAGAAAAAGGTCCACGCGCGCGCGCGTGTGTGTCAGTCTGTGTATCTCAGTCTGTGGACAGCAGCATAACTCAAAAACGAAAAATGGGTTAAAAACCAAAGTTGGTACTTAAGTCTTTCAAGGATGTGACAGGAAGATTTTGAAGAGAATAGTCCCACCCTAAACTACTCTTTAAATGGAAAATTTTTCGAAAATTTTGATTTTCTTGATAATGGCTCCAATGATTTTGATTAAAATGCTATATGTATAAGATATTTGTATGACAAGTGAAATGTATATTTTGAATTTTCTGGCTATAGCTTGTGTAATCCTGATTACTCTGGCTGACATTTGAATAGCTCGTAAACCGTAAGAGATAGACAAAATCTTAGTGTACAAAAAATATAGCTCTCGCTAAATCAAACAATTTATGTCTTCATAAATGTTTGTTTTTGTCGAGTGAACTACTTCGGAGATATTCCTTGTTATTTGTCAGTTTCGGAAAACAAAACTTTCGTGAAATGGAACATCGTTGTTCATTTTTTATATGTTAAGCGTGCAAAGAGCACGGGATCTCAAAGCTTTAAAATATTTGCCTATCGCTCAAAGCCTACTGTACTCTTAATACTCCCCTTGTACCTACAAGGAAATAAGCTATAAGACAATTTGTGAATATGTTTATCTCAACTAACACAAATAAGATATACTAATAAGAGCTTGTAAGAATGCTTAGTACGAGAGTAGAGAAAGTCATGTGAGTGCAACACATCAGATTTTTTTCTTTTAATGATGCTTAATTCCTTTTTGGAAACTCCAGTCAATTGTGCCATACCAATGAAAAACTCCACAGAATTTTTCAAGACCTTGAATAGCATTGGGCAAAATTGTTGGTACACACGAATATATTGAGAATATAACAAATGCGATCTTTGCACACGAGCGGCAAAGACCGTTCACCTACAACCTAGGTGGCCCGGGTTCGATCTCAGGGACACGTATGTGGTATTCATCTGGGTGAATTTTCTCCGGATCCTTCGGTTTCTCTCACCACTCATTCTACCAATTGCTCATTCATCAATTCATCACCTTTATAGTCCTCAATTTCGCCTGCATTTCATATCATCCTCTTTCTCACTATCATACCTGGTGCATGGCTGACCACCTGCTCTATCCGGTGCATAGGTACCTGTGCTCTCCAACAGGCGTCTGACCCTGGGCACTGTCTTGTAAGTCCTACATAAGGGGAGGTTAGTCAGATAAAGAAGATCTCTGCACACGCTTGGCTTTATCTACTTATTCTTGTACAAACTCTTCTTTACTTAGTGATAAGAGCTTCACGGGTGATCAGCCGTGTTAAATTTAAGAAGGTCGAGCTTTCGGCCATTATACTCTCCATGGCCATCTTCAGGACTAAAATGATGGAAAATTCCAGAGGAGAGGCTCCAGAGGCAGTTCGGGTCGAACGGGGGGACAGTGATTGCCCCCGCCCGAGTGTCTTGTCCGCAGTACCGAGCCGTTGTACGGCTTAACCTGCGCAATGAGTTTTGATGTTGTTTCTACGGGGGTTTTTGTCTTCTGGGGAACATTATTTTTTTTTTTTTTTTTTTTTTTTTTTTGAAGGGGAGACAGAAGAAGAGTTGGAAGGAAAAGATTGGCTTATTTCGCCTGGAAGGGAATAAGGGTAAAGGACCAAGTTTCACGTTTCTTTATTTGACATTTCGGGGGTTTTGCGCAGTACCGCATAAGCACCTTCGTTATTTACGGTAATGATGCGCTGCCTTCGTGAGAAGGGAGCGGCTTTGCGGTCTTCTTTCTGGGCTACACCCATGGCTAGGCCCTGAGTGTAGCACGCAGTGTTTCAACGGCGCTCTCGGCTAGCGTGGTCTTCTTGAAGTGGCGGAGGTTGAGGCTGCATACCGGTGACTAGTCTGGGATGGTGGAAGGGGCAAAGGATGGTTCTCCGGCGCATATTGAGCGTATTGCTCGCGTAGCGGCACTGTGTCACCAAAGTGTGGCACAAGGAAAATCTCCTTGATCTCCGTGGGTGTGAGTTGGACGTTAGTTTGACATCCAACTTCGTGGCAGGTGGGTGTGGCCTCGTTCTCGATCCGTGCCAGCTTGCGCTGACAGGATTCGAGAATGTCGGTATTGTCTATGGCTGCCGCGCGAAGCTCATGTAGAAGTCTCGCTGCGGCGTTAAATCCTGGTGTATGATGGATCAGCTGGCGGGTGATGGCGGACAGCTTCTTGCCTGTTGCCCGCCGTGAGGTCTTGATGTTTGTCTTTATGTTCCGGACTATGTCTTCGGTCGCAGTGTTGTCGAGCTGTGTGATGGTGTTGGCGGCGGTGTCGATGAATGTGGTGACGGCGGTGGTGAGTTGGTGGAGGGCATCTTCTATCTTGCCTAGGCGTCTATCGAGACTTCGGACCTCCGTATGGAGGCCCTCAACCTCGGCGGTGGGAAGATGTGAGGCGGCGGCTGTGGCGTAGGTCTGTGTCCCGGGTGTGGATGCTGATGCTCTTGTTGCTGCTGATGACTGCGGTTGAAGAGGAGGCGGTGGTCCTGGCTGCGATGGTGTGGCGGTGAATGTATGTGGCCTTGGGTAAGACGGGCAGCAAGCCTGCCCGGTGTAGTGGTCCCTCCTGCCGCAGGTTGCGCAATACCTCAGTCTGCGCGTGAGGTCATGCTGCTGGCAGGAGGACGTCAGGGCCGCTGCACCGCAGTAGTGGCATTTAGGAGTTGCCACGCAGGTGGTTTCATTGTGCCCGAAGACACAACAACGTCGACACGGCCGGTGCCATTCGGTCCGGCTACATTCGATACGAACGTGCCGGCCGAAGAGGGTGAGTCCTGCGGTGATGGCGGCGGTGTAGTGCTCCCTGTCCCGAAAGACAAGGCGCACTAGGGGAGTAATGCCACTACTTCCCCTGATGCGGCTGGCGGAGACGAGTGAGGGCCATCTTCGTTGGCACTCCTGCAGCAGTATCTGCGGGTGCAGGTGGCGGTGAACCCCGACGGCTACGGCGCCGAAGCGACCGTACCGGGTGGGGGGAGGGGGGTGCAGGAGGCTCGGCGGTGGCGGCGGGAGAGACTCCAAGGTCTGCCCCTGTCGAGAGCGGCCGGCCGACTGGCTGGTCGGGCTGGTCCTCTCGCTGCGTCGTGGAAGGCAGAAGAGCTCTCTGCGCGCTGCTGGCGGACTCGGCGGTAACTACTGCTGCGGTTGAGGCTTCCTGTCCTGCCCGTGCCGAGAGCAACTGGCCGACTGGCTGATTCTCTCGCTGCGGCACGGTGGTAAGGGGAGCGCTGCTGGCGAGCTCTGGTGTTGTGACTCTGCTAATCTCTGAGTTGGCGGCCTCATCAGCTCGAGGGGCAGTACTTCCACTCGAGGCTGATTTTGGCGGCGAGCTGCGTCGATGCTTCTTCTTGCCCATCCTCGCTCCGGAACATTTTTTTTTTCGAAAGGGGAGACAGAAGAAGAGTTGGAAGGAAAAAGATTGGCTTATTTCGCCTGGAAGGGAATAAGGGTAAAGGACCAAGTTTCACGTTTCTTTATTTGCATTTCGGGGGTTTTGCGCAGTACCGCATAAGCACCTGCGTTATTTGCGGTAATGATGCGCTGCCTTCGTGAGAAGGGAGCGGCTTTGCGGTCTTCTTTCTGGGCTACACCCATGGCTAGGCCCTGAGTGTAGCACGCAGTGTTTCAACGGCGCTCTCGGCTAGCGTGGTCTTCTTGAAGTGGCGGAGGTTGAGGCTGCATACCGGTGACTAGTCTGGGATGGTGGAAGAGGTAAATGGTGGTTCGCTGGTGCACACTGAGAGAGTTGCTCCAATACAAGGTCTGTGTCACGGAGAGGTGGCATAGGGAAGATTGCCTTAAACTCTGCTGGTGTGAGGCGGACGTTCGTCTGACATCCAACTTCGTGGCGGGTGGGTGTGCCCTCGTTCTCGATCCGTGCCAGCTTGCGCTGGCAGGATTCGAGAATGTCGGTGTTCTCTATGGTTGCCGCGCGAAGCTCATGTAGAAGTTTCGCTGCGGCGTTGAATCCTGTTGTATGATGGATGAGCTGACAGGTGATGGCGGACAGCTTCTTGGTGGTTGTCCGCCTTGAGGTGTGGATGTTTCTCTTGATGTTCCGGACTATGTCTTCGGTCGCAGTGTTGTCAAGCTGTGTAATGGTGTTGGCGGCGGTGTCGATGAATGTGGTGACGGCGGTGGTGAGTTGGTGGAGGGCATCTTCTATCTTGCCCAGGCGTCTGTCGAGGCTTCGGACCTCCGTATGGAGGCCCTCGACCTCGGCAGTGAGAAGACGTGAGGCAGCGGCTGTGGCGTAGGTCAGTGTCCCTGGTGTTGATGCTGCGGCTGATGACTGCGGTTGATTAGGTGGCGGTGGTCCTGGCTGCGATGGTGTGGCGGTGAGTATATGCGGCCTTGGGTAAGACGGGCAGCAAGCCTGCCCGGTGTAGTGGTCCCTCCTGCCGCAGGTGGCGCAATACCTCGGTCTGCGCGTGAGGTCATGCTGCTGGCAGGAGGACGTTAGGGCCGCTGCACCGCAGTAGTGGCATTTGGGTGTTGCCACGTAGGTGGTTTCATTGTGCCCGAAGTTGCAACAACGTCGGCACGGCCGGTGCCATTCGGTCCGTCTACATTCGATTCGAATGTGCCGGCCGAAGAGGGCGAGTCCTGCGGTGATGGCGGCGGTGTAGTGCTCCCTGTCCCTGAAGACAAGGCGCACTAGGGGAGTAATGCCACTACTTCCCCTGATGCGGCTGGCGGAGACGAGTGAGGGCCATCTGCGTTGGCCTTCCTGCAGCAGAATCTGCGGATGCAGGTGGCGGTGAACCCCGACGGCTACGGCGCCGAAGCGACCGTACCAAGGGGGTGCTGCAGGAGGCTCGGCGGAGGCGGCGGGAGAGGCTCCAAGGTCTGCCCCTGTCGAGAGCGGCCGGCCGACTGGCTGGTCCTCTCGCTGTGTCGTGGAAGGCAGAGGACCTCTCTGCGCGCTGCTGGCGGGCTCGGCGGTAACTACTGCTGCTGAGGCTTCCTCTCCTGCCCGTGCCGAGAGCAACTGGCCGACTGGCTGATTCTCTCGCTGCGGCACGGTGGTAAAGGGAGCGCTGCTGGCGAGCTCTGGTGTTGTGTCTTTGCTGATCTCTGCGTTGGCGGCCTCATCAGCTCGAGGGGCAGTACTTCCACTCGAGGCTGATTTTGGCGGCGAGCTGCGTCGATGCTTCTTCTTCTTGCCCATCCTCGCTCCTCCGAAGCTCGGTGACGACGTCCGGAACATTCCAGATGCTCCAGAGGCAGTTCGAGTCGAGTGGGGAAGCTTATTCCCCCACCCGAAGTGTCTTTACCGCAGTACCTAGCCGTTATACGGCTTTACCTGCGCGATAGTATGGTGTTTTGGTCTACAGGGATTTAATCTCTGGGAATGTTTGGGATCAGGGGTATTTTAGGGACAAGATGGATGATGGTAGGGATTGGTCTGGCAGTGCGCGGCTTCTGATTGGTTGGTCAATCAGGTGACGCGCTAATTCCCACCAGGGTTCTGGCCACGCCATACTTTTTACTAAGCGCCGATTCCCCGCCAATCTCCCCACATTCACCTATCTGCGAAGAAGGATTGAATGGGTAAACTCCATCTCCTACCTGGGAGTGAAGCTCGATAAGGACCTTACTTTTCGGGAACACATCAACGACTTGTCGGCGCGGGCCGGTGGGGCAACTGCCTCACTGTACCCCGTGCTGCGGTCGGGGATGCCAGTTCCCCTAAAGCTACGCCTTTTTCGGGCACTCATAATCCCACTCCTCCTATACGCCTGCGAAATCTGGGGCATGGCCGCAGATTCCCATCTCCTGCGTCTGCAGCGTATACTGAATAGAGGACTTCGGATAATCTAATCTGTATGCCGCGGATTCCCTTCGAGACTACTGCACGAAGCCTCGTCTCTTCCGTATGTGGAGGACGAAATTAGGCGCCGGGCAACCAAATTTTACGACCAAATTCCTCATCATAGGAGTGCCCTGATTAGGTCTCTTGGGGACTACAACCCCACTGAACGCACGCGTGTGGGACACCGGGTTCCCCGCATGGCTTGCGGGCATCCCCGGTAACGAAGGAGGCATCCCTTCAACAGCGAAAGCTGAATACATCACAGTCCTCCAAGATAAGCTTGGATCCTAAATTCAAAATTAAATGAACCTCCATATTTGGACCTTTACACCAGCAGTGCCCAACGGAAGTTGCACACTGATTAAGCAGCCGCTGAGGAGCAAAATCTTGCTGCCTCCTTATAACCTACTACCTCAAACTTCACCCGCCACCCTGCAAAATCCTACATCCCGTCATAAAGTGGTTAAGCCCTAAAAGGGCAGGTACACGTATGACACACCTCGGGCTGATCTCAGCCTGCCAGATAGCGTCGCCGTCGTCGTCGGTTCTGGCCATCAGTCACTCACTGAGAGGTGAACTGAAAAGGTAATTTTCTCTGTTTTGGATACAGATTGTACTGTCGCTTTTCCCATCTTTGAGATTATACCGCCGAACTTAATATGTCCAATTCTCCTCAGTTTCCAAATATATACTATGGTTAGGTTGTGTTGTCCAAGCCAATGCGCGGGTCTCTATATATTTGGAAACTGAGGAGAATTTTCAATCATTTTAGTCCTGAAGAAGGCCATGGAGAGTATAATGGCCGAAAGCTCGACCTTCTTAAATTTAACACGGCTGATCACCCGTGAAGCTCTTATCACTAACGTTCGCCGTGAAAGCTTCAAATCTTACATCTTCTTTACTTCCTGATAAACATTTGTAAAATTATCTTATTATTAGAGCGAGGATAAATATCCCATCGCCTACAATGTTTGCGCGCTCGTACTATACACGCCCCGTGGTGACTGGCAGACGGCGTAGCACAGGAGTTCAGAACATGTAAACAAAAGGGCAGGGCTGTGTAAAAAGCTCTAGTCTATTTACATCAGTTCATATCGTCATCTATTCGTTCCTCAAAAACATTGCAGTGAACAATACATTTTTTAAATTGTTCAAAAGTAAAACCTGTCATCCAAACAATGTTTATACAGCGAGAAACTTCTCTCAACGTCACACGATGTAACGGGAGCAAACGTAAGATATTTTGCATTGTGTTCGTCATATGTAGATGTCATTTTGTCTAGCTGTTGTAAACGAATATGTATATGAACCATTGTAGCGTAGCCAGCATTCTCTCCAACACGGTTTTCAGTTTATCTTGCACTGCTTCGGTTACAGCTGCAGGATCTATATTTTCAATTTTCATATAAAGCTCTTTTATCAATTGTAAAGCATATGACAGTTTGTGATTTCTTGATTCTAAATGCAGAATAGTTTTGGTGACATCTGGAAAATTCTTTTTAATAAATAACAAATGTTTACGTAAATTGCCTGAAATCAGTGACAGAGCAGATTTAATGGCACAGCTGTCTTCACTATCCAAAACATTGATTACGTTAACAATTTTATCATAATAATCGGCATAATATGCAGCAGCATTTAGCCAGCTACCATCATTGTACCAGAAGCGTATCATTTCGATGAAGGCCATGAGCGATGCACGTTAAATGTACCATGTTGGGATGATGTGTAGTTTTAATTTCTTTAGCTGCTTTTAGCATGTAGCTTGCACCATCTGTCAGAAAAAGTAGTACATTATCAGTTTTGATCCCCTCTGGCCACAGCAAAATTAGACTCTTTTGAAACATTTCGACAATACTTCTGTGGTTAATCTTATCAATAACTTCATTCGTCAATAGAAATGAAATGATTTAGTAGGTCTGTCTGGTAAAAGTACTCCTACAATTAAATTTGCAACAAACCTCCCCACAGAATCCAGAGTTTCATCTATGGAAATCCAAATTTTATTGTCGCCCACAGATTGCCGAATTTGAGCCATAACTTTATCATAACAATTTGATAGATACTATTTACGTAGGATTGTTGCACTGGGAGGCTCCCGCTTAGTGTATTTTTTTATGAAGATTTTAAATTCAGCATATTCTACTTTTTGAGAAATGGTATGTTGCTACGTACCAACATTTTGCACATGTCTTCAAAAAACTCGAATTGAAGTGACAAATGGTCGTGTTCTTTATTCTTTTATGCTGCAACAAGTGCTTTATGGTCTTTTGGTATTGCAATATTGCTTCAACAATTTCCGTTTCTCCTAGGAATCTCTGATTTGTGAATAACATAACTTACAGCGTATCATATCACCATTCAATGCGAAATTATTTCTTCCAAATTCTTCCAATAACGTATTTAATTTACCATCACCTAAAGCTGAAGACATTACTCACCTTGTATGTAAAACGGATCGCACAGAAAATAACACTCCCTATCTGTACGGTACAGCTGTCATACTGAACCAGAGCACGCTGTTCACCCCTCAGTCCGAGGTAGCAGCGATGACGTCAAACAAGCAATTCGCCGTGCAGTCAACCTGATTTCTTCTTCAGTGGATATATGTCCTCGCTCTAGTTATTATGTACTTATTTGTACCTACAATGGAAGTAGGATAATACAGTAGGTTTAAGCTATAGTTAACTTCTTAAAAGCTGGTAACAAGACTTTCTACTTGAAAAAGTTTAACTATTTGAGTACTCAAGCTGATACAAGGAAAATCTCAAAATGGTTATTGCCATAAAAACATTTATTTTGCATAAATTGTGTTTTAAGGAGATTACATTTCTTGTGTACTAGGGAGATTATGTCTCCTAGGATTTAGAAGTTATACAAAGATCATCCAGGATGAAACGAACTTCAGGGATTATTTCCAGAAAATTCCAGATGTAAATTTCATTTATCTTGGAAATATCTTCAACATTTTAATCAACATCGTCAGACGCATAAAAAGTTTCGAAACCTTTCCCATATAAGGGTAGTTTAGGTTAGGAGATTTTCTTGAAAATCTTTGTGTTGCATTCTTGGAAAACACAATTTAAATACGAAGGTTGGCACTTAACCAGCGTTTTGTTTTTGAGCTATGCTCTTCGGACACATCGACATACACATTGACCATTTTCTAAAAAGGTTTTTTTTCAAGGGATCACAAAACGTGTACTTCCAGTCAGTTTCGAATTTTGGATACAATCTTCTCTATCTGTTATTTACGTTGTGGAGAAATCAATAATGTAACATTCTCTGAAGAACACAAGTGCTTCTTCAAAAAGGGATAATGAGCAGTAAGTCGAATAACACAGGATAATACTGACAACTAAATTATTCAATTTGTGTGTAACGGTATGAAATGAGAATTACTGCGAAACACTTGTTTCTTCCTGGCTTCTCAAGAACAACAATTTTCTCAAGTATGCTCTACCGACACCAAGACCAATTACAGATGTAATTTCAATATATGTTTAGTTATTTTTGTTTGCAACGCTTAATGTAATAAAATATATTGTTTTTGACGGTAATTGCATTACAAATGGTGCTAACTGCATGTAACCTATAGTTTACAAATGAATATGTGCACAGAGTATTGACTTTTTAAATGCTGTTTTGTTGAAACATATGCATTTGATTCACAAAATAAAGATTATATTCTGTTACATTCTTTCCTTTCTTGACTTCCAAAGTGTAGCATATTAGTTGAAATTAAAATGTATGCATATTAACTGCCAATAACAGTGAATTAGAAAAAAATTAAGTCAATTAAAAGGTAACATAAAATACTTACGTTTCTTGAAATGATTTTAAGCAGTTTCTTTGGTTATTTAGGCAAAGACAAATCTTGCATGTTTAGCAGATGAATCAACATTTGGGACTGCTACCTTCTGGAAATGTGCAACATGGTGGTTTGACATCAGGTGAAATTATGGGCATGTGGGATTTTGTGAGGCTGTGCAATGGAAAGGCTTTTCATTTACGAGATACTTGCTCAAACTTTGGCTCTAATTCAACACTTATTTCATCTGGATTATCAGATTTACTTAGCATCCAACCTGCAGTATTTACCTTAAAATCCAAATAATCTTATTTTTACATTTTAGCATATTAACTTGATTTTCAGCTCATGTTTGTTAAACCCAAGGTGCTGCGATTGCAAAATTCAAATAGACGGAATATTACTCCTACGTCTATTTTCTTATTTTTATCCGTAATGTGTTAGGTAAAAATCACTCAGCCAAGAAACCGATGTTTGCATTTTTCACTGTCTGTGTCAAAGGTCTGATAAACGGGCTGTAATGTTCATCATTAGAAACTCTGACTCAGAAGTTCGGGAAGTAGGAAGTTCTTCCTCGTATAAACCAGACTGTGTTCCCGTCTGTTCATATAATTGATACATCTTAATTAATATTTGCCTATATAGAATACAATTTAAATGCAATTATTTACAGTATAAAATTTACACTATGGTTTTCCTTCTCCCCCCCCCCCCCCTCCCCCTTCTTTCCGACGACGACGACATACTGGCAGGCTGTGGTTCAGCCCGACGATATTTTTCTGCGTACCTACCCTTAATAGGGTTTAACCGCAGGTAGAATTTTTGGAAAAGGGTGGTTAAGGGTGTTGTTTTTAAATTTAGGTTATGGCTTATATAATAAGGAGGCTATTTTGCCCCTTAGCTGATGACTCACAGAACTCAGCAATGTTTGCATTCTGTGGAGATAAAGAGTGTTTAAACAAGTTTTAAGATCTTTCGATCTTTTAAATTTTGAATTTTGATGGTGGGTTGAATTTTTGAACCGAATAGCTCTTTATTGGGATTATTTTGTAGTTTAGCTTTTGCTGCTGATGGGTAAACTACTTTGTTATGGGATATACCCGCAAGCCATGCGGGGAACCCTGTACGACCTGAAGCGGCGTGTTGTGGGGTCATAATCACCTAGAGATCTAACCAGGACGCTTTGGTGGTTGGGTAATTTGGCGTACAATTTTGCTGCCCGGCGCCTAATTTCATCCTCCACGTATGGAAGAGATGAGGCTTCGTGAAGTAGTCTCACGGGGAAGGATAAAGGGACAGAGTAGATGGACCGAAGTCCTCTGTTCTGCGCCCTCTGGAGCCACAGGAGCCAACTACCCGCTGCCATGCCCCACACTTCACAGGCGTAAAGCATGAGGGGGATAATCAGGGCTCTGAATAGGTGTAGTTTCAGGCGGACTGGCATTTCAGATTTCAGCATAGGGTACAGTGAGGCAATAGCCCCCTGCGACCGTACTGATAGGTCTCTAATATGACCTCGGAATGTTAGACTTTTGTCTAATTTAACTCCCAAATAGGTGATGGTGTCTCTCCACTGGATCCTTTGACCCCGAAGTTGGAAGGTGGGGCAGTCTGCAGGTGTGGGACGTCTCGTGAACAGAATGGCATGGCTCTTGTCTGGATTAACAGACATTCTCCATCGTCGGCACCAGTCTTGGACTAGGCGGAGGTGTCTTTGAATAGGGTTGAAGGCTCTGTGGATGTTTCTGTTGGTGCAGTATAGTAATACGTCATCTGCATATTGCGCTAGACTGACCTGTGGTTCTGTTGGGAAGTCTGCCATATAGACACTGAAGAGAGTAGGGGACAAAACAGAGCCCTCGGGGACTCCGCCTCTTATTGGCCTAATTGTGGAGGTTCGTCCAGCAACTGTGACTATGAGGGTCCGGTGTCGGAGGAAACTGTGTAGGATGTGTATGAGTTGTGTGGGTAGCCCCAGGTGAATCAGCTTATGAAGTAGCCCTGTGCGCCAGGTGGTTGAGAAGGCCTTTTCCACATCCAGAGATACCGCAGCGGTGAATGCGCGTTCCTGAAAACCCAGGGCAGCAGCCTCCACCACACGCAGCAGTTGCTGAGGTGTAGAGTGCCCAGGTCGAAAGCCGAACTGATGTTCTGGGATGGCTTGCATGTTTCCCAGTAAAGGGGATAATCGGGTTAGGATCATCCTCTCTAGAACTTTCGAGAGGATGGACAAAAGGCTTATGGATCTGTAGTTGGAGGGATGCACCGGGTCTTTCCCAGGTTTCAAAATGCATATCACCCGAGCCTCTCTCCACTCGCGTGGAAAGTGACCCAGGGTAAGGCACATATTGAATACTCTAGTTAGGAAGAGCACGGCGTTGAAGGGAAGGTGACGAAGCATGAGGGGCCCTTCTTTCCGTTCAGTTTCTCTTCCTCATATAGAAGTCTGGCTCTGGTAGAGCGGGCGTCTGCCGTCTTGTTGACCCATGCCCACAGTTTCCTGTGTCTTATGATTAGCTAGATTTTCTGATTTTGTACTAGGAGGATTTTTGTGGTGCTGGTTGTCTGTGTGGGTGGACATTCCCATACCGCGTGCACAGATGTTTCCCTAGCTCCACATCTGCCGGAGTCTTAGTCACTGAGTTGGAATCGATGGAGGTAGGAAGTATATGGACCGTGACCTTTCAGGTGGTGTGTCAGTCCCCGTGCGGGTTGTAAGTGCTTTACTTTGAGACGTTCTTCTAAGTTTGTGAGAATGTCACCCAGTTGTGCTTGCTTCTGTTGCCACTCAGAGACAAAGTGTTCTTTGATTTACAATCCATCTTTCACTGGGCACCAGTTAGCTGTGCTACTCTGACAGCGTTGTTTCTTATCAACCAGTACGCTCTTCGACTTACTTCTACAACAGTCCTAATAGTACGAGTAAGGCATCAGTCGGGGTGGTAGAATGTGCCCCTGTTAATTGTAGTAGGCATTTCTTCTGGGTCTTCCTCATCAGTTGTTTCCCAGATGACAGATACATTCTATGGGCCGAGGCGCTGCCACCGTGTGCCACTGCAGAACACATATAATTATTGAGTAACTTCACGGTATGATACGGTATTGTACCATGATTTCTAGCAATCCTGGAGATTTTTCTCATGATGTTGTGATCTTTCTGCCTTATATCCGCGACATCTGCTCGAAAGAGGAGACCTTCGTCTAGGGTAATACCCGAGTACTTTGTCGTTCGGGTTCTTGCAATGCGGCAATCCCCCGTCTGAGGCGTCCTTTTAGTAGCATGTATTTCGTTTTGAAGGCAGAGATAGTTTTATGTTTCAACATTCCTGGTTGAGAAGACTGGAAGCCTCAGCGCATTTTTCTTCCGGTTTGCACCGCGAATTTCCATAAATAAGTAACATGTCGTGAGCATATGCAGCATGCCCCTTTATCTGCTCCTGGACTTACAGTTTTCTGAGGATGGGTTCAAGTCCGATGCCCCAGAGCATTGGCCCACACACCGATCCTTGCGGGCACTCCTTGGTTAGATGCCTGGTTAGTTGGTGTATTGCACTTCTCTGTTCCGGCAATAGTCAAGGAGGCTCCGGTACAGGTTGGTCGGGCAGTGCATGTTTCGCAATTCCGTGAAAAGAGCAGGCCTCCATAAATGCTGAAGGCTCTCTTTATGTCCGCAAGGATTCTGGCTGCTCAGAATAATTTCTGTGCACTAAGAGCTCAATCTCTTCATCAGTTAGCCCTAAAAAGTACCAATACAGAAGTATGCAATGAACGCCATTCAAATCTGTAGAAGAATTGAGTCCCAGTGTAACCTATAGGTTACATTATGTCGTTATATTCATAGCTTATTAACATTGAAACAAAAAGTCATTACACCAATCAAATTATGGCTTCTTCCTTATGCTTTCAACATTTTTATAGCTCTAGTAATAATACTCATAACAAAATTAAATACATGTTTTCCCTGGCACTCATTTTTACTTGCAAAGCAGTAAACGTTAACTATCCCAAGCGTCTGTATGAAGTTGGAAAGAAGGATTTCGGTGAAAACCCCTAAGGTACACCGCACGAGAACCTGTAGAAATTGCCTACACTAATTTAACCCTGTAACAGATGATGTTACTTCACGTATAGTGGTAGGTAAATATTTCTGTGTGATCAGTGTGTCTCGCTACTAACATAATAAAGGTGCACCAAGTAAAATATTGCAATTGACACAATCGTAAGTTTGCAAATTTACTTTAAATATTCTTGGTTTACTTAATCTCCGAAGAAACCAAAACTGTAGATGAAAATATTTTATAGCAATGAACAAAATCACTGTGTTGATGAAACACAACACATTCTTGCAAAATGTGTGCGTGGTAAAGATAGTAGCAAGAGGCTACTATGCCCCGGGCGCTGTCAGTTTGCACTTGACAGCTCGCATGGATTCGCGTCGAGTTGGCTATTCTGTGCTTGCGACGTTGTCAAGGTTGCTAATACAAGTAGCAGACGACGTAGCTTTCTATCGCGTCACAAAACCACATAAACAATGCACGTGGGCTATGAACGTATAAGAACAATAAACTACCTTGATATTATTAATAATTAAAGTAAACTCAGGTATTGTATCACGGTGTCTCCGCATTAACTCATGTTTCGTCCAGCCACACAATTTTGTGGAGGCCTTTGACCAGGATTTTATGCAAAAACACATTTCGCGCCATTACTGTGCATCTTTTCCAGCAGCACTTTTCGTCCATTTACCTTTTTATACTGAAAGTCAATCTCTCTCAACACAGCTTTCTGCGATGTTTTGCCCCCGGTGAAAAGTAATTTCCGTACGGTTGGGTACTCCTTTCTACCTTAGTAAGCGTAAATATGCCTTCAAATGGCATCTATTTCGAAGGCATCAAGCTGTGCGACCGGATGAATGCTGTTTCTTTTCTTCCCTGGAGTTGACAAAAATACCACCTGCGTTCCAGACGGTCCATCAACCTTATCTTCCAGCTCTTGAAACACTACTCCCTTGCTGATTACGGTTCTTCTGCTTAATCCAAGTGTTCTTGCAGTCCGCTCTGTAACTTTCTCAGCAGGCATAGAGGGATGCCCACGGATATCGACGTATCTCTTCTCTCTCTCTCTCTCTCTCTCTCTCTCTCTCTCTCTTTTTATAAAATTACCTCGTTCTTCTTTATAACTTCAATGCTTGGCTATTCAGTGGCAGACCTCGGCGTATAGGATTTTCACTTCGTGAATCACTTGGCGAACGGCATCTCCTCCAAAGCACCATATTGAACGTTAAACTTCGTGTATATAATATGAATAATTTATATAAACATTATATAAAATAAAGAATAGATATAAATAAATAAACACCCACACTATCAAGCATATCAATAAAAAATATCAAGTATAATAAACAACTCGCGAAGAACAAGTGGACGCCCGTGACAAATCACAAACTTAAGCACGTGGCTGGATGCAGTGATATCTGGCAACAGAGCATCTCCCTCTCCCGTTTCTGCCTTGTGACCGATCGACCGGAATGCTGCCCTGTGATTGGCTTAGGAAGTTTTACGGACGGCGGTTTTCATCTGTTATTCTGCGAGAGCACCAACTTAACTGCTAGCTGTCAAGTGCAAACTTACAGCGGCCGGGGTATAGTGCTAAGGTATGCAAAGCCTTCTGGTAGAACCCTGTCCAATGTGATTTGCATATGCATTATTGAAATTATGAATCTCTTGATGAAACCCTGCAAAAGACTGCCGCAGCCGTGAAATCCGCGCTGTTCGCTAACCTTTTGGACGGGGCTGTAGCAGAGGCGTTTGATCTGGACATTCATTTAGTTGAGTGTGAAGTGGTTGCCATCGAGTGGGCTCGTATCGCTATATGGCTCGCCAGAGCTGTCAGGGTCCTTAGAGTTTGGTAAATGGAAGTGGCAGATAAGTGCATCGGTAGCGATTGATGAGAAATTCACACTTCAAGCTGCACAATTTCAAGAGTGCCTACTCTAGCGAAAGCATAGGAGATAGAGAAAATGAAGGCTGGAGGTCAATTTAAAACCTGAAAAGCAATTTCGATCAGCATTAGAACTGAGAATTCATGTTTAATAACCAACAAATTCTACTGGGTGGAAACCTGCTGCAGAAACAAGACAGAAGATTCCATGAGATTATGATTATTAGAATTATGTTTAGTACGATATTTTTAATTGTATTTAGTTATTCTGTTGAAGAATTGGAATGCCCTATCAATGCAAATTGTTGCAAAAAAGTCACAACTGTGAAAAATGCTGTTTTCAGTTCTTGTTAATGGCAGGAGAAGCTGGTCAACGCAATATCCAATCAGAGACTGTTGTATAGTTAAACACACTGTGAAATTGTGCGATGAACCCAGTGATATGAACACCATTTGCACCCACAGCACGTTTTTGCGCAACAGAAAAGAGAATCATCTGATCATGAAGTGATTAGCAGTCAGCCGCCATTAAATCTTGTGTCCGCTATACTATCTTTCTGTTTGCTTTACCAAAGTTCTTCACCTAAGTCATAAATAGGCGAACAGCTACCGGTTGGAATCAAAAACCTGCATAACATTTTTTCATCTTCTGAGTAAGTTCTAAACCACCGAAATGATCAAAGAAAACAAATGACACTACCATAATGTAAGCCAAAGGTAATGTATTAAAACAAGCTAGCTCTGTGTTGTCACTCTATTAATAAATTTCTCGTAAATCACGACACAAAACCAAGAGAGTTGTCCAGTATTCAAAGTGCAATAGCTGTACTTTAACAAAAGTACAATTGAATATCATTCACATTTGGGAGCTGACACCTTTTCAATTCAGCATCATTTTACCACTGCAACTGAAATGTTGGATGGCAAACCAATTACTTCTTCTTTTCCTTATTACCCTCCCTGTATGGAGGACTGACACCCCTAGGACTTACCAGCCAATCTCTAGGATTAGATGCCTGTCGGGAAGCAGATGAACCTATGGACCAGACAGAGTGAAGACCTGAAAGCGGGTGGTCAGTCCAGCACCAGATATGACACTGAAGGAGAGGATGGTATGAAATGCAAGCGAAATAGATTAATGGAAAGTTGATTATGGTGCATTTGGTGGAGTTAGCACCGGAGAAAACCGGATAACCCGGAGAAAACACGCCCAGACGCCGCTTTGTCCACCACAAATATCACATGTCGATCCCAGGGAACGAATCCGAGTTGTTTGGTGAGAGGTGAACGGACTAACCACCTGACTACGGCGCCGCCAAACTGATTACATTATCAAAAACATTATAAATATAACTATTTTGTAAAGTATTTGCGGCATAAATTGATTCTATGTTAATTGTACAGCACAGCTTTTAGTACAACTTATGCACTGAATTTTAGTTGAACCGGCCCTCTTCAAAGGGGCCCAAATGACCTAGTTGTCGACGGGCCCTTAAACTCCACCCAGTCCTCAAACGGAGCCTGCAACATGTACGGAAGCATACACAGAGGTGTGGATATTTTTTCTTGGCAATGTGTATCAAGTCTAGCACTACACAAACCTTTCTGAACAGATTTTTGCATTAAAATTAATGGTGTGATTACTAGAGTTGAAGGTTAAACTGGGAGCAAGTGTTTTTCCAAATGGGTCTTTTGTGAGTCACTTTGCTTGTAAACATTTTGTTAAAAACGTATCAGTGTTTGAAGAAAACACTTACAAAACAATGGAGAGAGTGTTTCGGGAAAATGTATAGTGGAAGTTTTGTTTGCATATTACACATAGAGTATGTATACAGGCAGGATAGTAAACAGTACTACCTCAAAATTATATTGAAATTTACAACTCTCTGTAAAACAAAACGAAATAGCAAACCTAATTAAAAGGCACCCGCCGCTAACAACTCCACAAAGTTGAACAAATAAAAGCGGCGAAACGGCTGTAAAAGTTTCACTTAAACTATCACTCAAAAAAGTTACATGTTTTTCTATTTGCTGTTGATTTATTTTGAAGCGTTTTCTACTGTTTTTCATGGTCCTTTACCGAATTTATCGCCCACCTAAATGCAGCTTGACAGTGGAAAACTTTCAGAAATATGTACAAATATAGTAAGCATGTTTGATAAATACATATTTGACATGTTTGATTTAAATTTATGTGGAATAAACATAAAATACTAAAGACATGCGGTTTATTCTATCGATAGGAAGCTCTTTGTAACCTTCTGAGCATTTACAATTAATCTAGGTTGCAATACAATATACCCGATTATGTTAGTCTGTATATTTATTGTATGTTTATGAAACGCAAACACCAAAATGAAAATGTTTAGAAAATCAAACAAGGATTAGTAGTCGTCATCATCATCTACACCAAGATAGGCCAGGCTGGCCTGCTTAGGCATAGAGATCATCCTTCCAGCGACATTTAGGTCTTCCCACACTGCGGTTCCCTTTATCTTTATATCCTGCAACTATTTTCGTTTCGATTATTTAACATTCGTGTTATGTGATCTGCCTAATTCTGTTTGTATATAGATATTTTATTATTTAAGTTACATATTTTTAGTTGATCTCTGATCGTGTCATTTCTCACGTGGTCTAAACGGGTATCTCCAGCAATGCTTCTTAAAAATGTAAATTCTACTGTTTCCACCATTCTTCTATCACTTCTGTTCATTGCCCAGTTTTTGGAACCATAATTCAATATTGGTACAGCCATCACTTTATAAAACTTCATCATAGTTTCATTTCTATATTCATTTTTCAGAGTTCGTTTAAGCGTTCCACATATATTCTGAAATTTATATAATTTTTGTTTTATATCTCTATCATCATAAAATGAAATATCAGATTCCAGGGGATTAAAATCGTGTAGTTGTTCTATTGTTTTATCTTTAATTATTATTTTGATCTTATCTGACCTTTCCCTACAACAGCCATAGTCTTTTTTTCTTCCTTTTAAAATATTTAAGTTGTAGTTTACTCATTGTTTTTTTTCCAACTAATGTGCTGCTAATTTAAGTATATTTTCATTTGCAGCAAAGATTACTTGATTATCAGCAATTCCTCAACTGCTGCATCTATGTACGTATGTTAAAAATTGTCGGCGACATCGGGCAGCCCTGTCTTACTCCTAAACTCATTAATGCTATTTTCATGTTCTTATTGCTTCCTTTGTCTATGCTGATGATTGTAGCTTCATGCATCTGTCGTATCATAGCATGATGTTCTGGGTATCCTTTGTCACACATTATTTCCCATAATTTTTCACGAAGAACTTTGTCAAATTCTTTTATATAGTCAATAAATAGATGTTTCCAAATTATATTCTCTTCGTTTCTCTATTATATGTCGTACTATAAATATGCAATTCGTACAGGATCTCCCTCTTCTGAATACATGTTGCTGATCGTTTAGTAGGATTTCACTATATTATTTAGACGTTTAGTTAACATTTTAGCAAATATTCTGTAGCCCACGTTAGTTGTAAACAATTAAATTCTTTTTTGTTATTTTTCAAGGTATTTCTCTGTAACATAAATACATTTTTGCGTTCAATAACAAACAAATGGTTAAAGCAATGATGCCACTCTTCCCGAGGCACTTGAGAAATCAGGTTATTATAATGTTCGAGCTTTGTTTTATAATGACGAAATAGTGATTCGATGCGTCTTATCTTACATTTTTGGAAAGAAAAAGAAATTACTAAGTGCTAGGTTAGGACTGTACAGTGAAGGGTCTATGATACTGTCCTGTTGTTAGTCTTGCGGTATGCGACGATGCCTTTCCTTGATGTAAAATTACTTATTTTTCCTTTCAGGCCGTTTACACGAACTTTCATAAACATTTGCTGTAAACAGATATTTGGTGCCAGTCTATAGTAACACCATATCTATCGCCTATGCTAAAATAGCAATATGGCCCGTTTTAGAAAAGAACTTGAAACAAACTAGCAACTATTTTGTCAGCAACATTGCGAACTTGTCGGACTTAGAGCCGTTCGAAAGATTCATTGAGCCAATTGACTTTTCTTTTAAGGCACATAACAATAGTCGAAGATTCAACAGTAGTAATGTTTTTAAAACCCAAGTTTGAAGTGCCGCCTTGGAAGTTTCCCAGCTTTTCTGCACCAGTCAGTGTTTTTGATCGGGTGTCAGTTTACGTGGAATCCATCGACAACAGTTTTTTCACATCTAACTGTTATTGTATATGGTTTTGCATTTGACTCATACCAATGCCGAGTGTCACCCAAATAAATTCATAACATGTTCTCCCACCTTCTCCAAGCATTGCTCAGACAGTCGCAATATTTTCGTCCAAAACAACAGTTGCTGGTATTCTTCACGTCATTCATCGCTGAAAAAGATAAAAGTATAAAAGGAAAGATCGCTTTTTAGCTTCCTCTATCAATTATAAGCTCTCACTTTTATATGAAGCTCCTTCTTCTAAACTGACCTTCACATTGTTTAGGCGCTAATGTCTATGTAAAATCGTTAAAAAAATTATAGCCTGGAAGTTATTCAAATACCTATTTGGATGAACACAAAATCGTTAAATGATGACACAATGACAACTTGTGGAGCAAAACTTAGGACCTGGACCGAAAGCCAATCTTTTGTTCCTATGCCCATTATGGGCTACCTCCCGGGAGGATGGATGAGGAGAATGGATCCGAAGGGCAGCCGGAAATATGCCACGACAGAGCAGGGGTAGGGGTCCCTACATTTTGCCAGTTAAAAGCACCCCAGCGTAGGCTGGCTCGGTCCAGTTCCTCTCTCACCCCTTCGGGTTCGAACTCCAAAGGGGGGCGCAGGACTCGAAACCGTATCCCCTCCTTCCTCGGGCTTGTAGCATATAATGGGAAGTCCGGAAACCAGTAGGCTCGTCTTCCAATGCGGGATACGTGATTTCCAGAGCACATTTCTTCCCCCTTCTATGCTGATGCCACGACACTCACCGGCACTTCCAATCCTGAAATAAACCTAACGGTTAACGGGATGAACTGATTAATGTAATGAAAGGAGGGACAGAAAATTTGGAGGGTATGGAATTGCGTCCCAGCATTCGCTTGGCCACTCAAGGAAACCTCCGTAAAAGAAATAAAATAAAAAATGGGTCAGAAAGGTCGGCCACAGGAATCGAATCCGCGACCTCCCTAGTGCGAGCTACATATGTTTCCCCCTGAGCCAACCTGCCGATTAAATGATAACGCTGGTCCACAAAATTCAACTTTATAAACTTTTCGAGCAACAAAATCAGTTATCCTTATATATTTCGACCTGCTGAGCACGAATCTGACAGTTTTTCCACAGCAGTCACATTTTGTTGTGTAAATGGTACTAATCATTATTTAATTCTATTCGACTTTTGTGGTGCTTAATCTGATTTTGTCTATAAATGCTAATATATCAACACAAAGGCCCTGAAATGCTTATAAAATGTTTTCATATCTAAATTATTTTTGCACATTTGCTGCACCCCTTATATGTGCCACCACTATGTTGCAGTAGTGTCCAACAGTAAGACAGTCGTCATAAATGTTGCACATTGCTCCTAATAGCGTTGCTGCACTGTATATACGGTCTAATGAAATCATTCCCCATATTCATCGAAAACTTGTCCAAGAACACCAGCAGGAAAAGAATTCAAGAGTGACTAAAAAAATGTGCATTTTAACATGATAGAACCGAGATTACAGAAGACTGTGGTAGTTTGTTGACTAATACATCACTACTGACTGCTCCCTTGTTTCCAAACAACTCAGAGTGGAGTTTTCTGGAAGAATTCCAGCAGTTCATTTCAAGAGTGCTCACAGATTTGTTCCTTTGCAACAAGGAACGACTTCATAAGTCCAAATTTTATATGAAGTTATGCTAACAAAATGGATTTCAATTTCACCAATGGAGCGTTTGCTACGTTCCTTCTAAGCAGCTTGAACTTGTGTACGGTTATCCCATTTACTAAGAAAATGGCAATGCTTTAATACCCAGATTGTAAGTCTGTGTATCCCAGTTACTTTGAAGTCAGCACAGAATTGCCACTTGTGGAAGTTATACTGAACTTCATTCAAAAAAAGTTCCATACTGCTCTATGTTTCTTAATTTTAGTGCTATAAGCAACGGGAACAGGATGATGTACATTGCTATTGTGAAGGAGTACCACTTTGAGCCATTCACGAATACTCACAATTCCATTGGTAAATATTTCATTTACATTGCTTTAAGTAGTACAATCACGTCATAACCCATCCTGCACCATCAGACACATAAAAACACCCAAGCTTGTAAGACTAGACAAACCTATACCACCTCACCGTGGCCACCTTGCCATCCGCCTGGGTTAACTAAGGCGACTCGTACTCACTCCTGGACTCCTGGCAGTAACAAAGTGAGTTGTCCATGACAAATAATGGTGCAAATGCAACCTTGACGATGTCATAAGCAAGAAACCCTAGCATCTCTGTCTAGTAAATTCCACTGTTTCAGACGCGAACCCAAATGTTCAGCTTGTGTCTTAGAAAGACTCAGGTGTCTAACATGTCATTCAAATCATTTTTGTCCAGTGTGACGTCATTTCTTCGTAATCGAAATCAGAACTTACATTCTCCATGTGTGTACTAGCTTCAACTTGGGTTTCATCTTCGAATGACCATGTGTCAGACAAACGGGGACAAGTAAAGAGGAACTGTGCGGTACGGGTCGCATAGCTGACTTTATGTAGATATACTTCATCTTTTTGTCCTTATTGGGCTTCGAAGTTCATGCCCTAAAACCCCTGAAATATGCGGGCAAATATGCTCTTAAAAACTTGAAATTATGCCAAGAAATATGCACTATTTAATTAAAACAATTAATGTCCCTTTGCAGTATACAAGACCAGTTAGTACAAATAATAAATAAAGTTACCTTATTCCTTATAGGTTGAAGCAGAAGTGGTCCCGCTGCTAGTATTAACTGCTAAATTGCAGTTGACAACCAACACTTTGCTCAAAATTTCAACTGTAAAACATTGTCTGTTGTCTCGCAAAACACTTTTGTAACGTAAACAACTTCTCTCCATGTCACAAGATGTTATCGGGGCATATTTAAATGATGTTAACTGCTTCACAGAGAGTCAAGTCTCTTGGTGTGACAGATGGGTTTTTTCCGAGGATGTCTCGAATATCGCACATCTGTTTATAACCAGAATGTTTTGGAATTACATAATTCACTTTCTCTTTCACTTTTTGTCCTATTCTACTAGATTGTCCTATTTAGATCACATATTGTTTTTTCAAAGACAGTAAGTGATTCATGCAAAGGAGATCCTACAGCTTCCAATGCCGTTATGGCTGTTGGTAAGAAAGAAAAATGGGCAGATCTGAAACCAAGATCCTCTTTTAACCCAATGCCTGACAGAATATTTTGCACAGTTGTTATTCATGAAGCATCTTTCGAGTCCAATAAATTGACAATCTCTTTCACCATTTCTATTTGCTAAGCATAATATAAAATTGCATCGAGCCATGTTCCCCATCGAGTTAACACTGGTGCAGGAGGAAGTTAGATATTAGATGCTGTTGATCTAAACTTAACTCTTTTAAGAGATTTAACAAAAATTCTCTTTGTACTGGACACAAATCTGTCTACTAATGGGAAAGAATCACGTATTGTCTCCAAAATGCGATGTACAGCGTGTGCCAAACAAGTTATACGAGTTAAGTCAGGAAAAATACCTTTCAGTGTTTGTTCTGAGTTTACCATTTAAGGACCTGCATCAGTAAGAAAAAAAGTAACTGGTCGTATTTCATTCCACGTGGCCATAGTAATTTCAAAGAGTCCATCACAAACTGAGTCACAGTTACATTGTCAGTGGCCGACAATTCGCACACATTAAGAAGATGAGACGTAGTATTTTGTCCAATATTTAAAGCATGGAGGATTATATTAGCAATAGAACGGCACTCAGAATCAGGTGTTTCATCAACAGACAACCACACAAACTGATCTGCAAATTCATTTTGTGTATTTGACAATACGTTATTGTAACAATGTCCTATATAAGTCTTATGCAATGTACTTTCTTCAGGCACATGTTGTCGAGTGTACTTGGCAAGAAAGGTTTTATTAATTATTAATTTTGAACAAGAAGATATCAGCAACTAAAAATGCTTGGCACAAGTCATAGGAAAATTCAGTAACCCTACTTCCTAAACACTGTACTAACTGTTTTTGAACAGGTTTTTGTTTGCGAGTTTTGTAATTAAATTCTTTTATGTTTTGCTGTGTTTATGTGCTGAACTATTTGAAATCTTTTCTCACTCCCTACATTTTTCTCACACGCTCCACAAAAGAGTACCCTATTATTTGTAGATATTAAATCACCCTAAAACTCTTCTGTAAATTAATTAATCTAACTTTCCAAGTTGGTTTTATTTTCGGCATTTGAAGAGATTTTTAACATTTTATACACCTAATTTGGTGGGAACCACTTCACAACACTGCTACGTTTGAAGACCACAACACAACTACTGGTGGGCAGGCAAGCGTTGCTGTAATCGTGCTGCTCAAAACGTTGACCTGCACTTTTTATCTTTGATAATATAAACCTCTCAGATAACGCACTAATTATTCTCTACGCACATACGTATAATGAAGGGATGGAAACAGAGGATACACTGCATGACAATATGGCTCAGTATTAGTGCTCACCACCTCGCAAGTTGCATCATCATGTGCAAAAGTACCAATATGAAAAATATTACCAGATGGAAAAACATAATAAAAAACCATAAAAATCATTGAAATATGCAATGTAGGGGGCTATAATATTGAAATATTATGCGTTGATCAAAATCAAGAAAATATGCAGCTATATGCACAATAAAATCGTTTCCAAATAACTGAAAATTACATAATTCGTGCACATAATGTAAAAGTATACATTTTTAAACCCTATGAAAAAAACATGCAAATGCATAAACTTCCTAGCCCTAATCCTTACCCTTCCTTCGTGCTATTTTAACGATGCAAAGCTAGTAATCATCTACGTGATTGGTAGATTTCTCCGTATCTTCGGAATAACATAAGGTATGGACGAGTTTTCTTCAACCAACCCAACCATTAAGATAAGACGAACACTTCACACGGTCAATATGTGATGCCTAGTATTGGTCCTTATCACCTAACTTGTACCCGAAATATATATGTATGTGCTGGTGTCACATGTCTCCGTGATTTACGAATGGTGTAGCCGAACACGTGTAGCAAAGCTTTATTACATGATTCTTAAAATATCTATCCAATTGCTTTTTATAACCATTCTGAATAATGAAGTAGTTTTAAAACTGAGGGTGCCGCAAAAAAGAAATAACATTCGTGCTTGGGGGTCAAAATACATAAGAAACATCCATTTCGATTCTTTAAAATGTTTCATTGTAGAGCAGTGAAATTAACAAAATGTTAGAGCATATCGAACAAGCTATTCGGCAATCAACCCACGTAACTTTAGAAAAGAGCTGTGAGATTTAACAAACTTGATTTATTTTTAGAAACATTGTATTTTAAAATTTTTCTGTTTCGCTCTCGCACCTTGAAGTGAAGCGAAGCGACTATGATGTATGAAATGCAGGTGAATGAGATTTAAATATTGATGCAAGATGCAGATCCAAAATACCTTTGTGATATTTGCAAATGTCGATGGAATTCTTGGTACTTGGCTGTCATTTAAACTGCCTCCTGACTGAGGGAACGCTAATGTCTGTGATGAAATCACACGAGGGAGGAAGCTTCAAGCTGAACATAGATGATAGGCATGTCTAAATCTAATAGAGGATCCCGCTGCGATAGGTGTGCTTACGTCAGAGTGAGATGAACTCCCACATTTTCCATTTTCTTTGACGATCTGGATCTTCACCTTTTTCCAGAGAGGTTCAATTTTCCTTCATCAACATAAGTATTGAATTCAGGGCACTTCTCTCATACTGTGACAGAATATTTAGGAACAGTTCCTCACGAACCTTTAGTTCGACAAAACAGCAGGCAATGTACTTTAACATCACGCGGAGAATCATATCAAACACACTTAATTTTTTCGCCACAATGTTGGAGACGACTGGAGTGGAGTGCGGTAGGATGGATCTGTTTAGGTTGAAAACGATTTTGGGGCAATGCCTCAAGTTGATAAACTAATGTTTAAGTGTTGATATAAACAGTTAATTACACGTTAAAACTATTCTTACAAACACTTATTCCTCTGTGTTCATGTTAGTCGAGATAAATTTTTCTATATACAATGTTATTGTATATTTTCTTGCAGGTGTAAGGAAATATGGGAGTACAGTAGGCTTTGAGCGATAGTCAAATCTTTCAAATCTGGTTGGTATGTGAAGGCAGTGAGATTCGTTTTCTTTGCACGGCCAAGAGACAAGTAAGTGAATGACCTTCCATTTGAAAAAAGTTTAAGTATTGCAAAATTCACAGAAATAACAAGGGATGTCTCCGAAATGGTTCAATCCATAAAAATGAATTTAGACATAAATTGTGCTTAATGTAATCTGCAACTTTTTATAGTAACAGTTTATCTATCTCTTACAGTTTACCAGTTATACAAAAGCTATCAAGAGTAACCAGGTCTACATGGGCTGTAGCCAGAAAATCCAAAATATACATTTTATTTGCCATACAATGTCTTAAATATCTGGCTTTTTAATTAAAATCGTTAGAACCATTTTTGAGAAAATAAAAATGTTCGAAAAAATTTCCATATACAGGTAGTTTAGGGTAGAGGAATTTTTCTCAAAATCTTTGTGTCGCACTCACCAAAGTAATTAAACTTAAAAAAAAACTTTTATTTTTAACCGACTTGTTTTTGAGTTATATTGTTCACTCACACACACACACACACTCACACACACACACACACACACACACACACACACACACACACACGGACGGACACACTTTCTGAAAATGTTTTTTAATATTTTTTTTTATTTTATTCAGAGGGTGTCAAAACACACATTTCCGGTGAAATATCAACATCCAATTTCTGGGTGGAATGCAATACTTCCCCTACTTATTATACGTAGTAGAGAAAGTAAAAACTTGTCAACAAAGTTGCCCAGGATCGTTCGCCCACTGTGTCTAGCATATCTACTGTTTACTTGCAACAGACGAGAAGTATTTATTTTGCATTGTTCCAGTCGGCTATGAGATACAGTATCTTACGACGTCATGGTTCAACTAAAAAGCATGGCATTATTTTGAAACTAAAGAAAATTTGAAAATTTGGAATCTTGTTTTCCTTCAGCTGAAAATTTAGCAGTTAGAAATCTTTATTTACTTGAGTTATTAGAGCATGTTCATTGCAATATTTTTCACTATAAAGGAATGTAAGTACATAATCATAATACTACATTTGTTACAGCACTAAGCTTAACTCACTTTAATGAATTAAGTCTTGATTTATATTTTTATTTTGGCCCAGAGTATTAAAATTGTTGCCGCCTAATGTTAAGAGCAGTAACATACACAGGGATTTCAAACATATTATTTAAGTGCTTGCTAGAAACGTATTGTTTGGGTGAATGTTTTAAGTTATATACCAGTGAAGTTGTGTTTAAATAAGATTCTTTCTATGAATTTACAACGTAGAGTGGTAATTGGCACAATTAATTTGCAGGAAGGAGGTATAATTAATAATTAATAATAGTAATAATAATAATAATAGTAATAGTAATAATAGTAATAATAATAGTAATAGTAATAATAATAGTAATAGTAATAATAATAGTAATAATAGTAATAGTAATAGTAATAATAATAGTAATAGTAATAGTAATAGTAATAGTAATAGTAATAGTAATAGTAATAATAATACTAATACTAATAATAATAGTAATAGTAATAATAATAGTAATAATAGTAATAGTAATAGTAATAATAATAATAATAGTAATAGTAGTAATAGTAATAATAATAGTAATAATAATAGTAATAGTAATAATAATAGTAATAGTAATAATAATAGTAATAATAGTAATAGTAATAATAATAGTAATAGTAATAATAATAGTAATAGTAATAATAATAGTAATAGTAATAATAATACTAATACTAATAATAATAATAATAGTAATAATAATAATAATAGTAATAGTAATAGTAATAATAATAGTAATAATAATAGTAATAATAATAATAGTAATAGTAATAGTAATAATAATAGTAATAGTAATAGTAATAATAATAGTAATAGTAATACTAATAATAATACTAATAATAATAATAGTAATAATAATAGTAATAATAATAGTAATAATAATAGTAATAATAATAGTAATAATAATAGTAATAATAATAGTAATAATAATAGTAATAATAATAGTAATAACAAAATAGGAAGAAGAGGAAGAGGGAAGAGAAGAACAGCGGCAGCATCGACCACAACAGCCACAGCTAGAGGAGGAGAAGGAAAAGGAAGAAATTGTTCAATTTAATAACAATTTCAGAATTTCATCCCTGTAGCGCAGTGGTGGCTCGTCTGCCTCTGGTGCGGGGGACCCGGGTTCGATCCCGGGTACCGGTACGGGAGCTCTGTTCGGGATACACTCAGTCTCGTTAGGTCCCTGAGGGGCCAATTGAGGAGCTAGTTTAATGAAGTAGCGGCCACAGGTCGTGAAGAGCGCATAACCGGGTGGGAGAGATTGGAGCGCCGAACACTTACCACCCTCCAGTACTGCACCCCACACATGACTCCTATGGTGGGCAGAGGTAGGCGACGCAGCGGCTGAGTGGTATGCGTTGATCCAGACAGGGCTCTTGCACCGTAAGGGTTCGGTTAGGTTATGTATTTATATTCTTGTTGGGAAATCTACTGAAACATGTCGTTTAACTTACTATTTCTAGACTTGTTTAAAAATAGTTAGTTTTGTGCTTGTTTTGAGTTTTACCTTAATATTCAAATTGTATAATGGTTTAACACACACAAGCTTCATAACGTCAAGTCAACTTTAGCTTTTTGGGCAAGATCTGATTACGTATGTAACAGCTGAGATCATTCTAGCACAATTATTTCTCTGTTCCTCCAGTCTTCCTTCCCTACATCAGTGTGCACAATTGAGTGCAATTTAAGAAAGGACAAAAATAGATTGTAATCCAACCAATGATATTTGTATTGTGAACTATTCATGTTGGTACTTTGCAATCCAGTGGTTCCGCCAAACCACAGGGGACTTGCAGGGTAGAAAAGATGAGACGGTAATAGACAGGAATGCAAAATTTGACCCAGACTTGAGTTGAAACTCCTGCAGGGATTTCTTTTTTTCAAGCAGCACACAGCTATGCGGGACTAATAACAAAAACTGGAAGTATGTATGTGTATATCGAATTCCAATAACTGGAATCGTGTCCTGCATACCACAAAATTTTAGTCCAGAACAGAATGTGAGAAATATGTAAGACTTTATTGGCAATTCCAAGTACCAAAGTTCAAATGACCTACGTAACGTAAAACATTAATTTGAGGTTTTCTGCATGGTTATGAAAACGAAATCAGTCGTTAATTACTCCACATTCCGTTTAACTCGATGACCCTTTTTACTTTCATGTTTTATATTTTATCTTTGCACTTTTCCGTGATTATTACCGTTATGTACTATACGGTATGAATAGTATAGTTAAATTTTAACTAGTATACTATAGAGCTTACCGCAATCTCCCTCACAGTAACAAAAGATCTGACCACGAATAGATCTTCCATATCTAGTCAAAGCATATGCAGCTGGCAGACCATTGTTACGAAGTCAAAAGCTTGTCATTAATAATGTGGATACACAGCACAACATTTGTTAGGAAGCTTTATTCCCATACCCAGTACAAAGCTACTTATTAGATGTGAAGAGTTGCTTAGTGGTTCATGATTGACTTGAATTTTGTATATACCAGGTGAGTCAGCCGCGCCTTATTTTTCTGGTAGGTAGGCCACCCATCTAACGGCATGTGCGCCTTAGTCCAGTTTTGCGCTTACTAAAATGTATTGCTTGACGCTCTTAAAGAGAGGAATGCGCAAAATTGAGAGCAACAGCGGTTTAAGGGACAGAACATATTCCTCGCTAAAGTACACCTCAAAAACATACGACTCGTTTACTGAGAGCGAATTCCGGTTTCCAGCCGATTTTACAAACTTTTTATTGGAGTATACATAGCAACGTAATTCAGTAAACGCTTCGGAAAAAATGGATCTATCATATGGGTACGCTAACAACGTCAGCTAAAAAGAAAATGGTGGATTCTTGTACTTAGAGCAGGGGTTGGTTACCAAAAGTTAGGAAAAATTTAGACACGCCTCATCCATCATGGACCCGTACAGTCAAAACGGACATATTATTAAATAACAGTTTATTTGCATTTTTGCGTGAACTACGCCTCGTGCAGCTCAACTAATATGCATAACAGCTTTTGCCATTTAAGTAATAATATTAAAACGCCCAGTAAGTGATTAAAACTGTCTTAAAAGGCTAAATCGAGCCCGAAAACTTGCGAGGTGGCAATGGCATAGCGCCAGGCATACAAGTCCTACTATTGGACGTGGTACGTGCTTTCCGTCAAGTCTCGAAATAGCTGAATAGGATTGTGACGGGTCCTCTGCGCTAAGACCCCAATGACACAGGTTCGAGCCTCAGGATTGAAAATATTTTTTATGTTCATCAAAACTTGGAAACCGAATTCACAATAATCTAATTATGAAGTCCCTGAGGGTTTAGGACATTATAATTTAAATCGTTTTTGGTTGTCTGCATTTTTAATAGCACAATAATTCATTGTGTGCAAAATTGAGTTTAACTTCCATGTTAAACTCTGACAATGCAATTTCCTTGCTTTCTGTGTTCAAATGTGTATGAATGATCCTTATTTCAATTGCACCTCCTATAGGTGTGTTTGAACAACCACATAATTGTAGTTCACCAATAAAGAAACATCTAATAATCTCATAAGATATAAATAAAACAATAAAAATGAATATAATAACAGTTTACAGAATAATAGTTTGTAAATTGGGAAGATTGCACGGTAAAAAAAAAAAAAAAAAAAAAAAAAAAATTAGTACATGCAGGTGACTTGAACCACCTTCGGAGTCTTGCGCTCTTTCCAACTGAGCTACCTAGTAACGTGTGCGCTAAACATTCCGTTTAAGATGTAATATTCGCTGGTTCCACTGAACATTTGCGGAAGTGGAAACGTCAGCTGTCTAATTACGAATATATTAAAAGGCGATGTGATAACATCTATATTAATAATAATTTCATCGAGTGTTTAACATCCATGTTAAATACGCGGGTAGAACCTAGTAATGGGGTCGATGTTTTCATGTTGGGCTATAAAATGCGGATTGCATAAAACTCAAGAATAAGGGGCAGCTGACTCACCTGGTATAAGACCATAAATGTGTCAGGTTATGTTTCCGACTTATAGTGTCATCTCATATTATCATCAATGTCTTGTTTGCTTAAAGGAAGTAAACAGAGACGTTACCCCCAACATCAATTTCCGTGATATGTTCACGCAGATCCTAATTAGGTCATTGATCACGGCTAAAAATACCATTTACGTGGCAAGCTAAACTTTCAGTTACGTATTTCTGGTTACAGTGCATTTCATACCATCCTCTGCCTCACTCTCATACTTGGTGCTGAGCTGGGCTGACGCTTCCAGGTCTTCACTCCCTCCGGTCCATAGGTTCCTCTGTTCCCCAACAGGGATCTGACCCTAGGCACTGGCTTGTAAGTCCTAGGGGGTGTAAGTACTACATAAGCGGAGGGTAATCAAATAACGTAGAAGAAGTTTCCTATATTGTGCTACAATAGGTACTTATGTAATTTGCACTATTATGTAATGACTTGTAAATAACAGACCCCTTATTGCGTTGAACTCGACGTCTGAGTAACTCGATACACAATGTCGGTCTACATTAGGTCGAGTTATCGGGATTTTACTGTACTTCCTTTGTTCTGATTTTCAAGCAGTTGTTCTGAATACTAAACGAGGTGTTATGCAATATAGAATGAATTATTCCAAAAATTCTATTAAAGAAAATAACTGATGTGATGCATCACACTATCGTTTATTTTTATACAGTTTCCAGAAACTATTCTTACGAAACCCTATATTTCTATCTACTTCTTGTCGATCGAGATAGGTGTTTCCAGAAAGAGTAATTACATGTTTCATTGAAGTTATAAGAGGAGAGGAGAAATTAATTCGATAGTTGGATGTTGATTATACTACTATAGGTGGCGGTGGCAGCTCAGCGGTCTTAGCACCTCAGCCTAAGGATGTCTTAATAACTTCTCTCCCTCCTAGGAGTTCAGTGAAAGAATACCCAAGCCAGAGTTTTAGTATAGTTCAATTTGGAGAAACTCTCTTCACAAATATGTGTAGAACTACACTCACTCTAAACACACCTTCTTGCAAAGTTTATTTCTCTATCTACTACATTTTAATCGACATAACATTTTTCAGAAATTAGCTTACTGTGAATTTTCTTGTAGATGCAAGGGGAAAATGGGAATATGGTAGGCTTTAAGCAATAATGAAATGTTTTAAGAGCTGGTTAGGTACTATGCGATGCCTTTCAAATTCCGTTCTCTTTACAAGGCCAACAAACAAACGAATAACATTCCTTTTAAAAGAAGTATAAGTATTGGCAAATTCAAACAAATAAAGAATATCTCGAAAATGGTTCGCTCGAAGCAAACAAAAAGTATTTGACATAAATGGTGTGTTTTAACGAGACCCAATTTTTTTGTTTAGTAAACCTTTGTCTGTCTCTTACTGTTTACCATTTATGCAAAAGTCATCCAGAATGAAGAGGTTTTCTGAGGACATTCCCAGAAAATTCAAGTTATGACTTAGAAACTGCTATGTAATCATCTGTTTGTGTTTGTCACTCCGACTTTGGAGTGAAATGGGGTATAGCCCTCACTGCGTAAGGTTCTCCAAAGAAAAGAGGTTGATCATTCTTGCTCTAGCTCACAGCGCCATTGCACGAATATATTGACCTAAAATCCTATACTCTTCCCATAATATTGTGAAAAACAAGTGAAAACGAGAGCGCTTTAGAATATTGATAAATATATTAAGCACCCAAACCAGTAACACATATCTCGGAATTTGCTGGTGGGCAGTATGTTTTTGCGTAGGTCATTTAAGTACTTTAAAACACGTGGAATTTTAATCACAATCGTTTAAGTAATTTTTTGACAAAATCGAGTATTTCCAGAGATCTTTCATTTAGAGTAGTTTGAGGTGGGAAATTTTCTTGTATCTTTCTGTTACATCCTTAAAAGATTTTGAACTTAAATGCCCAATGTATTGTTTATCCAACTTTTCGTTTTTAAGATATATTCACATACATACCCACCTACCTACCCACCTACCCGCCTACCTACCTACTTACCCACCCACTGTAACGGGAACTTCTCCCGAAAACCTTATACATGAACAGCCAGCATTGTCGGACTGGGCGTTTCGAAGGCGTCTTTGTCCCCTAAGTCGATAATTGGTGGATGTTTTCAAAACTGAAAGGTCAGGAATCTGTGTGGTCCAGATGGGGAGGTTCAGAGGAAGCGGCAGAGAATTAGGGGACTTCAGTTGTGTGACTTGGACGGAGCAGACGTGCACAGATATGTGGTAAGAAGACTCCGCGAACGGGCAACGCGGAAATTAGTAAAATCGGGGATTAGAATTTCATCAGGGAAATACCGGTTACAAGGGACAAGAAATGATATACGGTCGCGGAAATTGTTCTCCGAGAATTCCGTTATATTTTGGGCAGTTGTCACGACAATTACAATACAGTAGAAGTGCAGTACAGAAGATTGTCGCCTGCCTTGTTGGACACTCGAAGGTCCTCCGTGACCTTTATTACACCTTGAGATTGACCTAACCTGTTTCCCCGCAACCCTACATTGACCGTTAGTATGTGTGGCCGGCGATAGGCACGATTTGCCAACACGAGCAACCGAGGAACGACGACGACGACGCCGACGTCCGACGCCGCCGCCGCCACACCACCCACCCACGTACGCAGAGCATTTTACAATCTGCTTTTTTCGATTCAGGGGGCACCTCAATTGTAGCTTCTTGCTTTGAAGATTGTCTATGCTTCTTTCTCCCTTCTTTCTTCTTGTCCCCACTCCATCGCTCTCCCCCGTTCATGTCTCGCTCTGTGCAATATACAGTCATGCAACGTTTTGAAAGTCTCAAACGTTATTATTTTGGTGTTTTAATTCAGGAGCAAGATTTTAATGCTAGGTAAAACCTTTCAAGCCATATCAACGATTTCAATGACGATGGCTTAAGTCAGACCACTCCAACACAGCGTTTGAGGGCTAGGGCTCCCTGGCTCAGCCCAGGGCTCGCCCAGGGCTTTCACCGCTACAGCTGTGATGACGTCAGGCCTTCTCTGACTGCCACTGGCGTCAGGTTCGTTAGTGCTCACTTTTCGAGGTGACTCCTCATGGGCGTCGCGAAACGGGGGCAAAGGGGGGCCACGGCCCCCCCTTGGAAGTTCGTGAACTTAATGTGCAGCCAGTTACTGACTATTAAACTATTATTTTAATTTTGATGTAAAGAACAATTTCTATTTAGCACAAATTAATATGGTTATCTGCAACAAATACTACAAATTTTGACAGTAAAATAATGATTTAATATTATATGGTTGCAAATTTCCAACATGTGGCCTCCCCCTGGAAAAAAGTCTGCCGACACTCATGTGACTCCTCGTGCATTCATTTAGTGTTTGTGATCTCGTGTAACTATTGTATGCAAGAATGAAAAGAGGTGCTTCGACAGCTCTGTCAGGATTTAACCCATCTTGGGAGGGTCTGTATTTTCTTATTCGATCTGACGAGAGCAATGCTCAATGTTTAATATACCATACCTATGTACGGGCAAAAACTTATAACATTAAGCGTCACTTCAACGTTAAACATTCTCACACCCACGCTGATATTATAGGCGAAGAAAGAAAGGAATTAATAACGAAACTAAAGGACAAAAGGGCGTCTAATCAGGTTAGTATAATTTTAACAAATTAATCACTCTTAAAGGAGTTTGAAATCATTTCATTGCTATAGTACGTTTTTTAATAATAATTGTCAACAATGAATAAGAATTGTTTTGTTAAGGATACGCATCTGTGTAAAATGGCTAAAAAATCTCCAGAAGTGACAAAAATGGGTTTTTGTTTTATCAAATGGTATAAAACTTCTGCTTTATTTTGATATACTTTTTATAGCCTTACAGCCTATATAACTGTCACGTGGCCATTTAACTGATTGCCTGTAACTGGTAATGTCCATTTAAATCAGTACATTTTCATTATCCTTGCTACCACTTCAAACTTAGTTTTCTCATGTTCTTATTTTTAGCACTCTTTGCTCTTTACAATGCTCCACATGATGCAGTTTTCTGTACCTACATATGCATAAACCAAAAAAATGTCAGGCGTCATCCTAAGCATGTAATAAAGAACAAATTAATTGTGTTGTATTATTGTGAAATGCCTGATTGAATTGTTCCTCTGTCTCATACATAAGCTGTGCTATCCCTACCTCTCTCTACCTTTCTAGAGTGCTGCACTGAACGCCGTTAACATAGGCAAAATGACAAACGGCACGGCCCAGTTAGCCCTCACAGCCCAGGGCTGCCAGGAGGGCTGCCCACTTGGAGTGGTCTGGCTTAAGTAAACCAATGATAAAATAATGTCTTAAAACTTCATTCTATAAGAATGTTATAAATAAAAGCAACCTAGAAAAAGTATTGCAGCTACAAAAGAGGTTGACCCCAAAACTGAATTAGCAAAGGTAAAATGTGCCTTATACTTTAAAAATATTTTTATATAGCTTTTCGAAAAAAATACTCAATAAAATGATATGTGTAGTAAAACATCAATGCAACCCTCGAAAATACTCCCTATTTCTTACGGCAAATTCACAAAACTGAATGTTTAGTCCTTTATGCAAAGTTCACGTGCTTTTAGCATTCATGATGCTTGTTTGTTCTTTTTGGCGCTCCACTTAAAATGCTAAGCTAAAAAACTTACAATTTCTTTGTCTAATGAACATAACTTTTTAAGGTTTTTCGTAAAAAAAAAAGTTTGATATCTACTGAAAAGGGCATCACACGGTAATTATAATTTCTGTAAATTTGAAGTTTAATTATATATTTCTAAACTCATTTCTTGTAAATATTATTGTATGTATTTCTTCAAGTATTCGAGAAAAATGTGCAACATATCGTATTTCGTTTTATTTTTAAACAGAAAGTTTAAAGTTTTAAAAGTAAATTGCTCACCAAAGAAGTGTTTAAGTATGAAAAAAATAATCCTTCTGTCTCTTGGTCGATTTTTCACTCGCTTGTACTAAATGCTTCAATGAGGTTGGTTGAAAACTCCATCAAGGAGGAAGGCTGAAAAAAGTAGTACCAAAGCGTATTTAATGAGGTAATTTTAATTCCACCTTTTGTTCACCTCAACCCGAATATATTAATTGAAAGTACAATGAATTTTAATAAGTACTATAGGAGTCCAAAATAATTTTCACTGTTAATTATTTCACTAGTTTGTGGTAGTGGACAGTTCTGTTCTTGCAGTAAGATTTTCCTAACGTCCAAGTAAAAGTTATCAGACTATTCTTTCGTCAAAAGAAACAATGTAATACAAACCAATAACCCGGTTATGTTAGTGGGCTAGCCAGTAGGAGAATAGGAAAAAACATTGACGTCTACACATTTCTGCAATTGCCAACATGTGGTTAAAACAAAGTATATGGGTATCCCCAGAGAGGTTTTTTATTTTTCCTGCACTTAGTAAACGCTCTTTATTACATGCAGTAATTAGCTAGAGTTCGCTAGTTTATTTTATTATGTAGGCTCTGAATGTAAACAAATCCCTGGTGTAACATGTAATTGTATGTTGCCAGTTCTTTGCTGAATCACCAATTTGTTTCTGTGTGGTTCAGCTACCAAACAGTTAACATTTGTATATTTGAAATTATGAACAATAAGCATTATATTGCAATTAATTAATTAAAAATGTTTATTTGGGCATGTTTTACAACATGCCCGGGCTGTTTAGGGATATCCCTCTTCAGCCAAGTGTGAGTTTTTTGTTTTGCTGTGTGAGTGATCTTTCCAGTGTGTGTGCGTGTTTGTTTATTTTTTGTTTCGTGTCTCTGTAGACGCGTTGTGGCGTTGTGTGTTGTGATTTGTGTATTTGTTTTGATTGTCAGTTTTTTGTGTTTCTCATCCCTAGCTCCATAGAAGGCTTCTACCCAAGAAGAATCATTGATTTTGTTGCTGATTTGGTCTTTTTGATTTGTTGCTCCTGCTGCATCTCACCTGATATTTCTTATATGAGTTGTATAATTTTGTGTGCCTGGTGTGTGTGTGTTTATATGTGTGTGTTTATGTGTTTATGTCTATCGTGTGTCTAAATGTTCTGAAAGTGTTGAAGTGTGCTGGTAGTTTTTCCTGTTCCTGTTATTGATATTTGTCATAAACGTGTATTAGTGTAACGAGAGGAGGGTTTTCTCTTTTTGTGTTTCTGTTATTGTCTCCATTTTTTGTGCAGTGTTTATAAGTGTTCTTCTGTAGTTTCTTGTGTATGCGTTATATATGTAAGTGATCATTTGTTTTGTTATGTGTGTAGTAATAATTAATGATATTGTAGCTACGGCTGCGTACGTTAGTTGTGATCGTATCAGTATGGTGGAGTTTGTGTAGTATTTGTGGTGTGAGTCCTCGTCTGTTTAATTTGGCCAGATAAGTCAGTGTTGAGTGAATAGGTCGTGCTTTGTTTAATAATTTTGTGTAGTGTGGTTTGATTTTCACTTTGTTATGTATATGTATTCCTAGGTATTTTGCTGTTTTTTGACATGTGATGCAGTCATTAACTACTTATAAAAACTATACAAGTACTCTAATAGGCTGGTTGAACAACTGAAGGATGTGTTGAACTGGAACATACGAGCGAAAGCTTTATTGTTGCCGATATCGTGCTTTCAAACGAATTTAATCCTGCTAGATGAAAAGGACAGTGATTTAAGTGTCACTTGTTCTGAATTTCCAAAATTGCTTTGGTAAATGTATAACATGCTAAAGAATCACGTTATGAAACTTACAAAACTGCCAGTTTAACACTTATGTTGCTTTAAAGTAAACTAAAGAATTTATTTATTCTTTTAGATGTTCACCATCCCACACGATGAACATAGCGATTTGAGCAGGATTATTATACAGTACATTTCGTTAAAAATTACCGAATTTCTCAAGTCATTTCTTCATAATATTTATAAGAGTTAATCTAACATTCTTCCCCCCGCTTACATATGCATACATTGTCAGGAAGTGACTTGGGCACAAGGTAATGGCCTGCAACGGTTCACCGCGCTAAAGAGACAATCAGTGTAAATAAATAATATTTGTTAAAAACGTGGATGATCAGTATTCTTGTATATGTACTTCGGAATATCAAAGGTTTAGAGGAAAACAAAGTGTGGGAGGCATAAATTTTCCAAGCATATGTAGTTATGTATCACATTCGAACCACCCGGGGTTAAAAGTTTGATTTTCATATTTTAAATGTTACATTGCACCATTCAATACCTTTGTATCAAAGCTCAATAGAGAAAAAAGAAATTACGCAGCTATTTTCTCTTGGTTATTGTTAAATCAAAGAAGCTAAACTGTTCTTAAAAAGAATTTCGTTTAAATATCTAACGTCTCTAACATGAATAATTGAGAAATGCTGGTTGAGAATGCATCTCACGTAGTTTTGAACACCTGCTACAGGGCAATGTCCCGTACACTGTATGCCTGAACCTTTGAGATGCAGCTGTTCAGGGCGATGGTGGCAATGATGTTGCAACACCTTCGCAACTAGTCATATTGACTTAAGACTGTGGAATAAATTTAATATAAAACTTCTGGATACGAGAAATATTGGATCGCCGAATCCGCTAGACCTTAACTGTCAGTGGAAATTAGCTTATTTAAAGACCTTTTATCTCATCAGTTACTGAAGGTGATATTGAAAATTCTATGGAATTAAGATTCAACATTTGTTAGTAAATTGATCCAGAGTTAAGAAGAAATACACATTATAAAGACAGATTGAAGTTTTTAGTTGATTTTGATATTTAAACTTATTTTAAGTGAAATAATTGTTGTCACTAAACTAATACACATGTACGAAACAGTGAACAGAGTACAGCTATGGAAATAATGATTGAGCACATTAGGAGAGCAGTCTCAGATGTGTTGCAGCGCCATTTACACAAGTCGATATTTACAACATGCAGCTGACTTTAAAGTTATCGTCTGTCGGTCACACTGTGTCTTGGATCACCACTCGCATTTGCATTTGTGAGTATGTATACAAATGCGAATGGTAATTCAAGAGACAGCCTATTTGTGTGTCCGACAGACGATATAATATGGAACAGAGACTACCAATAAATTGAGCTGCACCTTGGACTTGTGCAACCCGCGCTGCAACATGACGTGGGACTTCGAAATTTTCTGCTCCCTAATACGCTGAATCATCTTTTTCCATGGATGTACATTGAACATGTAGTGCGTTTTGCGGCCCCCAGGTACAGTTGAGAGCAATGTACGCTTCCAAAGCACATGTTCAAGTTAAACCCAAATGCGCAGTAGCCTGGCATTATTAGTAAAAGGTTTACTGATGCAATGAAAAGGTTTACTGATAAATCATAGCAAATTCCATTAGGACAACTGACTTCTTCCTTCTGTAAAAATCTGATGTGTTGCACTCATATGACTTTCTCTACTCTTGTACTAACCATTCTTACAAACTCTTATTCCTATATCTTCTTCGTGTAAGTTAAGATAAACATTCGTATAAATTATCTTATTGCTTATTTCCTTGTAGGTGCAAGGGGGATATTAGAGTGCAGTAGGCCTTGTGCGACAGTCAAATGTTTTAAGCTTTGAGATTCCGTTCTCTTTGCACGATTAACATATAAAAAATGAACAACGTTGTTGCATTTCGCTAAAGTTCTAAGTTTTCTGAAACTCACACACATAACAAGGAATATCTCCGAAATGGTTCACCCTACAAGAAAGTTTATTTGGACATAAATTGTGTATTTTAGCAAGATCTACATTTTTTGTAGGGTATGATTTGGTCTATCTCTAACGGTTTACCAGTTATGCAAAAGTCGTCCAGAGTAAATACGACTACAGGGGCTATAGCCAGAAAATTCAACATATACATTTCATTTGTCATCAAAATATGTCAAACATATGATGATTTTAATCAAAATCGTTAGAACCATTTTCAAGAAAATCAAAATTTTCGAAAAATTTTCCATGTAAAGGGTAGTTTAGTGTGGAGTTATTTTCTTCAAAATCTTCGGGTCGCATCCCTGAAATACATTAAACTTAAATACCAACTTTGGTTTTCAACCAACTTTTCGTTTTCGAGTTATGCTGTCCACAGTCTGACAGACACACAGACACACAGACACACACACGGACCTTTTTCTAAAAATGATTGTCTTGGTTTCAGGGGGCCTCAAAACATATATTTCCGGTGAAATCTCAACATCGAATTTTTGGGTGGAATACAACACTTTCCCTACTTACCAGTAGAGAAAGTAAAAATGAATGTACATATAATAAGAAACAGTTCTCTTCAAAAGCTTTTAAATTGTCCTAGAATTTGACAGGCATCGCAAAAGTATATAGCTTATATTGATCAGCACAAGAAGAAAGCTGAATCACGTAAAACGACAGTTTGATACACTTGAAACATATTTTATGAGAGTAGAACATTAAAACTAAGTTTAACATTAAGATTTACGAAGGGCATCCAATGATTTATTTTCCGGAGTAAAATCCATTTGTGTAGCGATCTGAGTTGTCAGTGCACGGTGATTCATGTATGATCTTTACGTGCAGTCGGGAACAAGCACAGAACAGGGAAGAGAGAGAGAGAGAGAGAGAGAGAGAGAGACAGAGAGAGAGAGAGAGAGATGTGGACAAACATCCACTTGGACTGCAAGAAACTTCCTCACAAAACTACTAGAGAAAGAATGTCACTAAGGTGAAGCCATGACCCGAACAAGCCTTGGAGATCAGACAATAAATCTATAATCACACGAACAATTGTCATTCTGACTCTTTTCCTTTTTATTTTTTTTAAGCTTGGTTTTGAAGATAACGAAATTTCCAGCAATGTTTTATGTTAGTTCAATAATAATTAACTGATGTAGGAGAAAATGTGAAGGTTTAATTGTTTGGTTTATCAAACCTGCAAATACTGCAATTCTCACTCCCAATTCATTAACGTGACTTACTTTTTTTTAACGCCACTTAGTTTCCTATTGTGGCTTAGGTAAGATTTCACTGCCACTTAATTAACTTTGCGCACAGTGGCACAATGAATGCCGGATAAAGCAACCTCTTCTTCCTACTGCCTCAGTGTTGTGTCGAACAGTGGACTTCTCTTCTATCGCACGACGAATAGCGCTCATGGTTCACTATAGATATCGTCATAACCTCGCACATGGAACGTATGAGTTACCAGCACCTTATTTCGCATCTGCAACAAGCTCGGGAGCATGGTTGCTTAGTTGGAGAGTCCCAGAATGTTCTCAGGAGCGGGGAGATGAAGCTCCAGTATAATCTTGATGACACTCGAGGGCTTCTTTTGAGAGCGGTCCTCCCTCTCCTTATCGCCCCAAACAGTCAGTCGGCTAACACTACACCGCCTATCCCGGCTCGCTATAGTCCGTTATACGATTCAAAAGACCTTAACATTGTGTTACTGAATATTATCTGAGGATTACTGTCCAGAATTTCAATCATCTGAAATTAAGATGCGTTTAGTAAAATTCGTTTTGAAGGAGCGGGAGTATTAAGTTAATAAAACAAGAATTAGGTAGGTACCTCAAAGGTGTAACATATTTTCCTGATAAGCCAATAGTACACCCTTAGCGATAATTTGGTAAATTTCTGTCACATACAGCATTACATTGTGCATCTCATATTATTTAATGATTCTGTAGAGAACTTGAGTTTTGTCATTAGTACAGTACCAACAACATTGAATCCAAAGTAGTCCCTCCCGTAAAAGAGAGTATGATAGGGTATGTTGAGAACTCAACATGCTAATGTTTGCTTTCTCTGCTACTTAGGTAATAGAGGAAACAAAGGCTCTGCAACTCACCCAAATATTCGATACCGAGATGTCATACATCTTCTATGACTATCAGTAATGATTTATACCACCAAAATTAATCAGTAACAACACATTAAATTAGAAATGGGGTTTTAGGTGCGCATACCAGGTATGAAACACTTAAATCTTATTTAAATATTTAAATTACCAATTCTTGTATATATTCCGTGCAGCTTGGAAACGACTCTTAACGACTTTAATCAAATGTTGTATTCAGACACCGTTTTGCTTATTATGTTTATCTACATAGATGTCATTCCTGAAAAATGCGTTTACGCGTAACAGTCACAATTACTCTAAACCTTATTTTGGCCATAATTTCTCTGTTAATGAGTCAAATTAAACAAACAAGTCAGTATATTTAAGGTCTCGTCAAGAGCTTTCAGAGAACCAAAAGAAAGTTGACTTAGCTATCTTAGCCTACGCGTAACAGTCACAATTATTCTAAACGTTATTTTGACTGTAATTTCTCTGTTAATGGGTCAATTTCAACAAACAAGCTAGGATATTAAAGGTATCGTCAAGGAAACCACTCCAACAGTTAGCATGAAAATTTATCTCGTATTTAGTTAACTTTTGAGTTTTAAGTTTATCTAAATAAGTATCTCCCCCCTCCAAAAAAAAGCGATTTTAAAAAGAAAAAGTAAAGAAAAGTCGAGCGAAGCTCGGTCGCTAAGGTACTTTTATAATAGCTGGCAACTTCAGAAGTGTACCTTCTTACCAAGAAGTTTTCCTCAGAACGTAAGGTGAAGCTCCAATAACTTTAGCGTCTTTGAGGATATGAATATAAAGTCATCGTTATACTGCTATCGCTTTGCTCCTTTTTTCCAAAGAAGTATGTAATATGTGAATAGAGATGTATCACTTCTATAGAGCACAGTATACTTGCACCAAAATATTAATAATATAAATATAAACAAATAAACAAACAAATAAACAAATTTCGGAAAGTGGAGCTATTTAAAGTTAGACTTAAACTTTCAGTGCACAGTTCTGGCATTTAAGCTACCGTTGGAATATCCTATACGTACAGCAATGCTAAAAACATCTACTTTCGAAAGGTAGAGAAGATCGAAATGTTCAATGACATAGTCAGGACCTGAACCACGAAACATTCATACTGTTGCTATTACGGCAATATACCGGTAGTATATTAAACTTTCCGACTGATTCTCATTTTTTCTGTTAAACTACAATCCTTTTTGAAACTTATTTTGAGATAGCATATCCCAAACATCTTGTAATTGTGGAAAAAGCCATCGCAGAAACCTAAATTTTAGTTATAATTTTGGACTAATTATAAACAAACTACATTACATTTTCTGTATTACTTTTTTCACAGTTAACAATCGCCATGGTAATGCTTATATACCATTGCTTATGAAAATTCCAACACCATGAATGAATTCCCCCAATGAATCCAAACTTGTTGGGTGTATGGTTAGAATTGCAGAAGGATAGGGCACACATAGACCGTACAAAGCTCTATTTTGTTTGTCTTACACGGTCAGTGTTGCGCCAAGTATAATCAGTGAAAAACTGTCAAACAAGATGGAAACGTTCAAGCAAGTGCTAATGTGCCTCGTTAACGCCAGAAGGGTGAAACATATACATGTGAGTTCGATCAGGATAGAATGATCGGACTCCGGGAAATGGGTTTGTCGTACCGTGATATTTCAGCTCGTACAGAGTATGCTACCATGATAGCGATGCGTGTGTGTGTGTGTGTGTGTGTGTGTGTGTGTGTGTGTGTGTGTGTGTGTGTGTGTGTGTGTGTGTGTGTGTGTGAAAGCATTGGATAGAAGAGTGTTGTTGCAAGAAAATATGGTACTGCAGCACGCAATATGATCGTCATCTTGTCCGTATGGCCATAATGGACTACACAGCTTCATTTACAGTGTTAGCTCGACGCTGGAGCACTACAACAGGTATGAATCTGTGTCGACGGTTCGTTGCCGTCTACTGAGGATTGGAGTGATTCTACTATGCCATTATGTCGGCTTCCATTGTACAGAAACCATAAACGCCTTCGTCTGCAATGGGTACGTGAACACCGTCACTGACATGCCGAGAAGCAAAGTATACTCTTTTCAGAGCATTTCCGCTTCAACATGTACTACGATACAATGATGGCCGCAAACTTGTAGGACGGTATCGAGATGAGCGCAATTTATGGGCCTGCATTGCTGAGAGGCATAGCGGACAAACACCAGGTGTGATGGTTTGCGGCACCATTGGTTACATCAACCAATCTCACCTGCCATTAACTGAGTGCAATTTGAACAGCAACCAACACATAAGGGAGGATTTGGAGTCCGAAGTATTCCCCCTGCTTCAAGCATCTCCTCTTGCCAGCTTTCACCTGGAAAACGCACGGCTACACGTTTCGAGGAATATGCAGGTCTTCTTTGAAGAAGCACGGATACCATTGATTCCCTGGCCTACACGTTCGCTCCACATATCCCCATCGAACATGTCTAAGATATGGTTGGTCGGCAACTTGTTCTTCACGGTCCTCCAGTAACCAGTGTCAATGATTCGTGGGCTCGCATACCAACTGCAAGAAGGGAGATTCCCAGGAACATATTTGGAACCTTTTCAATTCCGTGCCACGGATTCTCACGTCGTCGTTCAACCAGAGCGGACGTGTTTCCTTCTCACTGGTGGAAAGACGGAATTTTCAGCCATCCCTACGGAGCAGGAGATCCCGCAAGAAGGTGGACTGCGCATGCCGGTGGTGCACAAGCTTTGTACTTCGGGCTAATACATTAGCCAAAGACAACGTGGGGTAGCTCTAAAAGAAGTTTGGTAAGCAAACTTTAGAGCTTACCGAAGGCTAGCTTTCCTGGAGTGGAAACAACTGGCTCCTGATTGGACTTTGTATTGGAGTGCCTGATTGGTGCTTGCATCAAGCATCGGTATTGGTCTCCAAATACTGCAAGCAGAGTCCCGACTAACAAGCAGTAGCGGTTTGTCAACAAGGCTAGAGCCAACACCTTCGGGTGGATATAGGCGCATCCTTTGGGTGTTCGGTCCTCTGTTGGCAACGCTTCTTAGCAACCGCTGCTGGAGGTAAGTGGTCAGCCCGATAATATTGTATGCCTACAATGTCTACTACTAAACCCAATCCCACTGTCAAAAACAGCGAAACCAGACTCGATATTGAGAACTCAGCAATGCCCAGCACATCTGGCGCAAACAATGTCTCCGCAAGCTCACCTCAGGAGACAGTCAACCGGCGACGCCGAAAGCCCATACAAGGCGGAAATGGCAACGCCAAACGTTTGGCACTAACCGAATACACGTCCAACCAAGACGCTAAACGCGAATCAAATTCACGTTTAGACCAAACCTCAGAGGCAAACTCTGACAGCTCCCGCGAGGATTCAGATGCGGAATTCAATACTGACGAGACTGTCGTCCAATCTGAAACGTCCAGGATGGACGAAGACGAGGCAAGCTCCTCTGACATCTCAACTGAGGTGGACGAGGCACAATTTCGAGAAGTGGTCAACCGTTGGAGGAAGCGCCGACAGAACCCATCAACTGTCTCGACTGATGAACCAACTGGTGAACCAACTGAAAAACCAGACAAGCAGCATATTCCGCCTATCATTGTAGACGACTTCAGGGGTATGGTAGGCTTCTTAAAAGAAGATATGCCAACACTTTCGGGGTCGTGCTCGCTGACGAGGAGGAAGAGCCACTGCGTCCTTCAGGCGAAACATGTAAGGGACTACAACACCCTCCTATCTGTCCTTGAGAAGAGAAATCTCCCTCATTTTACGTTTGGTCTCGACAAAACTCGAGACATCCGCCGTGTTATCAGAGGTCTTCCATTAGATACGCCCGTGGGCGATATCGAAGAAGAGCTCAAACTAAAGGCATCACCCCTCGACTGGTAAGGCAACTTACCAAACCGGGCGAGAACGGGGAAGCCAAGAGACCAATTCCTCTTTTCCTGGTTGTGGTGGAGAGGGCGTGTGATCCGGAGATGAAAATCGACGGAGTCACGTCTCTCTCCTGCCTCAGGGTGAAGGTGGAAGCTGTGAGGAGTTCTTTTGGGCCCCTACGTGCTACCGATGTCTTGGCTTCAACCATTCGAGCCATTTCTGCCGCAGAAACCTGCGATGTCTTCGCTGTGGTGAGGCGCACCACAAAGAATCCTGCCCTAGACAGATAACAGATGATCCCACCTGCGCAAACTGCAAGGGCAAACATGTGGCCTGCTATGGAGGTTGCCCTGCGAGGAAGAGAGTGATCGCCTTCAGGAGACCACAGATACCTCAAGGTCCAACTCCCGTCAGAGGAGGCCAAGTGAGACCTTCCACCTCAAATCACCAGGCCCCTCAACCCCAACTAGCCAACACCCCTAGAGTTTCGCAAGCTCAAACAAACCAACGCACCTCGGGTAATCCATGGACATCTCGAGAACAACACCAGCAACCACCACACAACACACAACATCAGCCCCAAAATAAACCTCCCTTACAAACAATCCCAAGGCCGCAGAGGGAGAGAAAACCCCGGAAGCCCAAACGAGCACCCAGAGTGGTCGAAGCGAGAGATGTTTCCACCACCCGACATCATCAGGAGGAGGCTAGAGCCGAGGAGGCTAGAGCCGAGGAGACACCAGCATCCCCTCCTTCCACAAACAACACCCCCTCATCCCCTACCTTTCAGCTCACTGACCTGCTCAAATGGGTGCAGCTAGTTTTGCAGACCCATGGGCAAAGGATTTGCGATCTCATCGTGAGATATAGTTCTGCGAGTGACTCAACAGCCAAGACGCTCATTGTAATGGAGGGGCTCGCCCTTCTAACCTCCGTACTCCAAAACACCCAAAATGGCCAGACAAACTAGGCCAAGCACCTCATTTCGGTTCGCGTTTTGGAACGCGTGCGGATTGGCTGGCCAGGCGGGGGAGTTATCCCACTTTGCCCGCACTTATGCCCTAGACGCTATTCTAGTTAGCGAAACTCACCTACGCCCAAATGTTCGCTTCCGTTTACCGGGCTACGTTTGCCACAGAACTGATCGTCAAGGTCGCCCTGGAGGCGGAACGGCGGTGTTCGGAAGGCAAAACGTAGTCCATCGCCCAAACCAGCTCCCACCCCTTCAAACACTAGAGGCCACGGCTATCACTCTGAACCTTGACGGCACAGAGATACTGATAGTCTCAGTATATCACCCTCCACGAAGGCAGTTTGTCCCTAATGACTACCATTCCATCCTAGCCCTTTATCCCAACGTCATCCTAGCTGGGGACTTCAACGCCAAACACCAACGCTGGCACTGCGGTCGAAGGGCGGATGCCCGAGGCAATTCCATCATCCGCCTCATCGACGCGGACCCCGAACTAAGGGTGGAGGGCCCGTGGCAACCCACACATCACCCGCATGATCTAGGGCTACCCACTGTCATAGACTTTGCGATCATAGAGCATTTCCCATTTCATCTCACACTGACATCAATAAATGCTCTCCAGTCAGACCACAACCAAGTACTGGCAGAAATCAATACCCGGATTGCCAGTCATGACAGCTTAAATTACACTCGGGAAACGGACTGGGAAGGTGTTCGTAACTGCCTTCGCACCTCCATCCCACCTAACCCCAGAATCAACGACATCCCAACTCTTGAGGCGGCAGTTTCTTCTTTCACATCCATTGTGACAAGAACTGCCCAAAACCTGACAATCCGTGCTCCAGCTCCCTTACACCCAGACGTCCTCCCACTTGACATAATCCTCCTTATCCGTCGGTCCTGGGCGGCACGAAGGCTTTATCAAAGGCATCGCACACCCCACAACAGAGCCCTATTACGGCGACTGCGCCGACTGGTCGGAGCTCGACTGCGTGTGCACCGAGTGCAAGCGTGGGAGAGCAAGATGGCCAGCCTGGACACTGAAAGTGGGGACGTGTGGAAGATCACCAGATGCCTTCGAAACCGTCGTGGCCAATACAACTCGCCAATTCAGGGCACCCGAGGCCTGGTATACGAACCTGAAGCCAAAGCCAACGTGTTCGCTGACTATCTAGAGCGGACCATGTGTCCCAGAGACGACCCCCAGGACTATAGATTCTCAGAACGTACCCGCCAAGAAGTACGTCGATTCTTACGACGTCCGCCGGAGGATGCGGAACGACTACCGGTGATACGTCCCACCGAAACCCATGGCGCATTAAAACGCCTCAAAATCAAAACGGCGGCGGGACCTGACGGACTAACTCCCCTCATGCTTCGTCACCTTCCCTTCAACGCCGTGCTCTTACTAACTAGAGTATTCAATATGTGCCTTACCCTGGGTCACTTTCCACGCGAGTGGAGAGAGGCTCGGGTGATCTGCATTTTGAAACCTGGGAAAGACCCGGTACACCCCTCCAACTACAGATCCATAAGCCTTTTGTCCATCCTCTCGAAAGTTCTAGAGAGGATGATCCTAACCCGATTATCCCCTTTACTGAGAAACATGCAAGCCATCCCAGAACATCAGTTCGGCTTTCGACCTGGGCACTCTACACCTCAGCAACTGCTGCGTGTGGTGGAGGCTGCTGCCCTGGGTTTTCAGGAACGCGCATTCACTGCTGCGGTATCTCTGGATGTGGAAAAGACCTTCTCAACCACCTGGCACACAGGGCTACTTCATAAGCTGATTCACCTGGGGCTACCCACACAACTCATACACATCCTACACAGTTTCCTCCGACACCGGACCCTCATAGTCACAGTTGCTGGACGAACCTCCACAATTAGGCCAATAAGAGGCGGAGTCCCCGAGGGCTCTGTTTTGTCCCCTACTCTCTTCAGTGTCTACATGGCAGACTTCCCAACAGAAAAACAGGTCAGTATAGCGCAATATGCAGATGACGTATTACTATACTGCACCAACAGAAACATCCACAGAGCCTTCAACCCTATTCAAAGACACCTCCGCCTAGTCCAAGACTGGTGCCGACGATGGAGAATGTCTGTTAATCCAGACAAGAGCCATACCATCCTGTTCACGAGACGTCCAACACCTGCAGACTGCCCCACCTTCCAACTTCGGGGTCAAAGGATCCAGTGGAGAGACACCATCACCTATCTGGGAGTTAAATTAGACAAGAGTCTAACATTCCGAGGTCATATTAGAGACCTATCAGCGCGGTCGCAGGGGGCTATTGCCTCACTGTACCCCATGCTGAAATCTGAGATGCCAGTCCGCCTGAAACTACACCTATTCAGAGCTCTGATTATCCCCCTCATGCTTTACGCCTGTGAAGTGTGGGGCATGGCAGCGGGTAGTTGGCTCCTGTGGCTCCAGAGGGCGCAGAGCAGAGGACTTCGGTCCATCTACTCTGTCCCCTTATCCTTCCCCGTGAGACTACTTCACGAAGCCTCATCTCTTCCATACGTGGAGGATGAAATTAGGCGCCGGGCAGCAAAATTGTACGCCAAATTACCCAACCATCAAAGCGTCCTGGTTAGATCTCTAGGTGATTATGACCCCACAACACGCCGCTTCAGGTCGTATAGGGTTCCCCGCATGGCTTGCGGGTATATCCCATAACAAAGTAGTTTACCCATCAGCAGCAAAAGCTAAACTACAAAATAATCCTAACAAAGAGCTATTCCGTTCAAAATTCAACCCACCATCAAAATTCAAAATTTAAAAGATCGAAAGATCTTAAAACTTGTTTAAACACTTTTTATTTCCACAGAATGCAAACATTGCTGACTTCTGTGAGCCATCAGCTAAGGGGCAAAATAGCCTCCTTATTATATAAGCCTTAACCTAAATTCAAAAACAGCACCCTTAACCACCCTTTACCAAAAATTCTACCTGCGCTTAAACCCTATTAAGGGTAGGTACGCAGAAAAATATCGTGGGACTGAACCACAGCCTGCCAGTATGTCGTCGTCGTCGTCCGTGCCACGGTGTCTACATAGCAGCCCTATTTTCAGCACGTGGAGGTGACATCTGCTGTATATTCAGGTTCAAAGGCCATATGTAGATTTTTAAAGCTAATTATTTATTTATTGTCGTGTACCTAATCAGTGGTATAAACTTCACTTTAACCATGCGTTTCCTTCTTGGTGTTGCAAACAGCAGCGTATTCAGTTTCATTTTTTTTACTGGAGAATATTTTCCGGTGCTGGTACAACGGGCCAAGCTGACAGACCTAAATTTACATTAATCTTACATGTATGACTATTTAGAAAAAATATGTATAGCGGGTTTCTTAAGAAACCCATACAGTGACCCGGTTTGGGTCACCGAGAACAGTTTCTCACGGTATTGTTTTTGTTGTTCACTTTTAAGTGTTTTTGTTTTTGTCTTTTTCCTCTTTGTACACATACCAGGTGAGTCAGCCGAGCCTTATGTTTTTGGAAGGTAGGCCACCCATCTAACGGCATGTGCGCCTTAGTCCAGTTTTGCGCTCACTAAAATGTATTGCTTGACGTTCTTAAAGAGAGGAATGCGCAAAATTGAGATCAACAGTGCTTTAAGGGACAGAACCTGTTCCTCGCTAAAGTACACCTCAAAAACATACGACTCGTTTACTGAGAGCGAATTCCGGTTTCCAGCCGATTTTACAAACTTTTTATTAGAGTATACATAGCAACGTAATTCAGTGAACGCCTCGGAAAAAATGGAACTATCATATGAGTACACTAACAACGTCAGCTAAAAAGAAAGTGGTGGATTCTTGTACTTAGAGCAGGGATTGGCTGCCAAAAATTAGGAAAAATTTAGACACGCCTCATCCATCATGGACCCGTACAGTCAAAACGGACATATTATTAAACAGTTTATTTGCATTTTTGCATCTCAATTAATATGCATAACAGCTTTTGCCATTTAAGTAATAATATTAAAACGCTCAGTAAGTGATTAAAACTGTCTTAAAAGGCTAAATTAAGCTCGAAAACTTCCGAGGTGGCAATGGCATAGCGCCAGGCATACAAGTCCTAGTATTGGACGCGGTACGTGCTTTCTATCAAGTCTCGAAATAGCTGAATAGGATTGTGAGGGGTCCTCTGCGCTAAGCCCCAATGACACAGGTTCGAGTCTCAGCATTGTAAATATTTTTTTTATGTTCATCAAAACTTGGAAACCTAATTCACAGTAATCTAATTATGAAGTCCCTGAGGGTTTAGGACATTTTAATTTAAATCGTTTTTGGTTGTCTGCATTTTTAATAGCATAATAATTCATTGTGTGTAAAACTGAGTTTAACTTCCATGTTAAACTCTGACAATGTAATTTCCTTGCTTTCTGTGTTCAAATGTGTATGAATGATCCTTATTTCAATTGCACCAACATATAGGTGTGTTTAAACAGCTACATAATTGTTATCGCCAATAAAGAAACATCAAGCAATGTCATAAAACATAAATAAAACAATAAAAATGAATATAATAACAGTTTTCAGAATAATAGTTTGTAAATCATGAGGATTGCACGGTAAAAAAAAAAAAAAAAAATTAATACATGCAGGTGATTCGAACCACCTTCACAGCAGACAGATTACTTCGGAGTTTTGCGCCCATTCCAACTGAGCTACCTAGTAACGTGTTAGGTAAATATCCATTTAATATGTAATATTCGCTGGTTCCAGTGAACATTTGCAGAAGTGCAAACGTCAGCTGTCTAATTACGAATATATTAAAAAGCGATATGATAACATCTATATTAGTACTAATTTCATCGAGTGTTTAACATCCATGTTAAATACGCGGGTAGAACCTAGTAATGGGGTCGATGTTTTCATGTTGGGGTATAAAATGCGAATTGCATAAAACTCGAGAATAAGGGGCAGCTGTCTCACCTGGTATATTTACAGTTTATATACACACATGCACTCACGCATTCTCTCTGGGGTATATTGTAAGATATGTCCCCTCACATACACACGCACATACACACGCAATACACACACACACACACACACACACACACACACACACACACAAGCGCGCGCAGTGGGCACTCCAGATAAAGCGTCCCACTCGTTTGCTGGGTACACCAAACTATGCGTCCCAGCACATTGAAACACCCACTATGTACACTACACTATTTACACTTCCGCTATTTTCCGGAGCGGGCAGGTTGCAGCTCCTAACTGGTTCCCTGGGGTGCAGGCCTCTGAGGTAACGTGTGTGTGGCCTGGGGCCTTAGTTGCATATGACGATGAAAGTTATACTAAATAGAAGAGAAAAACATTAAATTGAAGCCTAGATATCCTATTTTTACAACTAATTGCAGTGCGTTCCATTTAAACCTGATTAAAACGATTGGTGTTAAAACCCAGCTAAATTTAATTGTATCAATTGAAGAACAAAAGAACTGATAGAAAAATTCCGCTTGTACGAAACTAAAACATCTTCCGGGTTGTATGATTAAGTGGCTTCGGTGGTATACTTCTGAGACACTGAAGAGGTATTGGCTCACTGTAATAGAGTCATTTTGCATTAAATTTCGAGGTTGGACTTTATGTGGCACGTGTGAAGAATATAAAAATAGAAGTCATCCTAGCCCAGTACGCGGTTGATACTGCGTATTGGAGCACACATGCCACACTCACAGCAGTCAAAGGAAAATTAGAGAAACAACTGAACACTTTCCTAAAGCGGACGCGCAAATGGCGTATCACAATCAACATACAGAAAACATAAGCCATTGTGATTAGAAAAACAATAAAAGACGCACACAGAACAGCCACACTCAAATTTAATAAACAAAATATCACATGTAGAAAAACAGCAAAATACCTAGGAATACATATACATAACAAACTAAAAATCAAACCACCTACACAAAATTATTAAACAAAGCACGACCCATTCACTCAACATTGACATATCTGGCCAAATTAAACAGACGAGGACTTACACCACAAATACTACACAAACTACACCACACTGATACGATCACAACTAACGTACGCAGCCGTAGCCACAATACCATTAATTACTACCGACAGGATAGAGAAAATAAGATTCTAGGAAAGGAGGTGCCTTAGGAGTGCACCCAAACTTTCCTTGTCATTCAAATCAAACACACTGTACCAATACACACACACACACACACACACACACACACACACACACACACACACACACACACACACACACACACACACACACACAACATCCATAGGCACACACATAACAAAACAAATGATCACATGTATACATAACGCACACACAAGAAACTACAGAAAAACACTTATGAACACTGCACAGAAAATGAAGACAATAACACAAACACAAAAAGACACTAATACACGTTTACGACAAATATCAACAAGAGGAACAGGAAAACTACAAGCAAACTTACAACACTTTCAGAACATTTAGATATACAATAGACATAAACACACAAAATTATGCAACTCATGTAAGAAATCCCAAGTGAGATGCCGCAGCAGCAACAAATCAAAAAGAAAAACACCTAAACAGCAACAAAATCATTGATTCTTCTTGGGTAGAGGCCTTTCTATGCAACTGGGGATGAGAAACACAAAACAAATACACAAATCACAACACACAACATCACAACGCGTCAGCAATAAACACGAAACAAAAATAAATAAACACGCACACACGCTGGTAAGATCCCCCACACAACAAATTAAAAATTTCAAACTTGGCTGAAGAGGGATATCCCTAAACATGTTGTAAAACATGCCCAAAACATTTTTAATTTTAATTAATCAGGGAGATTGCTCAGATGTTTGACTCAAAGCGCCGAGCTCAAAAGCAGGCGGTAGTGTTATAGAGCTGTTAGTGAGTAAGTGAGTGAGTGAATGAATGTGTTGTGTTTAAAGGGCCGCTGACAACTTGGTCATTAGGGCCCGCATCCAAACGATGATGCCCGCAAGCAAGATTGGGGTTCCTAACGAATCAAACAGGACACTGATCCTAACGCTGGTTTGCCCTCCCATAGCTACCCAAATATCAGGATCCCGGGAAGGAAGAGCGCCCTAGAAGTCCAGCCAAGCGCCAGGGAGAAACGTTTCCACAGCGAAAATTCCACGTCCTGTTCCAACACACCAACCGCCATCACCTGATCCTAACTATCCTGAAACAGATGACATGAAACACATAAAATGAAATGGCGGAGATAGAAAATGATCGTGAGAGAACGTTAAATATCCCAAAATTTGCCTACCGACCCAAGGGAAACCTCGATAAAAACCTCATGGCCTGCGTGACAGGCCTTACTGAATTCCAGTCCTCTCTAATAGGAACCTCAAACATTACTCCACTTATAAGAAGTAGGACAATTGTTTTCAATTTTACTTTCTGTACTACGTATAGTAGTAAGTAGGGCAAGTATTCGACTCAAAAATTCGATGTCGAGATTTCACCAGAAATATGTTTTGAGGTCCCCCTGAATCAAACAAAAAACATGTTTAGAAAACGATCCGCGCGCCCGCATAGGTATATCTGTCTGTCTCTGTCTGTGTCGGTCTGTCTGTGTCTGTCTGACTGTGAACAGCGTAACTGAAACGAAAAGTCGGTTAAGAACCACAGTTGGTAGTTAAGTTTAATATATTTTATGGATGCAAGACGAAGATTTTGAAGAAAATTCTTCACCCAAAACTTCCCTTTACATGGAAAATTTTGGTTTTCTCAAAAATGGCTAACGATTTCGAATAAAATGCTACATGTTTAAGATATTTTTATGCACATATTATATGTATATTTTGATTTCTCTGGCTATAGACCATATTCCTGCTTGCTCTTGATGACTTTTTCCATAACTGGTAAACGTAAGAGGTGGACTAAATATTACTAAACAAAAAGTGTACATCTCGTTAAAACACACAAGTTATGTCCAAATGCTTTTTTGTGTTTTAAGTGAATCATTTTAGAGATATTTCTTGTTATTTGTGTGAGTTTTTCAATACTTAAGCTTTTCTCAAATGGAAGGCCGTTATTCACTTTTTATATCTTGGCCGTGCAAAGCGAATGGACTTTGAAAGCCTTGATATAGTGAGCAGTTTTAAGAGATTTGACTATTACTTAAAACCTAATTTCTGGAAATACTTATCTCGACTAACTTGAAGTAGTTAGAGGAATAAGAGTTTGTAAGAATAGTTAGTACAAGAGTATAGAATGTCATGTGAGTGCTAAACATCAGATTTTTATAATTAAAGCTAAGCTGAATTTATAATCCGCTTAATTAGAGGGGAAGCATTTGCCTTTACTTCACTATTACACGGAGGAGTGTCACAGATATTCTGTCCCATATTCTAAATTGGCGGATGCAATAAAACAAATGACTGAGCGCATCCTTGGTAAGATGCACAGAGGTTTCCCATGCGAGAAATTTATTCACGAGAGCTTATAGCGATTGAGTGTTTAACCTTGTGTTTCCACAATGCTGCATTAAACACATTATCACTGCATATCCTCGAGCCCAGCCGCAGTCACCAATCCAAACATTCACAAACACCAGGTTACACCATTAAATTTTGAAGTTGTATGTGCAACGAATCGTTTGCAGCGGTTTGCTATTTGGCGTGAAAATGCGAGCAGTAGCTCTTAATGGGAGGATGCAATTTGCGAGAGATTATTAGCATTATATGGATCGTGAAGTTGTTGGAGCTTTGGCTGTGAAGTTTGTCCTCTTTCCACGTTTTAGCCTCTCTTTAGCAAGCATTAGTGTCTATTGGAGCTTCAGTCTAAGAGTAATTCAACTGCATACGTGACAATAGTAACCTGCAGTAAGATAGTTCAGATAATACTGTGAAGCACCTAGAAAAGCCACTATGGCTAGAATTGTTCCCATACATTCCTGAAAGATGTGGTTCAGGAGCGGTTTATAGAATATAGATATCATGTACAAACTTTTAATCGTCCGATTGGAGACGCTTTTTATCGATGCACAGTGCGTTCATATGTCGGCCGGACCGCCTCTCAACGTTACCGGACTCGGCGACGACTGGCGTGCCATCCGCCAGGGTTACATGTACTGATTTTGGATGTTTTATAGTGATTTTGTATAAAAAAATATATTGTTTTGTTGCTTAATGTGAATCTGAGGAGTTTGCAGAAAATGCCCATATAAGCTATAATGCGGCAATTAAGTGCATTTAAATGGGGATCTAAGTTTAGTTTTAAATATGATGGTCAGGCTGTCACGCCGTCACGCTCCTTTTACACTGGGCAACATTATATTCTTTTGTCATCTACCGTACTTTGTTTATTTATTTTTTTTTTTTAACTTTAGGTACACCTTTCCAAAAAGCTGTTATAAATAGAACTTTGAGCAGCAGAATGTGCTGCTCTAACCAGACGATGAAAGCTTCATGAAATTCTTCCAAAGTTGTTTTCACACATACAAATTAAAAGTAAAGAGTGCATAATTATTTGCTTTTTAATTTGCTATTATTCATTAAAATGACGTAATCGTTCACCAGTTATGTTGAATTACATCTTTGTAAAGTAACTACAAAATTTGAACTGTCACTTTACTGTTTAGGAGAAAGTTGTACCAAAAGAAGAACATGTGTGAAAAACCTTGAAACTTTTTTGTTTATTGGAATATCAATAGAGTAAGAATTATTTACTGTGCTTGTAATTTGATTATGGTTTCTAAATCAGAAACTGTTTTATAAGCGGCAAAAGTTTAATTATGATAGATTGCATAGTTTTCAAGGAACACTACATATATTGTATTGAGTTCTGCATTGAAATCGTATTCTAACATTACCAATTGTCCCCAGCGAGGACCAGCGCACCCACCTCCAGTTTCAGTAAACGACCGGCAAGTCATGAGTACGGAACACTAACTACTACACTAACTTACATTAGACCTACCTGCATCACAACAGATGTTGACACTGATGACCTTCAACGCGAACACATTCATTATATCTCCGAAAACAATTCCGATTAATCGAAAATCCTCAATAATATTATTCATGAAGTTTATTGCCGCGCAACAAAAATTGGGGTTTGGTGCGCAGCCATTGCACGTAGAATTATCGGTCCCATATTTTATGACACAACAGTTAACTCACATGTTTATGTTAATTCTATTTTAAATAATTTTCCCATAAGTATCAAGAAATGAAAAACAGTGTGGCTGGTTTCAGTGGATTCAGCTATGGCGCAACTGCTGCGAATTCAAAGTATGAAGTGTGTATGGTGATAGAATAATTAATCACAGATTGTGGTCATTCGTTCCCTTGACCTATCACCATTATATTTGTGTTTTTAGGGAACGTTGTACGCATCAAATTCGCAACGGTTATTTGAAGTGAATGATAAAATCACGAGAAAAATACAGGCAAACAGTCAACGTGAAGTTTGCGAGTAAATCAGAATTGTTTTCGGAGGTATAAGGAACGTTTTTGCGTTAAAGGTCATCAATTTTAACATATGTTATGATGCAAGTAAGTATAATGTAGGTAAGTACAGTAGTTAGTGTTCTGTACTCATGACTCGCGGTCGTTTACGTGTAACTTTGGCAGAAGACGCGCCGGTCCTCCGCCCAGCCCGGTGCCGTAGCGGGGCTGTTCGGCCAGTGTACAGTGTAGCTCAAAAGAAAGCGCTGGTGTACTATCTTTTCCTTAGATAATCCCATCCCGGCTGAAGAGAGCGATTTGCTCTGAAGCAGCCTTAGGACAATAATTGCCCTGGGTGAAATAAACCCAGGGTAAGTCCTTAAATCCCCTTAAAAAAAAAAAAAAAAAACTATCTTTTCCAAAAATGGCCCTATTTTTGTGTCACTTTAACTACATTGTCATATGGGACACGTCTGTTATCCTTGATCGGGGTTTGCAGGACCTTGTAGGTTTCACCTTTGTACCATCCGCAGATGTGTTAGTGGAAAGTAACTGATGGGTAGGTGACCACTTTGACACATTGCTGTACATCTACCAGCCGTTAGGTGCCATTCAGTCTCTGCTCGTTACCTGGATAAATGTCAGAGCATTCACTCTATTTCATATTGTTTTAGAATTAAGAAGGAACTCTAGCCGGTGGTATTAAATATCAAATCTGGTATTTATTTTGGCTAGTGAGGAAGCCACATTGAAAAAAAAAGGGAAAAAAAGCAGTCATATTGGTCGGCTCAAGCGTTTTGAACCTGGAATCTCCCAAATGCGAACCACAGACGTTTCCTGCTTTTAATGAAGCCTGTAAGGCCGCAGAAAACCTTAAAGGCAAATAATTATTCTACATGACTAAAAGGTCATAATTATTCACACAAACACGCGTTAAAGCGGGTCTTTTTCTATGCCCAAAACTTCTTCGGTTATAATTTCTTTCAGCTCCTGCAGAGTTTTTAGAAGTCTCGCATACACCTTATACTATTTCGAATAGCCCCACAGGTAGCCGGAATGGAAAGATGGAAAACGAGGTGAGGTGACCAGGCTACAGCTGCAAACCTTGAAATGTCGAAGTACAATGCTGTACTGTTATGTGTTGTATGGGTGGTGCTCCGTCTTGCTGGAAATGAACATTTCTTTGATGTAATCCAGTCATGTGAAACATTTGTTTTGGCGCAAGCGCGCGCTTTGGATCTCAGCAGGCCTATACTCCCCGTAACAGCAGCATCTACTTGCACCGCTTGGAACACTGCTAATCAAAAGTGACTGGCGAAGCGACTTCCAAATTTTCATTCTCTTAACATAAGCATAGAAATTAATAAGTATTATGAAACATTGAATGCACTCTTAGATAAGTTTGCTGGAAGATTTTCAGATTTAGAAGATCTCAAATCTAAACTGGATCGCTTTTCCTTACCCTATTCTGTTGACCCCAAAAATGCCTCACTTGAATTTCAACTAGAACTTGCTGATTTGTACTGTTTCAAATCTAACAAGGTGTATAGTGATAACAATGTCAATTTTTAAAGCTGTTGATCCACAAACATAGCCAGAATTTTGCAAATTTGCTGCAAAAATTAGGCGTATGTTTGGCAGTACAAACATTCGCGAATAGTTTCTTCTTTAATGAACTTTAAGTGCCATCTAAGAACAAGGTTATCTGATAATAACCCCACGTCTGCCTTGAGAGCTGCTTTTGTAGTTAATGTTTCCCCAAATATTAAGGTGTTGAGGGGAAACCACAAAATGGGCATAATAAACAAATTGTGACAAGAAGAGGTTTCAATGTGGAGTTAGTTTTATGTCATGTTATAGGAGAATTTTGTTTCCTTCTGAATTGTAATGTTAAAAGTTATACAAATAGTGCTTATATTTTGTGTTTTTGATGTTTTTTACAATATTAATTCGTGTGTGAATAATTACGTTAAAATGTTAATTAATATTAAAACCTTATGCTCACAGAATATATGTAAATAAATACTTTTAAACCAAACAAGGAAAAATCACAATAGTAAAGAGTGGCCTTTGTTTTCCCTTCGAAATTTGTACACTCACCGCTACACGCCACCGCTACCTGTGGTATACGTACCGCAGTGTATCTCCAAGTGCACCATGCCCACGAGCAACAAGCACTGGAAGGGTAATAAAATTGCACTTGCGGTGATATCGATAATGTAATCCAAGCCATATCAGTTTTGGTGACATAATACTTGTAAAAATGGCACCTATCATACTGAATTTGTTAGCAGTTTGTCCTATATACCACATAATTTCAAATTGGCTCAGAGCAAAACATACTGTTTTCTACCTTTGAAGAAAGTAATGCTTTTTCAGTGTTTTCCTTAGGATATCTATATCCAAAATTTCATGTTACGCTTGTTAACAGTATTCTCCAAATAAAAATGACAGTATCTGGATTTTCATCTTATGGATGGCAGTGCAGGAAAATGTTCTTTATGTCAATCTTTTAAGTGTGAAACTTGTGTTCACTTAATATGCATTGCAAATACCTATAAAAAAAAACCAAATTTGCTAGCTCGTTTATCAGCTTCCCGACGAATGTTGCGTACAACAGCTTATTTGATACAATTCTTGTCCGCTGGTATCGTCAAAGTTTCAGGCAGTTCACATATTCACCATACACTTTGATGATTTTTATGATTGCTTTACGTATAGGAACCACATCATGTGGCAGTAATTTGCCTTGGCACATAGAAGTGAACGCTGAATCATCTCCACATTTTACAACAGACCTAGTATTGTGGGAGAAACGATCATTTGAATTGTCATTGGTACCGACCAGCAACGTAATGCTTTTGGCTCGGTCACGCGCTATTATATGGTAGGATAGAAGTTGTGTGGAGAAATTCGATTTCCTAAACTTGGGTACAAAGTGACCATTCAAACAGCAATGGTAAGAATACGGCTGCAAACAGTATAACAGTTAAACTGAACATTCTCCGGTCAGATAATATCATAAAGCACCAGCTGCAAGAGAGAGCTTTGCACCGCATTTTGGTATTGCCGAAGAAAACAAAACCCTCACATTCAAATAGAAAAACGACATCATACTGGAGCCAATTTAAACTTATAGTATTTTCCAGCTTCCCATTCCGACAGCAGGTTTGAAGATCTAATCACCTACCATACATCAACTAGGACCTTACCCTAATGGCAAAGGACTGAAATTGAAACTATAGCATTTGTTACCAACAGGTAAATGTTATAGTAACATATGAAAATCATACAGCCCTGGAAAAATGATTGAGCGCATTTAGAGAGCAACATATCTCCAAGCGCCACATAGTGTTACAGTGTGGATTAAATAAGTCGACATTTCTAATATGCAGCTGAGTTTATTGATAGTCTCTGTTGGACACACAAATAGACGGTGTCTTCAATCACTACTCGCACTCGTATCTGCGAGTATGTATACAACCTGTATGACTGAATGAATACCTACTGTGCTGTTTTGTTTCAGCACATGAGCTTTCTTTTAACACGTAATTTACCTCGTTATTTACATTATTGATTTTCATTTTCATACCTACGTTCCTCGCTTCAGGTTTTTCAATAGTGGTTTCGGGTCCCCGTCGCTTAATTTTCTGAGTGCTAGTCCAGCCGGGTTTCTCTTCCTTAATTGCTGCTCCAGATCTGAAAAGTTAGGTGTTTGGCTTTGGTATGTAAGATAACCTTATAAGTTTTGGGACTGTCTTTTTAGTGACTAACTTTTAAGTTCTGTCCCACCATAATTATTATTGATCGTGTATTTGTTCACCAGGCCTGTTTTTAAACGGACTACAAACGTTAAGTTGCAGGACCTGAAGTTGGCGTATATTTGCTATTTTAATTGAGTGGGTTTACAAGGTTGTTGCTAGCTAGTGTCGCCATACTTGTGTTTGTAAATGGGCTACCTTCAAACTGCCAGTTTAAATTCGATATTATCCATTTATATAATGTTTTCTTTCGGGATTTATGTGGCCGAGTTGATACATAAGTTTGTTCTGGATTGAACAAAATGATGTTCATGTATTCCTGATTTTCCTGTCTTAGTTTATCACATTTAGTGGCCACCAGTGTTAGAGCTGTATTTTATGTAAGCTTTAAGTAGTTTCTTATTAAAATGTATTATTAATGCGGCATCTCTGAGTCAATCCATTGATTACCGATCCCTAATCAGGATCTGCGTTTCTCACTTGGGTTTCAGATAGGGCTTATCATATGTATATATGTGCTTGTTGCAGAGTGAGTTCTAAGCGTGCTAGTTTAATGTAGATGGGCGGCGTAACAATCCGCCTTCATACTTCAGTGAATCTTTCATTCAGAACGTTCAATTTGTAACGGTTTCAGCACTTGAAGCCTAAATTGATAAACCTTTGCAAATAGGGTCACATTAAAACTAGCGTATGGCTTATATTTTTAATTGAGAAAACAATTCAGACTTCAAGTGCCAAAATAGTCTATACAAACTATTTTATGCGTTATCTTCCGACGAGTCTAATATATTAACTATCAAAATTAATGCCGCGAGTGATTGTCAATTTATCTAGAGGATTTGACCATCACGAATTGCATTTACTAAAACTGTTTCACGAATTAAAGGATAATATGGCCTATGAAATGTTATTTAAATTCTTTATTGTGATTAGTAACCTATTAAAATGAAGCAGGCATACATACATCAGCGTCCATTGGCACGGCCTACATGATATAATAATCTTTTAAGATATTAACATTAGATGCTTCATCGAAGTGAGAGTCAGCCATTTTTGACATTTGAACCTAGCGGCTCTGTTGCATCAAATTATGTAAGCTGTTGCACATCTATAGGACAATGCAACTAGATTCTCTAACCTGAAAAGCAGAGGAAGTAATAACTAAAATTCAGAAGAGCTGATAATGAAATTTGATAAAATAGCGAATGCACATGACTGGTTTATTTCAACCAAATCACGTATGAACAGAATAATCGGTTTAATCGGTTTAATTTAACACTAATTATTGGTATCTGAAAAAATAAGAATTGAAAGAAAATTTTAATCATAAGTTAGAATCATTCTGGTACCTTACTTTTTTAAGTTTGCACAAAGTAAGCGTTCTCTTTAATGTAAAATACGCACATAATTATTATATTAAATGAGCGGCACAACAGAGTAGATAAAATTTGCCTCGTCTATCTCTAGGTTCGTTCTTAAACTCGAAAATTGCTTCAGGGCATCAGTTGAGTTCTGGAAGTTGCTTGCGATACGTTATTTGCCTCTCATTGAAAGTAAAATTATGATGCTTATTGGTGATACAGCATTTGCATTACAACATTACAACAGGATAGTTTACTCTGTGACGACATGCTCTTCTGCAAGAAATTCCATCTTAAGGTTTCGTATGTTACGGTATCTGTCATAATTTTTTGAACTAAGTTAATACCTATTTTGTGATTTTGAAACAACAAAGGGTCCAAAATCGATGTAAGATTCAACAAAAGCTGTACACTAAGGAATCTGGTTATTGGACGTTATTTTCAATATCTATGTGATACAAATAAGTGAAACTTGTGTGTTGGTATATTTTTGGGTAAGTTTCAAATAGATTTATTGCATATAACTTGTCCGCTGTTTTATGCATAACTTGGAGCATTCTGTAGCCCATACTTAAGATAGTCTGGCTGGTTCACATCTATACTCAATGTATTGTGACGTTGGAGTTGGCGTACAACAATGCACGGACGGGGCTAATCTACTTCCCACCACATGTCGGGCCGGTGAGCGGGTAGAGACGTTAAAGGCCGGGCTGCCTCGCGGGACTATGTGTAGGTGTCAAGTAACAATGGGCGGTAGAAACAAAAGGGTTAAGAACGTTCGTGAGGCTCCCAGCTGATTCATCACGTTGCGTGTGCGCTGAGATTTTCTCGTAAAGTCAGCAGCAGAGATAGAGTGAGTGTGTTTAAGAGTAGAGCAACGGGGGTAAGTCGGTGTGCGTGCGTGCGCGCGCGCGCGCGCGCGTGTGTGTGTGTGTGTGTGTGTGTGTGTGTCGTCCCGTAAGGTATGTACGTCGGTCGTCGCGAGTGATTGTAACGCCGTAGTTAAGTATATAAGAGACCAAGAAGGTGATGAAAACTCTGAAAGGACAAAGCAAGGTTATGAGAACAGCTGTGAGTTGCGATAGCAGGAAATACTTTGGATTATGTTTACGACAAGAAGAAAAGTATATTGTAGTAAAATATTAGAGGACAATTAAATGATACAAAAGTAACAGGATCTGGTTCTTGTCGTCTTTGTTACATTATTTATACATTTTCTGACAATGCAGGTGATTAGAGCTAACAAGTTTTCCTTATTGTAGAATACTTTGTTTTTAATATAAAGATTTTTGAAACGTATGCCAGTTCATCTTTCCATATTATGCCCGCACTGTTTAAGGAAACCATGATTGTTTCAGTAATAACCTCTATCGGGATGGAAGACCGTTTGCTTTCTTGTGGAAACAATATAAACTGGAGTTGTTCAACCACACCTGTGTCTTATGGCAAGAAGGGTTCTTGGAGTGATACCGATGTGTGTTGAATTTCATAAGCAATCGAGAAAAGAACGGTTCAACGACAATGTCTGTCCCTTCCTCCAGCGACTTTCAGTTGAAAAGCCAGTTTTCCAACCGAATCTCCCCGCACTCTGCTCCCCAGAATGTTCAATTCGTCCCCATCCTTGCAAACGGATATTTCGGAAATGTCAGCACCACTGCTTGTCGTCACGATTCCCTCTTACCCTCATTCTAATGCCCTTTCGTTTCCGTTTGTGTGTACTGCCAACTCTTTCGGGGAAAATGCGGGCTGTGGAAAAGCAATCAAAGCATACTGCTTACAAAGTAATGCTATACATCGCGGCCCTGGGGGTGTATCCAAAAGTAGTCTCTCCATATGCTGAAGACCAAGAAACAACAAAATTGTGTTGCATTTGCCTTCTCTTCTACTAGCTTATGACTGAGATTCTTCTGGAAATACATGTATTGGAACTGCTTGAATCCTCCTACCAAATAAAACGTTTTTAGCAAAGGTTCATGTGCCTGTTTGTGAGGAGCATAACTCAAATATGAAATGATGGTTAAATACCAAGTTGGTGTCTGATGCAACACGAAAATTTCAAAGTAAACGTCCCAGCTCAAGCTATTCTTTATTTCGTTACTTTTTATTTTCCCAAAAACAGCTCTAAGATTTTGATTAAATAGCAAAAGGAGGGTGTTAATGAACTACACGAAAATAACTGGACCGATTGTATATGTGACTCATGTAAGTAATTGGAGATAGACAATGTATGGTCCGCGACTGAGCATACCGTAGTTATATGGTGTTCAACTAATTAATATCAGATCTTGATAAGTCGGTGTTAAAGCAAATCATGGTGGAAAATTGGTCAAGTATAGAGATATTGATTTTCAGCACATCGTTATCAGTGTTATCAAGATTTAATCCCACAAAAATTTCTCAAATCTCGAACTAATCACCTGACAGTGAAACAATGAACAACGATTAGCTGCCTTCTTGCGTTGTGAAGCCTACTCCAGAGATGTTTTCTTCGTTGCTCTTGTGGCACAATTTGTAACGTCAAAGACTGTAGTCACAGAAGTCGTGGGTTCGTTTACTATCATGCAGTTACTGATTTTGCTTTCTTTTTTTATTCCATATGAAGAAGAGCATTAATACTACTGTCATTTCCTTATTCGGCTCACACCAAAAATCGTGGATACAGTACGACAATCGTTCCTTCGCCGCTGTCAATTTTGCCATGAAAATTCAGGTCACAATTTCAAACAGATCCTATAAAACTGACGTAAAGTCTTAGACATTTTTATGCTCTTACTCTTTCTTTGACTCTTTAAACTACTTTCCATTCTGAAGTGCAGCATATGAACGTATTAAGCAGGTTTCAACTTTTGTGACCTTGTAGTTCTCAATCAGCTCAGTGACAAGTTTTGTGTAATGGTTAGACCTTTGGTTTCAAAGAAAGTTTATGACAATATTTTTGAAACAGAGCCATGCAGCTCGTTCTTGCGTATAAAAAAGATCCTTCTTGGTTAATAAGTGCGGCTCGTTTACGGTAACTCCTTCCACAAAATCCGGGTCGCTTTGTTGTAGTTCACTAATGTCATCAACACTTTCAAAATCTTCAGTCACATTACTGCCGTCTGGTGGAGTTGGTACTGGAAGGCCTGGTCCATGAGGCACTGGTTGAATTGCTGATTCCAAAGATGGATATTTAACAGTGTGTTTGGATTTGTAACTTATTCCAGATATAATTGTCAAGCAGAAGTAGCAGTCTGTTATATGATGCTTAGGTTCCTCCCATATCATAGGAACTGCAAAAGGCATATTATAACGGTTCCCTTTTAACCAGCCGGTTAATAGTGTTGTACATTTGGCACCAATACATTTCTGAAGCCCAAAGCTTAGTCTCATTAATTTTATTGTCAAAATAACACTCATAAGCTCTTTTAATTCGAGAAGTCAAATTTCGCTTCTGCGCTTTTAAAGTGAGCTCACCCGAAATGTAACAAAATTGTTTTTATCATTTACACATGCTTAAGAAAATACACTATTCGAAACACTACACTTGTGAATTGACAACTGTAAACACACAGGATTAGTTTCTATTCCTTTGGCAACTATGCAGGACAGTTTGTATCTGCAAAAAACCTTCCTTGTCTGCTGTTGGAGTAAACATTCACTTGGACGGTAAAACCATAGTTTTGGAGAGGCTCATTGCTGGACATTGTCATTTCTGAAGTCACAGACAACAATCACTAAAGCAAATATGTCATTTGTTGCCGTATTTGTTGACCTAATAAGATAAAACTACTTTCTTTTAATCAGCACATTTACCGCCTTATGCTAATAATCATGATAACAGTTTTTTTTAATATTACAAAAAATTGGTGGATGATGGAGCATTTCTAACTTGATTTTTGGATTTGGCACATACAAATACGTAAGAATCAGCAGAAATTATTTATTTAACATTGTCATTGTTGACCAGTGTACTTAAGTGTACTGATATAATGAAATAAAACTGCATACATTGAAACATAGTTTAAAATCTAAATCAAAACAGCATTAAAAAAATAGACGCAGACGAGGCTTGAACTCGAAAACGATGACAACCTTTTGCTCGAACGCTAATGTCATCATAACAACCGTTGCGCCAGAGAGGTACACTCTTTTTGTGTACTGCTGCTGCTGCATAGAGGCACTTTAAACTCTTATAGCCGTAACTTCGAAATTTGAACGAACAGATCATATTACTTGTTCAAGACTTCTTCATGTCTTCTGAAAATAGTTCGGTGTAATTCATTAACACCCTGTATATTAATATATTTGAGTGGCAAATGAGATGCATACCTTGCATTTTCTGGGAATATCTGTGAAATCGTCTTCATTCAGGATGATTTGTTATAACTTGTCAACCTTAAGCAATAACTCACTGGACAAAAATGTGTCTTGTTAAATTTCACAGTTTATGTCAAATGTTTGGGCTTTAACCCTTAATTTCAAACGTACTCTTTATTATTGGTTTTAATTGGCAAATGCTTTATATATTTTCCACTAGATAATTTGTCTTCTTGTGGTAATGTAAGGAGAAGGGAATTTCATGTTAAGTGACATAAACATTTGCAGAAATTGTCTAATTGCAATTTTAATGTTCTAGGACACTAAGGGAATGTTGTAAACTTTAAGTGATGAATATTCAAAGAGCAGGTTGATATGTGATAGATTCAAAGTTCTGTTCTCTTTTCAGGCCAAGAGAAGGAATTAAAGCTATTTGTTGTGGTTTTTTTTTTTTAGAAATATTTGGATAGTAATAAAAGGTACACTTTTCGAAATTTAGAATTAAAGCAGAAGTTCTCGTGCAATAAACTAAACTTGTGTATTGTTTTTCCGAAATGGTTTTATTTATTAAAAGTAGTAATCTTTTTCTAATTGCAACAAAATAAGAAAGAATTTGAGTAAAAATTATATGAAAGAAAAAAATTAGCATGTACAAGTGTAATATACCTCAGTATAATCAACAAACTAATGCACAGTTTTCTTTATATTTCTTATATATTCTACATGTTCATGATTATTTATTTATGCCAACACAAGACTCGAGTGGTCAATGTTTGAGAGGTAGAATTGGAACAGAAAAATTCCAAGCTACAACTGGGATTTGAACCACAAACCCTCCGCTTTCAAATTCCAGTTTTGACATTGAATTTTTCAGTTCCAATTCCATCTCTAATATTCTACATCTATTGAAAAGTTAGCTTGATCCATATACATTTAGTGAAAAAAATATTTTTCCAAGGTACAACAAGTTTTACGTGTATACGGTGTAATGGAGTTTTGTTATATATCCGTCGTTGTATAGTTGTCTTGGTGTCTTATTACACTCCACGGCTTAGTCTGAGATGGCGAACGTGACAATTTTTATTCATTAATCTTAGGAGCAGTACGGATCGGCGTTTGGTTTTTAGAGGAATGCGTCTTACTTAAATGATAACCGAAATCCTGAGCATCGACCAAGCACTATGAACGACTGCACAAGGCTTACAGTTTAAACTTGTAACAAAATATAGTTGATTCGAGTTATCACCACCTGAAACAGGTTTGTTACAGTATTACATGATACCCTTTACATCAGAGGAAGACAACTTCGGGCCGTGTGACGTATTTAAGCGAAGAGCTAGCTTGTACGTTCGTGTGACGTCAGGCGAGAGCAGTGTATTGCTATGCTGCCTAGATCAGCGGCGCATGTGTTCAGTTCTCCGTGTTTCACACCAGTTAGAGACCAGGCTTCAAGATGTAGAAACATTGTCAACTACGTTTCAGATCTTTGCGACCCCGTATTCATTGGATGTTAACAATGTTTCTAGCAGGTTGCAAATTGAATTGATAAATGTACAGTGCGATGATTTGCTGAAGGACAAATATAAACACAAGGAAGACTTGGCTAATTGTTATAAGAATGTTCCTCAAACCAGATTTCTGAGGTTACATGCATGGGTATTGTTATATGTTTGGTTCTACGTATCTATACGAACCGAACAATTCTTTTCTGTTATGAACCTTTCTAAGTCAAAATTCCGAAGCATATTGTCAGATCACCATCTAACATGCAGTCTTCGCTTACAAATGTGCCGTACATTACGCCCTAATATTGACAAACTAGTAAAGAAAAGCGAAACGGCAAATGTCGGAAAATATCCACCTAATTGTTCTGTATAGCTCTCCTCTAGCTCAAGCAAAATAGTTATAATTTCTGTTCTATTTGCGTTATAACATGACTGTTCATATAAACTAGAATTATATATATGGCATAAAGCCGAAATGTAATTATTTATAATCTGTAACTATTCCGTAATTAAAACAGTCAGCATTAAGATTACGATGTACCGTTTGTCATTTCCCCTTGCACGCTGTGACGTCACACGTTCAATTGGCTTGCTCTGGGAGCAAGTGTGCTCAGTGGGCTGACGTCACAGTAGCGTTACCTGTCTTCCCCTGCTTTACATCATGGTATTTACATTACATCTTCAATCGGAGCACCATCAATCAATTACCATTTTTACTTTCTCTACTGGTAAGTAGAGGACGTATTGTATTCCATCCATCCGATTCGCTGTCGAGATTTCACCATAAATATATGTTTTGAGACCCTCTGAATCCCCCCCCCCAAAAAAAACCTATTTTTTAGAAAAAGATCCGTGTGTGTGTCTGTCAGTCTGTGGACAGCATACCTCAGAAACGACGGATCGGTTAAAAACCAAATTTGATATTTAAGTTGAATATCTTTCTAGGTTGCGGCACGAAGATTTTAAAGAAAATAGCCCCATCCTAAACAAACCTTTACACAGAAAATTTTAATTTTCTTGAAAATGGCTCTAAGGAGTTTGATTAAAATGACATATGTTTAGGATATTTGTATGATAAATTAAATGTATATTTTGAATTTTCTGGCTATAGCCTATATATTCCTGTATACTCTGGATGACTTTTGAATAGCTCGTAAACTGTTACAGCTAGACAAAATCTTACTATACAAAAGATGTAGATCTCACTAAAACAATCAATTTATGTTCAAATAATTTTTGTAGAGTGAATTATTTCGAAGATATTGCTAGTTATTTGTGTCAGTTTTGAAAAACTTAAAACTTTCGTGAAATGGAACATCGTTGTTCATTTTTTGTATGTTAAGTATGCAAAGAGAACGGGATCTCAAAGCTTTAAAAGATTTTTTTTTAATTTGCCTTTATTATCGATCAGCGCTGCAGCGCTATACAGATAAGTGAGAATTACAGGGAAATAACTGAATACAAAAACACAAAAAACTTACTACATAAGAACGTGAGTCTGAACAAGAATGAGGTCGACCTCTATAGGCCCCTCAGGGACAAGCACATGGTGAGAATGGTGTAGATCTCAATCCTCTTCTGCGGTGCCTGACAGGTTGTCAGGTGGTAGCAGCAGATCTTGCGGCAGACGACTGCGGATGCGGTTTGGAGGCTGCGACCTATGGCCCAAGGAGAACAAAACCGCACCTGGGACCTGGTGAAGACGACCATAGAAGCGATGAGCCTGATGGCGGATGAAGTCCACTATGGAGGAAATTCCAAGTTCAAGGTGTAGCTGAGTGTTGCGAACAAACCAGGGAGCATGAAGAGCGAGGCGTAAAACTTTATTCTGAAAGGACTGCATGGCTGCAATTTTACTAGAAGCTGCACCACCCCACACAGGGCAAGCATACGTGAGAAGAGGACGAAGTAAAGAGGTGTAAAGTGAAAGCACTGTAGCACTTTTCAGAGAAGATTTACGGTTAATCAGATGATAAAGCTTGGAGAGTCGGGAATAAGCCAAGTTGAGTTTGCTGTTGATATGAGCCTTCCAAGTAAGTCGGCGGTCAAACAGTACTCCCAGATATCTTACTGTTTCGTCCTTGCGCTTCCAAGGTATGTGGATGTTATCTATCAAAACAGGTGCAGGAGACGCGGGCCGGCGGAGAGTGAAAAGCATCATTTCACATTTGCTGTGGTTGAGGGCGATGCGCCATGATTTTAGCCATAGAGATAAAGAATCCAGGGCAGTTTGAAGATGATTGCCAGCTGTGTGAATATTCTCGTGGGAGGTAAACAAAGCGGTGTCGTCGGCGTACATGGACACATTGATAGACTGCAGGGGAGGAAGGTCTGAAATGCAGATGTTGAAGAGGGTAGGTCCTAAGACGGAACCTTGAGGAACACCAGCGAGGACGGGCCGAGAGGAGGAACTGTCTGAACCTAAAGTGACGGAGAAAGTGCCATCCAGTAGGAAACTGTGAATTAATTGATACAAGTAATCAGGAAGACCAATATTACGAATTTTAAAGAGTAGACCACGGTGCCAGACTTTGTCAAAAGCTTGACTGAAATCTAAGAAAGCAGCTAAGCAATGCTGTTTCCTTTCGAAGGCTTGAGCGATGTGTTCAGTTACGCGGAGAAGCTGGTGCACCGGAGAATGCCTTTGGCGAAAGCCAAATTGAAAGGGTGGTATTACTGAGGAGGCGGATAAAAATTTGTAAATGCGGATATTAATAAGCTTTTCAAAAATTTTGGACAGGGCCGGTAGAAGACTTATTGGGCGATAACTGGAAGGCTGATGTGCAGGTTTTCCGGGCTTGTGCAGAACTATAACATTTGCATGTTTCCAGCAGGTATGAAAATAACCTAAGCGGAGTAGAGCATTGAAGAGAGAGGCAAGAAAGGCGTGGGCTTTGCGAGAAAGATTTTTAAGAGCAATATTGGCAATACGGTCATGACCAGGAGCCTTTTTGGATACCAGTATGTGCAATAGGCGGCGAATCTCGCTCGGTGAAGTAAACTTGATGGGCACGGGAACACTCGGAGGAAAAAGAGGCTGGTCCTCTATGGCGGAGTTATGAACAGCATCAGTGACTGGGTTGGGTGTAAAGGCTGTCTCAAAGTAGTCAGCAAATAGCTCGCACTTTTCGCTGTCACTGGAGTAGTGCCGACCTGCAGAACGAAGAGGTGGTATCAGAGGTGATTCCCGTAGAATGCGGCGGGTTTCCTTCCAGAGACTGCTATCTAGTGGGGAAATATTGGAAAGATGGCGCTGATACGAAGAATAGCGGTACTCATCCAGCGCTTGCTTAACGTACCGCGTTAACTGGTTTAATCTATGACGCTGATGAGGTTGGCGGTGCAGTTGCCAGCAACGACGGATTCGATGCTTCTCTCTCAGTAGCTGAACAATCGTCTGAGGCAGTGTTTCATGAAATGGTGGATGGTGGCCGGCTCGCCGGGGAACAGTGGTAGCCGATCGAATAGACGCAATCACAGTATTGGTGAAATGAGTTATAGCCACGTCAACATCTTGCTTCTGTGTCAAAGGAAGGTGCGGGTAGAGCTGCTGGTCGAGATGATGCCGAAACTGGTCCCAGTCTACGTGCCCCTGTATCAAGGGAGGAACGTAGGTTCTGTCCACCTGAAAGGTTGCAAGAACGGGACAATGATCGGAGTCCATTTTAGGCAGAACGTGCAGGAGGAGGGGTTGCGGAAAGTTCTGTATTAGAGCGACATCAAGAATATCTGGTTGGAGTCTGACGTTATTAGAGTAAAAGGTAGGTGTGTCAGGGGCAACGACGTGGAAACCAATGGCATCAGCAGCTCGCTGAAGACGACGATCGTTAGGTGTGCTCACTCGGCAGCCCCAGAGGACATTTTTGCTGTTGAGGTCTCCTAGAAGAATTTTAGGGGCAGTGGTAGAAAATAAAATCCGTAAATCCTGAATATCCAAAGTGGTAGAGGGTGGTTTGTAGGCTGCCAGAACGGTGAGCAGTTGGCCATTAGCAGTGGCGATTTGGATGGCGCAGGCTTCGAAGCTACGAAGTCGTGGCAGAAAGAGAAGGTGCTTGATACGGCTTTTAATTATAATGGCAACTCCTCCGGATGCCACGGCAGCGTCACGATCCTCCCGGTAAATTCTATAGCCAGGAATAGTAAACGTCTCAGGAGGGGTTAGGTGTGTTTCAGAAACACAAGCAACGTCGACGTCGTGCCGGAAAGAAACGTAAGGAAACTTTGGCGTTTGGATTTGAGTCCGTTAGCATTCCAATTTAGGAAGGTGAGAGTAGAGAAGACCGGGGTTAAGTCAAGGGGCATGGTTGAAAAGGTCTGTTATGAACTTGGAAAACAAGGAGCGTAAGTGTGGAAGATAGGAATGCAAAAGGGAGAGGAAGGAGTTGAAAAGGGATGAGATGAGAGAATCCGAAGCAGAAGTCGAGGAACACCTGGGTGGTGTATCTTTGGCAGATGACTGTTGAGGTCTAGGAAACCATTGTGGCGTAGAAGAGGAGGTGGAAGCTTGACCGCGCATGGCCGGGAAATGACGATCATTGACGGGTGGGGGCGGTGGCGGTTCACGCTCTCGCGGAATGGTATTGTTAACAGAATCATTACGGAGCTGTTTGTGTTTGAGACGGAGATAATAAGAACATCCTTTATAGTTTGCCGCATGGGTTTCCCCACAGTTTACACAGCAAGGAGGTGCCTGACGAGCTTTAGTACAGGTAGAAAAGTGATGGTTGCCGGGGCACTTAACACAACGTGCAGGAAGATGGCAGAAATTCTTGGTATGCCCGTAACGTTGGCAGTTGGTGCACTGAGGGATGGTAGGAGATTTACGGCGATACTCAACGGAAACAACAGCATGCTGAATATGCTTCAACTCGAAGATACGTTTGGCATCCTCAGAACGGTCCAATTCAACTGCACAAAGGGGCATCGGTTGTTTATTGCGAAAGAAGAGACGAACCACTTTGTTGACAGGCAACTTTTCCGCTTGGAGTTCGTGTAGAACCTCTTCGTCCGTTAAAGAGTAGGGAACCCCGCGTATGACAACTTCAAGTTTCTGTGAATGTGGATCTTGGAAAGTGTGAACTGGTAGCTGTTCTTGCTCAAAAAGCTTGGTGACCGAGCGGTAGTCAGCAATGGTGGTGGTACTGATCTTTAACACAGATCCACGTTGGTGAGTTGTGAAATCAGAAGAGGCATGAGATCGTAGGTCCGCTGAAACTTGCTGGTTATTGTTGACGTCGTGCAGGAAAATGGGTGGAATTTTTATGGTGGATGCGTCGGTGGATGCAGTTTGTGGTTCGGAGTCCTCCATGGTTTCCAAAACGGCGAATCTGTTATGCACAGAGGGTAAATCCACCATATATTTCTGGGGAAGAGAAGAAGAAGCGGCAGTTTTTCGCTTATTGTGTATACAGAAGGCACCTTCGGATGGAAACTGCGAAGTGGCGTAGTTGCGTTTGGTTGCTCCAGTCGAATGGGGCTGGCTAGTTGTAGTGGCGAACTGCGATGACGGCATGTTGGAACAAGCCTCAGGAACAGAAAAAGCAGAAGTAGTAGAAGAATATGTTTGGCAGTTGCTCATTGAAGGTTGTTGAAGTGAGGGATGAGTTAACTTTGGTACAGATAAAGGCTCAGTGTCATAAGCAATGTTTAAAGAGGAACGTACTAAGTAGCCAGTTCCATCTGTTTCTAGTTCCATGTGGAAAGAAATTATATCTCACGAGAAACTCGGTAACACAGCACTGTAAGCACAGCAAACAGCTGAAACGCACAGGTGAATGAACTACGCAAATCACTAAGATACAACACGATTAACACGCGCAACGACTCCGATACACGTCCGTCTCAGATGACAGCTGCGAGAGCACTCTTAAAAGATTTGACTATCGCTGTATTCTAATATTCCCCTTGCACCTACAAGGAAATAACCAATAAGATAATTCCCGCAAATGTTTATCTGAATTAACATGGAGATATAGGAATAAGAGTTTGTAAGAATGGTTATACCGCTCGCAAAAGTTAAAGGCATGTGAACTATGGCCAATGCTCAAGCAGAGCGCTGTTGCCAAGCGTAGTGCGTGTATCAGTAGAGGTTCTGTACATACGAGTGTGTGAGATGCATGCACCACATTCGGCAGCGCTGGTAGGAGGGGCAAGCGTAGAATTCGCTGGAGTCTGCAGTGCGGCCCGTCTCCATATGACTTTAACTTTTGCGAAGATTATAGTACATGAGAAAAGAAGTCATGTCATATGGGTGCAACACATCGGATTTTTTCTTTAGTTCTTTATATAACAAGTGAAGTCAGCTTATTTTGCCTCTGATTTTCCCAGTTAGAATGATTTCAGTGGGCGTACCCAAGATACTGCCTCAACGGAAAAAAAGCTATTTAAACTTTTGGAACATATCGTCACCCATTTGAAATACACCAATTTCCAGATGGGTTTGACACATAATATACACATGTTCTATGCATGTTGAAGACAATATATATTTGCAAAGAATGTTTTCCGGAAAAAAAAAAAAAAAAAAAAAAGATTCACTTTTTTTTTTTTTTTTTGTCGTTTCGGTACCAGTTTCAAAACATATTTCCGCTGAAATGTTGGTGCCGAAATGCTGGATGCAATGCAATACCTTTCCTGCTTGCTACACGTGATAGAGAAAGTAAGGTACGAATAAAATCTCTCCATTTGAGAAAAATATATGCATTTGATTATCTAAGCCAATAACAAGGAATATCTGGGAAATCGTTAACTTCGACAAAGTATTATTTGATACGAAGTGTGTGATCATTTTTTGTGTAGTAAGATTTTGTCTCCTGCGGTTTATCGTTACCATTGTGATTAAAAATAAAGAGAACTTCAAAAGCTATTCCCACAATATTCGAGATATGCACTTCATTTGACATACAAATATCTTAAATGTAAGGGGTTTTAAACAAAATCGTTAGCGCTATTTTAAGAAAATCAAAATTTTCTTGAAATACTAAGTAGTTTTGGTTGGTGATTTACTTGCAAATCTTCGTTTTACATTTTTGGAAGATGCTGAACTTAAATACCAATTTTCGTTTTAACCAACTTTCCAGTTTTGAGTTTATCTTTTCACGGACACATGAATCGGAGTTTTTCTAAAGATTCTTCTTTGTTGGGGGGGGGGGGGAGGAGTGGAGTCCAAGGGCCTAAAAAATATATGTCTAGTAAAATCTCGGTACCCAATTTTTGGGTGGAATACAAGTTCTATAATAGAGAAATTAAAAATTATTTTTGAGGGAAACTAAAAATACTTTCGTTGTGAATTCACTTTTCACAAAATCTTCATTGTTCACACAATTCATTCTTACCATGTAATTATTGCATATGCAGTAATAAGAATGTTTATATCTTGAAATGGGCTTAAACACAGAGACTATATCTAAAGAACGATGACCCACTTGTTCATTTTGTCTACTACGTATAATAAATATTCGACCCAAAAATTCAATGTTGAGGTTTCACTGGAAATTCATGTTTTGAGGCCCCCTGAATCCAAAGAAAGCATTTTTAGAAAAGGTTCGTGTGTGTATGTGAGAGAGAGAGAGAGAGAGAGAGAGAGAGAACAATATAACTCAAAAACGAAAAGTGGGTTGAAAACTGAAGTTGGTAATTTAAGTTTAATATCTTTCAAGTATGTGACATGCAGATTTCGGGAAACTTCCTTCACCCTAAACCACCCTTTACATGGAAAATATTTTGAAAATGTTGATTTTCTCAAAAATGGCTCTAACGATTTTGATTACATTGCTGTATATTAAGATATTCTTATGGCAAATGAAATGCATAGTTTGAATTTTCTGGCAAATATCTATGTAGTCCTATTCATACTTGATGACTTTTGCATAAGTGGTAAACCGTAAGAGGTGCATCAAATATTGCTGTACAAAAAATATAGATCTCGTAAAAACACTCAAGTTATATCCAAATGCATTTTTTGTGGAGTGAACCATTTCGGAGCTATTGCTTGTTATATGTGTGAGTTTTGCAGCAGTTTAAACTTTTCTCAAATGGAAGGTCATTATGCACTTCTTTATCTCTTGAACGTGAAAATAAAACTGAATTTCAAAGTCCTCATATAGCGATCAGTTTTAAAAGATTTCACTGTCGCTCAAAGTCCACTGTATTCCCATATTCCCCTTGGATCTACAAGCAAATATAAACAAATAAATAAATAAACCCATTATATACCTTTAGGGCAGGGGTATCCTATCATTGTAGGAAATAGCTCAGAGGCTCTCAGGGTGAGCTAGTCCCTGGGAGCTCCACCTCTTCGAAATTATTTATGTAAACATCCACTTTTCATGTCCATTGTGTTCCTATTTCTATACTCTGTACATCAAGAAATTAGAGAAGCCGTAAACGAAACCACGTGCGTTTTGACCACAGCGCGCCCTCTTGATGCTTTCGCCGTCTAAATAGTCCCTTGAAGAAATACTGTTACTAAGGTATGAAATGTCACTTAATGTTTCCTAAAGCACGAACTAAGTGTACTAACCATAGTTAATGTGTAAGAGTATGCAGTTAAGTGAATCTGTAACCAGCCTAATTTATTCTGCGCGCGCATAATTCAGTATGAAAGTAACATGGCGGAACAAGTGAGTGTTGTGAAACATACTGTATGCCCAGCACAAGAAGGCGAGGCTTAGGCATGTGTAACGTAATCATGTTTTGCTTCCCGCGCGGTGTTTATGTCTAGTTTCCGAGTATGATAAGGATGCTAGGTTCGTTTAAAATACACAGTGTTGTCACATAACTCACCTAGAAGTCCAGTTGTGCAAGATCCGAGTCGGAGAAGTCGTCACCTTCGCTGCTGTCACTACCGCTCTCTGGATCTTCGTCAGACCTCCTAGTGATATAATAAAATTGTCTATTGCATCTTCCACTAGCCCACCCTTTTGCCTGAACTCATCCTCAAGTTTCTTAACGTGCCTAACATAGCCCTCCCAATCAGTTGTTGTAACGGAGTTCACTGCACTTTCACACACTTGCTGTAGATTTCTTAAATGTAGATCGCCGGTTACATTATGCTCTCTTACATGTCGTTTTATTGCTGCCCATGCCAATTCTATAGCGTTCAACTCGCACATATAAGGAGGTAATCTAAGAACCGTATGCCCATGCATTTCTGTTATTCTGTCGATATGGTATATTTTTTCCTTTGGTTTATGTATTTGAATTAAATCAAACAAGTCGGTCTTTCGCATTGCAGCAGAATATGAAATGTTGTTCTCCAACCATTGTACCATTTCTTGCTTTACAACATATTTCGACGGAGGCTTATTTTCTTGTACGCTGTGGTATAGAGCATTATCAAGCACGATGACACTATTGCAGGGTATATTAGGTAACAGTTTCTCCTCCAACCATTCCTGGAAATTTCGTCCATTCATTTGGCCATGATAATCGCCGCTAGCAAGTCCAGCTTTGAATATCAAAGAAGCTCCGGGTATGAAAACTTCGTTGCTGCCTGCATTTACAAGAATCAGGCGGTTTGAAGAGCTAGTGTTTGTCGTAATCCCGTAGATATCATCACCCTGCCAGCACTTCCCAAATGTCAAATTATTGTCCACCCAGGACTCATCAATGTAAATGATATTTCTCCCAGCATTTCTGTATCCATTTATAGCTCTTAGGTATTTAGCTCTCCAGTTAACTATATCTGGACATTCAATAAGTAATTTCCTCTTGCTTCCACATCGCTTCCATTTGAAACCCATACCGTGCAATAGCTTCCGCAGAGTTTCTCTTCCCCAAGGAAAATTTATTTTTTCCCTAATTGCTGCAAGTAGCTTCGGTACAGTGGGCACTTGTTTTTTAAGCAAATAAAAGTCTCGGATTACGTTTTTAATTACTGTTCTATCAAAGTCATCACAATGAAATTTGCATTCCTCGGCCTTTGGTCTCTTTTTCCCCGGAGTATGAAGTGATTTTTCACCAGCTTTAACACCTTCTCTTCTTATTCTTGTTACACTATGTTACGATATCCCACAATAATTTGCCACACGTAAATTTCTTTGTGATAATAAACATTTCAATTGTCCTGATTTCGCTTCTTCGTCACATACCTCTATCACTTTTCTAATTACCTCCCTTGCTTCGCTGTGAATACTTCGTCCCTTCTTTCGAACTGCAGCTATATGTAAATATTAAGCCAAGAATAAAACTAACAAAATACGAGTATATAACTGTAGCGCCGTAGCGCGAGAGCCAAATAATGCATAATACTAAAAAATCTCTGCACCTGCACCTAATACTGCAAAGCGCATTAGATCTGGCAACGCGGGTGACTCATATGCATTCTCATGCACTCATTTCCTAGTAAACAGATACGCTACCGGAGCAGATAAACAATTGAAGCCCCCTCTGCCCTTCATTCCCCTCTAGCCTTCTTGTCGTGGGCATACAGTAAGTGCGGCAAACCGTTGCGAAGTGGTGAAAAGACAATAATATTGAACGTGTTTAACAAGGTCTGCGAGAAATATCCCCAACTTGCTATCGAAGACATGATGAAATTAACATCCGAGTTTATCGGTGTGTCACTTGCAAGTATTGACAGCACACGCAAAGAAAAATCGTCAGTTGGTGAAGATCCCGGCCAAAAGCTTCCACGTACCGAATAAATGGTGGATGTAGTTTGCGACGAATTTGTGAGATCTGCAATCCGTCGAAAAGTTCACCAGTTCTTTATTAACAGTGAACCCCCACCTTAAACAAAGTGCTGTTGGCAGTTAACTCTGATCCCGATCTTCCAGATTTAAAACGAACTTCCCTCCACAAGCTGCTTCTGGAGATTGGTTTCGAGATTGTGAGCAGGAAACGAAAAAGTGTTATTGTGGACAGAGATGACGTAAGTAGTACTTAATTTCCATGTGCTACATGTTATTTGGATCAAGTAAATATATCCTTTTAGTAGTGTAAAATGCATATTATACCTACGCGTAGCGGTAACTGTGTTGCGTCATTGCGAATGCGCGTGGTCGCGGAGTGATACAAACCAGCGCTTTGTTTACATCTCCTCTAATCTCTTGATGTACAGAGTATACTTTAAGTTGGTTGTCCTATAATTTGCTTCCACTTCACTGAGGTCCTATTGCTGTTCTGAAATCTTGTGCCCGTCTTTGCTTTGGTCTTCCTGCGTTTCTCCTACCCTGCCTCGGACCCCACACTGTCGTTTCGTATGTAAATTTTGACTGGTTCATCCTGACTACTTGTCCCTCCCCCCTCACCAGCTCCATTTGTTTTCCTAGCTGTTGTTGCCGCGGCTTCCATGCCGCTTCTTTTTCTCAATATCTCAATCTGGATCCTGTCCGTGCAAGTATTTTCTCTCCATTTTCGTTGACACACAAGTAAATATAAATTAAGATAATTTCTGCAACCGTTTATTTCGAGTAACATGAACAAGATAGAGGAATAAGAGTTTGTGAGAATAGTGAGTACAATAGCAGAGAAAGTCACGTGAGTGCAACACAACATATTTTTTACGTTTGTTCTTCTGGGTGGCATTTCAGTAACATGCAATATAAAACAAAAGACTTCCATTAAAAAAAAATACAAATACTGAGTTCACGAGAATTGTTTCATTAGATGCACGTCAGATATCCTCTTTGGTTTTATTTAAATTTAACTTTCATTTTGTTTAAAGAAAAACACGTTTCGAAAAGGCCATTGCTTTCGAATGTTGTAATACAAACTCATTTCAACTCTCTTTTTTCTGTATTCTGTGGGCGACGCAATAATCAATGTTTACGCTAAAATTCACCTACGCAGCAGAGCAGTAAAAAAGGGTGTCTACAGCCCCGGGATATACGTTGATGAAGTGAATTATGAAGCCTCGCTGTTATAGCCTGCCCTAGGCCATCGGTAGTGACGCGTGATGGTGATGGTCGACCACTGCTCGCAGCGTTGCCCAAAAGTATTCGATTAGGGTATTTTCTCATCATCTATTCATTCATTTTGGCGAAGAAATACTTTTAAAATGGCGTTCATAATAGGTACGGCCATCAGCGTAGCTAAAGTATGCGATAAGAGCAAGGAAACGGAATTAATAAATTTAGCTGTAAGACAGGGCTGCCCAATGTCGCCTACAATTTTTAACATATACATAGACACAGCAGTTGAGGAATGGCAATCCCAACTGAGAAGTAATTTTAAACTTTTCTACTAATTTGAATACAGTCTTATTTGCTGATGATCAAGTAATCTTTGCTGGAAAATAAAATATGCTTCAGTTAGCAACACATCAGTTGGAAAAAATAGCGGTTAAGTATAACTTAAATATTTCAACGCAAAAAACAGAGACTGTGGCTTTTCTGGAGAAAGATCAGATAAGATAAAAAATAATTAAAGACAAAACAATAGAACAAGTACATCAATTACCTGCGATCTGATATTTCATTTTATGATAGAGATATATAAATTGAAGAACATATGTGGAACGCTCAAAAGAACTCTGAAAAATAAAATTCGAAATGAAACTATGATGAAGTTTTATAGTGTTGGCCGTAACAATATTGTCATATAGCTCCAAAAATTGGGCAAAGAACAGGAGGGACAGAAGAATGGTGGAAACAGCTGAAATGAAGGTTTTAAGAAGCATTGCTGGATATAACCGTTTAGATTACATGAGGAATGATACAATCACAGAACAACTAAAAATATATAGCTTAAACAGTAAAATATCTATATACAAAGAGAATTGGGAAGATTGCATTACACGGATGTCAAATAATAGAATAACTAAAATAGTTGCAAGATATAAACCTGAAGAGAACCGTAGTGTTGGAAGACCTAAACGTCGCTGGAAAGATGATCTTCTCTGAGCCGAAACAGGCCAGCCTAGCCTAGCCTATCTTGATGTTGATGATGACATACATAATTATTAGTCCAGCGTAGGAAATAGTTTTATCGGGAATCTGAAAACGAGAATGGAGATAGCTTACGAAACTATTGTTCATACGTACAGGGAACGCCTAAGATAATCTCACTGCACCTCGTGTTTACGTCATATTATTTATCATTATACGAAGCCTTGACTATTTCATTGGTTACTTTAGGTCACGGTGCAAGGATGTGTCACTCCTTTTGCCAAATAATCTTAACCAATAACCAAAACAAATTATACAAAATGGCGTAAAAACGAAATAAATGGTTACGCTTTCAACCGTATTGGCTAAAAGAGAAAGAGGAAGTGAGTGATGCAACATGTTTTGGTAGCCACATGTTATAGCCTGGTGTAGGACATGCTCTTTTAAGGCGTTAAAATCTAAGGGCAAAACATGATGAGTGCCCAGGTTAACGAAACGTATAATGTGTATGTGTGATAAGATTTTCACGGGATGCAAATTAAAGCTTCAATGGTATTCATGAAATACAGAGCAAGGCAGAACTTTACCAAAAAAAAAAAAAAAAAAAAAAAGGTACAACAGAACAGCGTTTTCAGAGAGATGTCAATTTGTTGCTGCATACAAGCAAATTAAATAAATAAACAAATAAAAGAATAAATGATAAATGAATAAGTAATAGACAAATAAAGTAGCATATCTTCCCTCCAACTCAACATACAATTGGTTAATTTACCTTTACTAACCTATTGCGAATGCAACAGGAATGTAGACAAAAATATAACACAATTTTATCGCCATAATATGTATTATCATACTCGTGTAAACCATCTCGAAAATACAGTTATTTCTATGAAAGGGTAGAGTGAGTCTGAAAATTTGAATGTCATGTCCGAGATTTGAACCACGGATGTACCGCTTACCGCCCGGCTTCTCTGCCGATATGACATTAAATTCTCCAACTCACTCGCATTATTCCCGGTAAACCGGTAGATCCGTGGTTCAAATCCCAATCATGTTCAGTCTCACTCTACCCTTTCCAATCATGTCCTACACACGGCTATTGTGTGAAACAACATTAATTACATAGGTGGTTATTTCTAGTTTCTAAACATGATTAGTCAACTATAACAAAAGAGTAATTTATTTAATCACAGACACAATTATGCTCAAAAATGTATCATAATTATAAATCACGATAAACAAACATATATGATATACATCGTCTTCCTACAGTTCTACTTAATATTGTTGTTTCAATTTGATTTCAATTATTAGCCGTTTTAAGCACTTATTTCCTCGCCAGCATACATAATATAATTATGACAAGGTTGTGTGTGTGTGCGTGCATGTGTGCGTGCGTGTGTCACACTGGATCTTTTCAGAAGAAACAAAGGCCTTAACCTCCCCTCTTTTCTCCCTTATTGCTCTGCGATCAAGTCACCACGCCCTGTGATAGATAAAGCTAAGAACACGCCTCAAAAGACCCCGAGAAACGATACAAAATCCACCGAAAATTTCCTTTGGAGCTGTGTGTACAACAGGAGAGCTGCGGAGGTTGCAATTCGTTTCTGGTTTTAGCTAGGTCTCAAAACAGTTTACTAGTAAATGAAGATCAGACTAAAAAGGATTATTCTCCACTTGCCAATTTCAAAAAGCGCTGATGCCCTAGTCATCTCAAGACTGTTTAAAGCCTTCGCTTCTTATCCCAAGACACTGACAAAATTACAATTTAACAAATCCCACTTGTGACACTAATGTGACAAATGATAAGTCTAGTTAATTTTTCTGTCACTTTATGTCCACTAAAATGGAATCACAAAACTGTCCTCTTTGTTATCGTTAACACGATCTAAAATTCATCGTGACCTTGAACTCACAGCTGCTCTTTCCTCTCGTAACCTTCACACGTTCTTTACTACCAGTTCTAATCTCTCTGCCTCACAAACTGCTTTCGACGATACACTCGCATTCGCTCAAACAGGCTCAACTAAAACTGCTTCAGCTAAAAAGCAACTGCTTTGTAGAGATTAAATGTCCTCCCTGCGGTTTCAAAACTAAAATAATCAAATGCCCCTAAGACTAATTTCACCTTGTAAGGGAAGAATTAAAGAGCACACTCCAAAACAACTATTAAGTGGGGATATTAAGGAGGTAGTGGCAGTTCTTACAGGCTCCTCGACAGTTGCCTTTTCAGCAGTAGCTTTTTTATCGCTGCTCCATGATGTCTTTTAGCTCCAAAAGTAGACGCGGTTTTAAATTTTGAATGGACATTCTCAACGGATGGGAAGAAGGGAGTGTATGCTAGTTGTCAATTTTAATCAAACTTTTATCTCCGCGTACCCCTAAAGAAGACAATTTTCCATCCCAGCCTGTATCCCTGGTCAAGCCCTGAAGTTATTATTAATTCTCATTATACATAACTCTTATATAGGCTATAAAATGTATAAATAATTATACACTACAAAAAGGAACATTATGCTATAAATGCACTGCACCGCACAGCAACTACGTTGCAGATAACACACACACACACACACACACACACACACACACACACACACACACACACACACACACACACACACACACCTGTTAATGAGAAAGCTGAGCTTGTTTTTTGGTCACCAGCTGCTGCTGGAATTGACGCCCAGTTTTTTAAACATCCTAAAGTCATATCCAGCGGGATGCTCAAACTGTTGAAAAATCTGTCAAACTTGATTGGATAGTTTGCGTGTATATGATATGTGTGTAGGTGGGTGGATGTGTACACTCACGCCCGTTAATGCCGTCACAACAGCAGTGTCCCTACAACCCTGGCGCGCTGTCTCTCTGTTATTTGTGCGGTCTTGTATGTAACAGTTGTTCGTCCAGTGGCGTTATGTGGCATTGGACATTTGCGTTTTTGCAAATTGAAAATACCACAAGGATGTATTGCAGGCATTTAATCTGCCAGATATGTTTGAATGTAGAGTATAAATCGTATGCATAACTTGTTTATTTCAGTGATATAACTACGGAATTTCAATTTCTTTCCTATCGTTCTTTTACTTTTTATGTTTAATACAACGATTACATTTATATAAACATGTTGCAAGTGGAAACCACATAATTTGCTCTCCTGTGTTCTGTAACTGCAAACCTTACAATATATGTTTTTACAAACTATGACTCTTCGAATTCGCAATCAACAATATAACATCTTAGAATTGCTTTTACCATAAGGATCAACTATTAGGAGATCACCATAGCAATTGATACATATGCAAACGGGGGTAAATTGGTGACCTTTGCCTATTTCTTTGTTTATTAAATAACCACATGAAACTCGTAATTAAAACTACAGTTAGGCATTGGTTAACCTATATTCCTTTGTATGGCAAGAGAATACTTTGCAAAACGTTTTATTTCATTTGTTCTCTTGTGTGTTTGCCTTTTCTGACACCAAAATTGCATAAATTCAATAAACTGAGACTCTTACTGATGTGATAGCATAAATTACAAATCTAAGGCCTATCTTACACCAACACATCTGTGTCGGATACTATGATAAAACATTTTACAGTGTAATATAGCATCTTTGATCACATCTAGCTGTGAGGAGACCAGAAGGAAAACAGAAAGTGTAATTATAAAATTGGTTTCCCTACAAACAAGGAATTTTAAAATACCCACTAAATACATATGTAAAGATATACCATATAGGAATGTTTATTGGTATTATAGGATTTGGAGTGAGCGTATGGGCAGAGAAGGTAAAGCAAGTACAGATAAAATGGAAGCTTAGAAAAACACAGAGGAAAATATTCGTCTACATCACCCACAATGACCCTTTTGGTAATTTTATATATAAGGCCAGTGGACTTAATTATAAGACTATGAGGAGCGATATATTGGCTGAGGAAAGGAAATAAAGTACATGTTAGAAACATTGTAGGATCAAACTGTAGAAGTGCCAAGGAAATGAAAATTAAGTTATTAGAAGAATGGAAAAAGGAATGGGAAATGAAGGTAATTTTACACAAATTAAGGAAAGATTGAAGATGCTTTATTTTCAACCAAATAAGGAGATGATTAATTACTTAACTGGACACAGACCAATTGAAAATAACGTACATAGGGTTGGAAGGAAACGATGTGGAATTTGCAATATGTGTGGAAAAACAGATACACCAGAATATGGTTTTCTGAGTGTAAGAAATATGATGCAATTTTGGGAGAGATGGGAGAGAAACTACAAGTAAACAAATTTGGAATGTTATAAAGAAAGGCGAAAGAAGACTTTTTAGCTATGAATGAAATGGTGAATAAGATGTCGCATATAGTACTTGAGAATTTGTTAGAGACAGAAGAAAAGGGAATATATTGAAATTATCAAATAAGGAGTGAAGGACCACTAAGAATTACCAGAGCAAGGAATAGACAATAACCCACGACAACCCATGAGGGAAATGTAAAAGATGTACGCGAAGAACATTTACGTTTGCACAAGACAAGAGTAGAGGATAATAGAGAATCTCAATTTGTAATATTTTATTTGAATTGTGTATTGCCAATATTAATTAATTTTTTAAAGAATTATAATGGGTAGTTTGTAAGTTTTCAGTTTTCTGATATTCTATTGATATTCTATTTGGAATGTTAATGTTGCAATAAATGAAGATGGCAACTATGTCCGACTTAGACAACTAGATGTCAGGACAAAGATGCCAGATTATCTGTGACATACTTCTATGATAATAGTTATACTCACCATCACACCGTTGATACTGTGAGTGATTAGAAGTCGAAATGGCAGACGACCTGTATCCTAACATTCAAGTACAGAGATCCCGGGTTTGATTACCGCCTGGAGGATGGGATTACTCCCCATGACTCTGGAGTGTGGAAGTACAAATTTGTATGTATGTGAATTTAAGGTAATAGCCAAATTTAATACAAACCCGAAGATTAAGACCACGGTAAGGCAGTGTGCTGTTGAGAAATTGTTCCAAAGGTACAAATAAAGGTGACATATTAATGAAATACCAGAATAAATAAACTGGCAGGCAAGCAGTCATGTCTTTCAGTGGCTATCTTCAAACTTCTCATTTCCTACTATAAGTCACGTAAAATGATGTACAATTCAAAACAAAGGTTATAAAACCAGAAAAAAAGGACTGAAAATATGTAAAATCCTAGCAGAAGCCATCAGTGAAGTACATGAAGGATGTGGAGCAAACAATGTCAGCAAGAAATGAAACGTATTGAGTAGCCAATATTTAGGAGAAGTTACGTTTTTTCTTCGATTTCTTGTTTAGTATTAACGCAATAACCATTATTGCACGTACAGTTAGAGCATATGCTGTTAACTGTTGGGTATCCATTTTAAAACTGTGGCAACATATATGATAAAAGGTTTGATATAGTGTAATAAATCCATAATTAAACGAGATCAAAGGTTTTATCACGTTCTGTGACACAGAAATGTGACACTGTAATATGGGCGTTAGGTCACCACTGCAGGCGCAACTCTGTTTACAGTCATGTAGGCAGACAGGCGCCCAACTACACAACGCTGGGAGCATTAACGTGGGGAACTGTACAGGGTAAGCCGGAAAACATATTTTTCGCTTTGTGATATTTAGCACACATAATCAAAGCTAATTTATTTCGCAATGCAATACATTTGTAAAAATTTGTTGCAAATAATTCGAAGTACACGTTTAGTGAATGGCAAAAATCTTCTCTTTCATGGTAAAAGCATAATGTAATGTCACGTTTGAGAACAAATGTGGAAGATGTTGGAAGCTGAGAGGAATGAATGGTACCGAAACTTTATATATCCCTAACAGGGAGAAGGAGCTACTTTAAATCCTCTCTGCCAGCTCTCTTATATAAAGGTTCTATAAAAACCCTGCAGTAGCGGTTTTCATATCACGAAATTGTGTTCTGGGAGGGGAAAAGAGCTACTTTTTCAGAAATTCGCAATTATAGGACGACGTATTCCAAATGTATGCAGTGAGACGCCTGCACCGTAAAGAAAGAGCACATTTTAAGGTTACTACAGGAAATGTGACGTTGAGATAAAAAAAAATTGAATTCGATATTAAGGATTCCAACTTGACGCGTATAAGAATATGCCGAGCGAAAGAACTGAAGCGTCGAACACCGTTTCCGTACGAGAGTCAGCTGTAAACCTCGTATAACTCCCAAAGGCCACACAAGGTTTAGTGTCCAAGACAAACGTCTATAAAATGTAAAACTCGAGCTCTCAGAATTTATTCAACTGCACTGAGCATAATTCTATACCACTGTACCAATCCTGACTAAATTTTGCATATAGATATGTAATACAGCTACAACTTACAAACGAACTGATGTGTTGCACTCACATGACTTTCTCTACTCTTGTACTAACCATTCTTACAAACTCTTATTCCTATATCTTCTTCGTGTTAAAATAAACATTTGTACAAATTATCTTATTGCTTATTTCCTTGTAGGTGCAAGGGGAATATTGGAATACAGTAGGCTTTGTGCGATAGTCAAATCTTTTAAAGCTTTGAGATTCCGTTCTCTTTGTACACGTAACATAAAAAAATGAACAACGATGACCCATTTCACGAAAGTTCCAAGTTTTCCGAAATTCACACACATAACAAGGTATATCTCCGAAATGGTTCACCCTAAAAGAAAATTTATTGAGACATAAATTGTGTATTTTAGCAAGATCTACATTTTTTGTATAGTATAATTTGGTCTATCTCTAACGGTTTACCAGTTATGCAAAAGTCGTCCAGAGTAAATACGACTACAGGGGCTATAGCCAGAAAATTCAAGATATACATTTCATTTGTCATAAAAATATCTCAAACATATGACATTTTGATCAAAATCGTTAGAGCCATTTTCAAGAAAATCAAAATTTTCGAAGAATTTTCCATGTAAAGGGTAGTTTAGGGTGGGGCTGTTTTCTTCAAAATCTTCGTGTCACATCCTTGAACGACATTAAACTTAAATACCAACTTTGGTTTTTAACCGACTTTTCGTTTTTGAGCTATGCTGTCCACAGGCTGACAGACTGACAGACTGACAGACACACAGACACACAGACACACACGGACCTTTTTCTAAAAATGCTTTTTTGGATTCAGGGGGTCTCAAAACATGTATTTCCGGTGAAATCTCGACTTCGAATTTTTGGGTGTAATACAATACTTCCTCTACTTAGCAGTAGAGAAAGTAAAACTCTGATGTGTTGCACTCACATGACTTTCTCTACTCTTGTACTAACCATTCTTACAAATTCTTACTCCAATAGCTTCTTCGTGTTAGTTAAGATAAACATTTCTACAAATTATCTTATAGCTTATTTCCTTGTACGTGCAAGGGGAATATTAGGATACAGTAGGCTTTGTGTGATAGTCATATGTTTTAAAGCTTTAAGATTCTGTTGTCTTTGCACACTTAACATATAAAAAAATGAACAGCGATGTTCCATTTCACGGAAGTTTTAAAGATTTCAGAAACTCACACACATAACAAGGAATATCTCCGAAATGGTTCACCCTACAAGAAAATTTATTGAGACAATAAATTGTGTATTTTAGCAAGATCTACATTTTTTGTATTGTATGATTTAGTCTTTCTCTAACGGTTTACTAGTTATGCAAAAGTCGTTTCCAGAGTAAATACGACTACAGGGGCTATAACCAGAAAATTCAAGATATACATTTCATTTGCCATAAAAGTATATCAAATATATAGCATTTTAATCAAAATCGTTAGAGCCATTTTCAAGAAAATCAAAATTTTCGAAAAATTTTCCATGTAAACGGTAATTTAGGGTGGGGCTATTTTCTTCAAAATTTTCGTGTCGCATCCTTGTAAGACATTGAACTTAAATACCAACTTTCGTTTTTGACCTACTTTTCGTTTTTGAGTTATACTGTCCACAGACACACAGATGTACAGACGGAATGAGGAAAGGCATTTTATTTGGCTTAGAAAGCGAATTTGATTGTAATAATAGTAATAATAATAGTAATAATAATAGTAATAATAGTAATAATAATAATAATAATAATAATAATAATAATAATAATAATAATAATAATAATAATAATAATAATAATAATAATAATAATAATAATAATAATAATAATAATAATAATAATAATAATAATAATAATAATAATAATAATAATGTAGAGTTCAAAGAAATTGTTTTTATTCTTGTTAATGCAATACATTATCAAAATCCTGTGCGGCAACACTAGAAATTAACGCGTCGGATATTATTACAAAGCTGAGGTAATACGTTCTGAGACAGAGTACCGGATATACAACGTTATTACACACTACACCAGCAACCGGATAAACAACTCATCAGCTTCCTCCGGTCCATGTCCATCTCTAATCCGCTCCACTACCTAAATCTGTCTGAATACATAACACAGGTTGTGTCAGAGTAACATAACTTATTCCATTCAAACAGTCGCGCGCGTTCAAACATTCGCAGATATGTGCCATAGATGTAACAAGGATCGTGAATCCATGATCTTGGAATCTGCAAGAGATCGCCGCTGTTCTTTCAACGGCTACTCCTGTACACTAGGCATAAACTTGAACTTAGTACACAGGGTGCTGGAATCAGATTTTGTACTCCTTTAAACAATCGCCAACTTACATTCTACAAATTTTAAAGGATGCTTACAAAGCTTACACTATCCAGTATTTTCAATGGCATATAAAGTTTACAGAGGGTGAAAAAAAAGGGTGGATACGCCAACATCGATGGTCTTCCGGAACGTGAAAATAGGTGAACATCAACACCATCCTGTATTGCATTATAATTATTTAATAATAAATCTTTACATATGTTATGTATTTTGCACCCTTCAATTTTTATATTGACGAAATAGTAAGTATTTGATCAGAGCTAAAGGAAGCATCAATGTATCAGGAGTAAAACTGAGAACTGGTATACGCAGATGATCAGATACCGAAGATGAATGAGGATGACCTGTAGAAAATGCTATACTCTATAAATAAGATTGCTATTGAATGTGCAATGAAAATGTTAGCAAATAAATCTAAAACCACAGTTTTGGAGGAATTTAATTTAGGATGTAATGCCTCGTACCAGTGAGAAGCTGGTGTAACAGAGAAAATGAATAAATTCAACTTACCCGCACGTTAAAAAGAAAATTAAAAGAATAAAGCCTGTAAACACTCCATAGTCAAATTGTAAAAATCGATGGAAGTACAAGTTCTAATCTATGGTTCAGAATCATGGACATTAACAAGCAAATATAGTGCAAGAATACGGAGAAAAGAAATGAAATTTGTAAGAGCTGGGTATACTAAATAGCACAAAAACTTAGTCAGGATATCAGGAAAGAATTAAAAGCAGAAGAAATATATCATACTATTGCTATCAATAGAAATCAATGGGAAAGCATGTTCAAGGAATGAATAATGAATATAATTTCTAAAACAGCCTTAGATTACAAACCCATAGGCACAGAAAGCCAAAGAAGACGGAAGAAAAGCTTTCCTTGAAGTAGGAAGTAATCTATTTTAATTTAAACCTCCATAAACCATAAAGCATTCAATATAGTTCTTAACTTTCACTCAAAATAATCTATCATTCTTAGGCTTCGGGATGACCAGGTGTGTATCTATTGATTTTAGAATAAAATGAAATACTCTAAAATAAAATTTTAAAAGCCTGAGAAGTTTTTGGTCTGGAGTCCAATATCCAAATCGCACAATATTATTTCTTATGAAAGTATTTTTTTTTAATTTAACGTCCTCCAACTTTGTGTCATATCGGACGGTGAATGAATGAAATGGGTGAAATGATGCTCAAATGAGCCCGAAGTCCATGGAGCTTTAAGTTACCCGACATTCGTCTTCTCAGGGCAGGGAAAACCTCGGAAAAAAACGTTACCCGGATAACACCCTAAGCGAGATTCGAACTCGCGACCTCTTGAACGTGAGGCAGACACGCTAACCATCACGCTACCGAGGCGGGCCATCAATCTAATGACCAGCTTAATAATGTAAATAGTTTGCAGATTTGTTCACTGCATTCTTACCTCCTTCACTACGAACTTACAGTAAGCAGAGGAAGTGTTGTTATCAACCCAAAAGTTCAAAACCAAGACTTCACCGTAAATACATGTTTCGAGGCTCCTGAAGCAAAAATGAAGCATGTTTATAAATAGTGTGTACACGTGCATGTGGCTCAACAGCAGAGCTGAAAAACTAAATGTCTTCCAAGCAAGTGGATTGAAGATTTTCAAGAAAATCACCTCGCTACGAACTACCCTTTACAAGCAAATCATTTTTCGACAGTTTAAGTTTTCTCAAACGTTCTCATTTTTATTAACATACGATATTTTTAAGATATTTTACGCCAAACAAAATGTATATCTTGAATTTTCTGAATAACCTAGGAAATTCTCTTCATTATGAATGAATTTTGCATAATTGGTAAGCCGTTAGAGAAATATCTACAAGCTTTTACTGCATAACAAAAATTATACCTTTTTAAAACATACAATTTGCCAAATATTTTGTGGCATTCTCCATTTCCTAAATACTCTTTGCTGTTAGTTTTAATTTGCAAAACCTACAAGTTTTCTCGAGGAATATCGATTTTGTGCCTTTTTTGCCCCTCATAGCCATACAAGGGGTATATAATTTCAAAGACATGATATAGCCATCCGTTCTTAAAATATTGACTATCGATTAAGCCTACCGTACTCCCTTGTATCTATGGAATAAGACAATTTCTAGAAATTTTTATCTTGATAAGAAGTACATATATAGAATATTCTTTCGTAACATTAGTTTGTTGAAGTGTGGAAGTGTGTAACATATAAGATTGTTTTGATTTATTGTACAAACAGTGTGGTCCTGAAATACTATCGGTCTATTGTATAAACTGCTGTTCATGTTCTTGCATTGCTAGTGGCAATGCTGCTATAGCCTCTTTTCCAATTGTTTTAAATAATATGGCATTTGAAATTGAGCTTTACTACATCAATAATACAATAAATTATAAGGTATTTTCCTAGTTACTTACTTCTTTTTAATTTGCTATGGTTTCGATCTAAATCTACCAATCGTCACTTTATATTGTACGTACGACTTTCTCCTTGATTTGCTACTAGGTGCATTTCGCTAACGTCATTCTCTCTGCGATCTTGTATAAATCCCACACCAACAACACAAGGTAGTAAATCACACTCTGAACTTAGTTTCAGTTCCGCTAATGTTCAAACGCTACACGCTTCAGGGCCTCAGTGTTATCTACTATTGCGTACTTTACTTCTGAGACCATTACTTCTCAGCTCGTGTTTGAGTAAGTGCTACCAAACCACTCACATCCGCCAGAAATTAGCAGCTAAATTGTGAGCTGGGACCTCCTGCAACACCAGTGGATCTGCATCTTCTCCATGTTGCATGAGTGCAAGGGACACCGGAATGTGGCATCAGCGCACCACCCATAATGTTACCGGGCTGTGACCTTAATACTTCAATAGTTTTATTTCCTGCATGTTCCATTACATAATGCAATACTGCATGCATAGTGTATCAATTACATACTGTGTGCCCAAGACAAGAAGGCAAGTCTTAGGAATGTGTAGCGTAATCATTTTGTGCTTCCCGCACGGTGTTTATGCCCAGTTTCCGAGTATGACAAGGATGCTAGGCTCGTATAAAATACACAATGTTGTCACATTACTCACCTATAGCTAGAAATATGCACTCTCATACACTCATTTCCTAGTAAACAGGTCCGCTACCGGAGTAGATACACAGTTCAAGCCCCCTCTGCCCTTCATTCCCCTCTAGCCTTCTTGTCGTGGGCATACAGTATTTTGTTTCCAACACATTTAGACTACAGTACACTTTATTTTAATTAGAGAGAGAAAATTTATTTACAAATTTTTGAAAATGCATTAAGTGCAGTAGAAATCCTAAATAGCTCGGTCGGAAATACCGCGAATTCGGATTTAATGCGGGGGAAAGTATGTCCCCCGAAAATATATCGTTCTTTTTACTTATATCTTTACTTTTTATTTTTGAAAGTTGGGTTTAAAATTTTCTTCAAAAAGCGGTACTGGAATACACTTTTCGCTACCCCTAGCGTTGACCTTGGCCACTGCACACAGAAGAAGAAGTATTCATTTCCATCTTGCTGCAATGAAACAATACTGCCTAAACCTTTAAATGTTGCGATTACCAATATGTTAAATAATATTGCTGGGTTATTCTAGACACTAAACGTTCTAAGATTCGAAAATCTTATTAACGCTGAAATTAAATGCTATGCACCTTCTCCCGTAGACTCCCAATGATGAACATGAAGTTTATGTTCATTATTATTTGTTCCTGGATGGTTGCACATGACGTCACCGCTGTCATTCCAGCATTCGAGAACACGTCGTACAGGTTCTCTGTACTGTATGTTTATTTGCACAGCACCTAGTCGCTAATGCGACTTTATCTGTGCGGTGTTAAAGGTTGTCAATATATTGTCATGCTTTTGTGTCTTGGGCAATGGTTTCTTCCTGTATACCTAGTTTAGGATACAGGAAAGGGTCAGGAATAGGTGTTGGGGTACTAATGTGTTAGAAGATGGGAGTGACATTACCATTATCCAAGGGCGTCCTTGGGTAGGCGGTAACTTTTCCTTCTTCGAGGTGCTCTGTGGTCGTATTGACCTAATGCCCGTACCAGCTGATTTGTGTGGGAGTTAAATTTGGAGTGCATTGTTCGGGATCGCTCCCTTACCAAGTCCATGATGCAGGGTAGTCCGGAGTGGTTGTGAAGGATGTAAGACGAGAATCTACGCCCAGTATTGTATATCATTCTTAACGCCCTGTTCTGCACTGACTGTAATTTGCGTATGGTAGAAGGTGCCGCTGATCCGCAGGCTTCACAGCCGTATAAGATCAATCGCGGAATAATTGCCCCGTAAATGCGTACTTTTAGGTGATTGGGCATGGTGGATCGGAGGATAGGGTAGAGCTGTCTGAGCGCAGCGTGACCGAGTCAGGCCTTTGCGCGGACGTGTGGAGCCCGCGGTCGAGGAGAACGCCTAAGTATTTGGCGGAGGTTACCCATGGGATATTTCTCCGCCTAAGCCGAAGTGACCGTTCTGGCCGCCAATGGCGAACCTTTCCAAGGAGGAGAGCGGAGCTTTTCCCTGGACTAATAGCCATTCTCCACTCCTCACACCAACGGCCGACGGCGTCGAGTTGTCGTTGAAAGGGAGGGAGGCAATATCTCACGTTTTTGTTTTGGGACATGATGAGGACGTCGTCCGCATACTGGCATGTCGCAGTGTGTTGTTCCGTGGGGAAATCGGACATGCATGCTGCGAAGAGTAGCGGGCAGAGTACACTGCCCTCTGGGACTCCTGCCGGTATTTCTCTTATTGTGGACAGTTTTCCTTCCACTTTCACTCTGAAAGTGCGGTCCTGAAGGAAGCTGCTAATTATAGTGAGATATGGAGGAGGGATATTTGCCTGATTTAATTTGTACAGTAGGCCTTGGTGCCAAGTTGTGGCGAATGCCTTTTCCACGTCCAGCAGCAGTGCTATGGTCTTGATGTTTCCCTGGAAACCCAGGGAGACCATCTCGGCCTCACGCAGCAACTGCATGGTCGTGGAATGACCCCGACGAAAACCAAACTGGTGATGCGGTAGGAGTTGCCTGTCCTCAAAAAGAGATATTAGGCGGTGTGGAGCAACCGCTCAAAAACTTTTGAGACGATTGGGAGAATGCTGTTGGAGCGGTAGTTGTTAGGAAAGACTGAGTTTTTGTTCGGTTTCAATATACACACCACCCTCGCCTCCTTCTAGAAAGCCGGAAAGTAACGAAGACGGAGGCATGCATTGAAGATCCGGGTCAAGTGGACATCCTTTTTGGGTAGGTGCTGGAGTATGAGCGCCGTGACGCCGTCATGTCCAGGGGATTTGTTAGGGTTCAGACTTTGGATTTCGGAAATCACCGCTTTCGGGGTGATTATAGGAAGTTGGATCTCCTCGTGTAGTCGCCGTGATTCCTCAAAGAGATAATCCACGGTTGCTTCCACAAGTTCAGTAAAGTCTTCGTCTTGCGGGTCCTCCCGGGGTTCGAACTGTACCTCAAGGAGATCCGCGAACACAGTGACTTTCTCGTCTGGCTCGAAGGCGAGCCGCCCACGAGTGCCATGCAAGGGATGCTGGTATTGGGTCTTGTCCTTCCTCAAGGCCCTTATAATGCGCCAGGGTTTCTTTTCTTGAAGATTTACGCTTTGTAGTGTGTTTTCCCAGGCTTATGTTCTATGCGCACGGAGCAGTCGCCTTACCAGGGATTTGAACCTCTGGTTTACTGCTCCTATCCTGGGATGGCGGAAACGCTGCCATAGCTTCCGAACAGTTGCCTTGGTTTTTATCAACTGTCGGAGTTCCATAGGTAAGGTTCTAGGGTCTGGGGGTGTTGGTGGAAATGCGGTGGGTATGTGCGCGTACCGCATTTAGGATCTGGTGGGAAAAATCCAATGCTGCCTCTTCCAACGCTTCGATATCATCGATGCGTAGTCGAGGGTTGACGGAAAGGTTAAGTTCTAGGACTGCTGCATCCCAGTCGGTCTCAAGTGTCCAGTCTAAGTTTAGCAGAGCTGGCATGGCTACTGTGGAATCCACCACGACAGGGCCGTGGTCAGAATCCAGCTCATTTACTGCCGAGAGGTCAAAGTGCAATGGCATGTTCTTGGTGATCATGATGTCAAAGACGTCAGGCCTGCCGCGGGCCGGATTAAATGTTGGACCTCTCAGCCCGTGCGCGACGAGGTTTGGGTCTCCGCTGATGAGGTGGTAGAGCCCACGCCCCCTCTGGTTGCTAGTGCGACTATACCAGAGCCCATGCTTCGCGTTGAGATCTCCAGCGATGCAGACTACTGGGTGTAGGTTTAGGAGAGTGGTATAATCTGCTTCATAGAAGCGATGATCTTGAGGGTCATAAGCCGCAATCAACAATGTGTCCACACCACCAATGGCAAGTCTAATGGCAGTAGCCTCCACGTGTTGAAGGGCAGGAAGAGGAAAAGGTGTAAGAGTGATGATGCCTTTGATGAAGATAGCTGTACCACCGCCCTGTCGGCCGACCCGATCAGACCGATGGGCGACGTAACTAGGCAGCGAGAAGTTTATACCAGCATGCAGGTGTGTCTCGGTCAACAAGAGGATGTCGATCCCGTAGGATTGTACAAATTCTAGAACGCCTGGACGTTGTTCCCTTACGCCATTAGCATTCCAGAAAGCGGCGCGTAACGGTCTACGCACAACACGGTAGGCCATTACTGGGAGGATTTAGGGAACAGCTGCTCTAATGTTTGCAGCAGGATTTGGTGTTTTTGTAGGACACCAACATTGTCGTCCGTTATGGTCTGCATACACCTCCTCAAAATGGGAAGCGTCCATTTAATCATGTCCCCGAACTAGTTGGACAGGGTCCTGAATTCCTCGAGGTCTGCCGAGGATATAGCACCTCCGAGTGGGGCCAACGGGGCCTTCGGAGTGCTGCGTGCCGTTTGGGCATTTTGGGTTGGGGCCGGGGTGGGTACCTCGGCAGTTATGGTCACTGCATCATTTGCTCAAATAGAGCTGACCGCTGTCTTTCAGCCTTTCTTTCTTTCCTTTCTCGCTTTTCGTGAGAGGGGTGTGGAGGTGGAGCTACTCTCTCCTCCACGCTGGTGGCTGGTGCAGTTTGCACAGTTTGTGCTTGTGCAGGTCCAGTTTGTGCAATTTGGGGAGCTCTTAGTTGGAAGAAGTTGAAGAAGACAGCGCTACGCTAACCGTTCACGGAGCGTCGTATAGTGCGCGCAAATGCACTTTGTTCCGTAGGTTTAATGCAAGAGATTTCCTGACAGCAAAATTAAGAAGTAAAGAACATGCATGGGCAGTGGCCTGGGGAAAGGTTTATACATGTTTAATGTTGTAAAGTACTGGGAGATTTGGTGCGGTTTTTTGTGACAATTCTTAGTAATTATTTTGACGTCGTCTTACATCGCTTTGCTGCAAGATATTTTTGTATGCCTTGGTATCATGGTGATCAGTCGGTAAGCCAATGAAAATTCCTTTACTATCTCGGGTCGCAGTTACAGAATAAAGCATCCACTGAACTCCATTTTAATTTATTAATATTCATTCGCACCCTTATGAATTATTACAATCTCTTATTCCTTTGGCACCTCCGAAGGTATTTGTTTTAGAACTTCTCGGGACGTCATTCACGTTGACTACGTTGATGCAACAGTTTCAATTACACAATTCAAACTCTTGCCGAGAAAAGACGTCCGTTCTACTTGAATAATTCGACACAAGAAGAGTTTGGAAAATTATTTCATCCGTTAACAAGACAATATCGTTAGGATATTGTCTTGCTTAACAATGTCTTTTCATGACGACTTCATGATGACGTCATATTTCACGTATAATATTCAATCCCATAATTATCTCGGACTTGCTAAGAAATTAACGTTGATTTACATTATAAAACTTTTAGCACAAATTACCAATTACATAAACATAATTGGAATGTTGACATTGACAATAATTAACATTATCTACAAATTAATAATGTAACAATTAACAAAAGAATAATATTCAATGCTTGATTTAAATATTTCTTTGTGTACATAATTGTTTCAGATTGCAATGATTATGCGTTACATAGAATAACCAATGGATTAGATTTCCTTAGGTAAAAACAGAACCACACATGAAAAAGATATTCAGTACTGCTTAGAAGGGAGTGTCTTATATTAAGAATTTGAACTTCTCCCACACTGAGACATGTTTTGTAAATAAGGAATTAAATTACTCTTGCTTGGGCAGCTCTTTGCGAGGTATCGTTTTCTATATTCCCGTACATGTCCTAGGGGAGCGGTTTACATCGCACTAATATCCCTCTTCATTCAACAATAAGGTTCAGGTTCAAAAATAGTATCCCAATAAGTCGAGAGAGTGCTGTATTGTTAGCTTCATATTGCTCCCTACTAGCAACAAAATGCTGCATCGTACTCAAAGCACTGAAGACCTGTTTCCATATCAATGGACACTCTCATGGTATAGTCGTATAAATTCTGCAAACACTCACAAGGAAACAGCTCCAAATGAAAAGCTCTCTAAAAAGCGTTCCTGACACTAACCATGGATTCAGTTGCCGATGTTGATAGAAATACCACAATTACACATCGCTAGGAGGCGCGAAGCGGAATTGCAGCTTCAGTGTGACAGAAACTGTAAAGCGAAGGCACAAATAAAAATGAACACCGTGTAGGTGAGAACATTGCTGTCAAGTGGTTCTTGCAGGCGAGAAGCTTTTAGCTGTGCTTGGTCTATAGAGCCCCGTTAAACGTCGTTTTCCACAATGGATACCACATCTTCTGGAAGTATCGATGTCGCCGATAATAGCACGGTAGCTCGATAATGCGACTTCTCGAGCTTCCTAATGCAAGTGTGTTATCGGATTTAGATGTTAGCGACTGCGACACAACTGATGCCAAGCTTAAACTGTCTTGTCTATCAAAAGAAAGAATAGAATAGATTTATGCAAGGCTGCCATATGATATATTTCTATTTCGCACCTATTTTTCGGAACCACAGTATGAAAACAAAAAGTGGACATAGCGGAAAAGGTCTGACGTATGCACTCACAAGGCCTTCTCTACTCACTGTTGTGCAATCTATCTCTAAATCACCTTTTATGTATTTATTTCTAGTTAATCGAGATAGGTGTTTGTAGAAATGGTGTTATCATATAATTCCTTATAGGTACAATTGGAATATAACAATACCATAAGTTTAAGTGGTGGTCAAATCTTTTACGAACTGGTCGCTATGTGAGGGCTTCGGCATTCACTCTCTTTGCATGTCCAGTCACAAGATCACGAAAAACGACCTCCTGTTTCATAACTGTAAGTATTGGAGAATTCAGACAAATAACAACTAATATCTTGGAAATTATTCACTATAAAATTTGATATAAGGGGCAGTGGAAGTGAAATTTGAAAGTTCCACAATTCTGGATAGATTTTTTTTTTAAATTTTTAGTGTGTTTGTATTTATATATGAATAGGATGTACATCAAATTTCATTAAAATTTGATAATTCGTTTATGATACATAAATTATTTTATGAATTTAATAGGTACATTTTCAAAATGTGACACGCGTCTACTGACTTTTCAAAATTGGTTTATATTGGCAGAACTGGTACCCTAAAACATGGGTAACAATTGTGTGAAGGGATATTTCAAATACGTTTGCTGATTGTGCCGTACATATTTTTTTAATAACAAAGAAAATTTAATCTTAAAAAGTATTGATTTTTTCATACAAAAAATTGTTTTTGAAATTTATGTTCATGATAATATAAAAATTGAATCATAGATTTGTTTAGCTGCTATTTATGAATACTTTTGGAATTTTTCATTAAATTTGAAGTAAAACTCAGGCGCGGCCTACTTTGGAATATGCAGAAATGTAGTTTTGAGAAAAACAGGCTTTTATGTAGGAACAAGCTGTGTAAGGAAGAGCAGTATTTGAAAGGGCCGTAATGACCACATGGAGTGGGGGATATGATAACTGTTAGCTGGTCCATATGCACAGGAGTTCCAGCAACATTTTAATGTAAAAACCAATTTTCGACTTTTTGACAATTTTGACCAAAATTTCACTCCCAGTGCCCCTTAATTGTATTTACAGAAGATCACATTACTTGTGCAATAAGATTTTGTCAATCTCTTATAGTTTACCAGTTGTGTAAACGTCATCCAGAAAGAAACTGGTTTCTTAGGACTTTCTCAATAAATTCAAGATATACATTTCATTTGTCATGAAAATGTCTTAAACATTTGGCATTTTAACCAGAATAGTTAGACATTTTTTTCAGAAAATAGAAAGTTTCCAAAAATGTTCTATGTACGGAATGGTCTGTGGTGGGGGAATTTTTTGAAAGTCTGTGTGTCACATCTCTAGAAATGCGAACTTCAATATCAAGCTTCGTATTCAACCGACTTTTCGTTTTTGAATTATGCTGTTCACAGATACACACAAAGACACACACGGACTTTTTTCTAAATACTCGTGACTATATGATTTACTACAATTTTCCATAGCTAATGTATTTTTATTTGAAAATTTGAGGGTCCTAAAGCAGACTTTGATACATAAAACTCACATACTTCGACTACTCCTGCAAAATGAATTATAACCTAGTAATTCATTCTACGTGGTTTAAAGAAGCCACAAATATTATGCATTTAATAATAAACTCATCTCCAAAATCTGTTCACCATTGCGTTTGAATCATCAACACAAGAGATCTCAGTCCACCCGTTATTCGAATCCAAGTGTGTAGAAGGATAAACTGATCGATCCTCCATTGGTATCGATGATTATAAACTTACACATAGCATAACTCCAACCGTTAACATTTCCTAGATATCCCATATATACGTATAAGCTAATCGCCAGCGCAACAGCCAATGAAGGGCCAAGGCTTGCCACCCGGCCGCTGCGTCCCCCACCTCTGCCCGCTACAGGCATCATGAGGGGTGCAATACTGGAGGATGGGACGTGGTCAGCGTCCAGAGCCCTCTCGGCCAGTTATGCGGCCTTCACGATCTGGGGCCGCATAAGATATACCTGGCTCCGCCCACTTTGTGTATATACACCAGTATGGTTTTACCCAGGCATTTGTTCCTGATGAAGACCATGGGGACTCAATTGGTCGAAAGCTTGAATTTTATAAATTTGATGCAGAATTGTTTATCCCATAAATGCTGCTTATTTCAAACATTTTCAAACTTTTGCATAATAGGCATTGATCATATGGAGACAAATTGAAAGAAAATTAAAATGTGTTTTTCTACGAGGTTAGATGTATCTAGTCTTCCCTCTCCACCTCCTTTTCTTGCTCTCGTTACAGCGCCACGCTTCTTTCCCTGTATTGCAAAGCTATCAGCATTCATTGGTCAAAAGTTACGCCTCGTCCCTTGCGAGACCCCGTAAGACGATAAGAAACTGAGACATGGTCCCAAACGTTCATATTACTAAATTCGTGTTGTGTAGGATCCTATGTGTGTATAGGGCATTCTCTCTTCATTCATTCTCTTCATATGATCCCACTGTTATATTTACTAAATTTATGACCCATTTTCTCAAATTATAGGTCATTATATTATACGGCAACCCACTCAGGGCCCTCTCCGCTGCGCGAGGGAACCAAGAGTCGCCGGGGAAACAGTGCCGGCAGAGGCCCATTAAAATAGGTCGGGGGAAACGAGGGTGCATTTTATTCTGTCATGAAACAGCTCTCTTATTTCATTTAATTATACGGTAGCCGTGCGTGGTGTTGCAGAATCTTGTTGGAACCAAACGAGATTTTTTCTTCTATCAAGTGATCAAAAATGGCCCCAGAATGAGTTATGATATTGCTCTGCACTAATTGTTTCATTAAAGAAATTGTATTTATTATTGATCTGGCCCTAATTGCACACCACATTTCTATGCTTAGCTCACTGTGAAGCGTTTTATACAACACAGGTTTCCTGAAGCCCAATATCGACTGTTGGAGTACCAGTGTTTAGGTGGAATTAAGTTTCATCTGAGAAAAACAAATATTGTGGATCAATGAAATCACTTTGCATGATAGAATAAGCTGCTCAGTCTTCCTAGACGAATGTCCTTCAGCAGAAGCACGGTGTGCTAGACTAGCTTTAATGAACAGGTAAACTGTTGTGACAAGGAGCAACTCTGCCTCCGTATGTTATGTTTCGAAGAGTACACAGAGTAGAGATAACCACAAAGTTTTGTGTGGTACCGCTGTACAACGCTGCCAGTGATTTAAGGAGAAATAATGAAAACGGCTGCGAGTCAGACGACTAAGACGAGGGTGAAATGCCGGGAATATAAGATATATACAGGGTGGAAGTGAAATGATCCGTCAGACCTAACAGCAAATTTCTCATGTTGTGAATAACAAGAAAGCCTTTTTGTTGCAATAAATTGTGGGTTTTTAAAATTTAATTTACACCAAAGCCGTTGAATCTATTGAAATACGCCAAAGGAAAAAGTCGTTTATTCAACTTTCTATGAATATAGTCATAAATCAAGAACTTTCAGTCCATAATAATTCAGCCAGGTGATGCTAATATTTTTGATAAAAATATTTTTTTTCTGGAAAACCAGAAACTTTTCAACATTTTGGTATTAGACTTTCTTGTTATTCACAACATGAAAAATTTGCTGTTAAAGTCTGGCGGATCATTTCACTTCCATCCTGTATAAGCAAATTAAGCATAAACAGTTTCAGAGATTCATAAATGTAATATATATGGCTGACATCACTGGAAGTGTGATAATTTGTTATGTACGACATCATCAGAAATATGAGAGCAACGTACACAACATCTGCCTCTGTGTGCCAGTCAGGGTTACCAACATTTAAAAGTAAAATTATCGTACTCGCCACTCAAAATTATAGATTTGGATTCAAAAGTATCGTATCATGCATCATAAACCAAACGCTACAACAATAAAAATATCGTTATAATACTTATGAAAATATCAGATTAATGATGTTTATTATATCCACTTACAAGATTGATGACCTCAACAAATATTACAACTTTAGTACTCATGTTTCTCGCACTGTTCATCTGAAAGTTCAGCTTCCTCAACCGTTGCAGCATTGCACAAATTTGTTGTTGAGATTAACCTTAACATCTCAGTGGCTTGCAGATTTTAAGATCTACCACGTTCTTTCATAAGTTGAGACGGCAAAATGACTTCATTTACCGTATCTAGTGCGAATCTGTTTCTAACTTTGGTTTTTATTAAACAAAACCCTTTCACAAGAAGTGCTTCTGTAGGGCAAGGAAACCACTGACAATGCAAAGGCCGCTAGTTCTTTGAAATCAGTATTTCCACCAAGGTGATATATGTGTTTAACAGCACTCCAGAAACTGCCAGGTTCTTTATTTCACACGGAATGTCACGTATTCCGAGTTTTCTACATTGATCGTCAATTTTCTGAGCAGTGCCTCCTTCATTGAAATTATCAGACCTGGGCACACGGACAATAAGAGGATAAAAGGTAGCAGGCTTAGAAGAGACAGACAATGAGGACAGACAGGGTGCAGACAGACAATGAGAACAAAAGGGGTGTTATTTGTAATTAGTTTCACTTCGCTGGAGTGACAAACCAGTGAAAATTATATTTCGCCGATATCGAACTATCATACATTGGAATTATCGTACACCCCCATAATTATCGTACGGGTTGACAGCCATCGTACAAACATTAAAATTATCGTACGAGTTGGCAACCCTGGTGCCAGTGCTCCCGTAAAGCTGAGTGACTGACTCGCATCTGACCTCTCGTTTAAAAGTTTCAATAACTAATGCGTGACCAGCAAAAACTAATTGCAGTAATTCACTCACCTTGGGATAGTTTTATTTGAACGCTTGCACTCGTGTATAGCGATAGTTTCAGTTTTAACAGAGGTGCAGCACTTCTCACAGAAGACGGAGGTGCCTATTTGTTAAGCGATTTATGAGGTGATCGCTCTAAACTTGCAGATTTCATTATTTGTTAAAACTGATATTCTTTTAAAGTATTTCTATTTCTGTTTCTCTCTCTCTCTTTCTCACACGAGTGGTACGGAGTATGGAAACCTTTCAAGAGCTCGCTGCGCACACAGAGAACAGTTTCTTGTTTAAAGTAAACTTGGCAAATAAACAGACGTTTTTCTACTGGTAAGTGACTCACCAAGTTTACTATAACAACAGAGGCACCTGACAGAGCAAGAATAGTGAGACAACGCGCCAATGTATCTTCAAGTGCGAATTGACGGTTTGAAGGCCCTCCTAGATGGTGCAGTAAGAGCGGAAAAGAGAAAGACCGCGAGAGGGTTCCATAATTAACTAAACTATATTTAAAATTCAGACTGCACTACTTACAGGTTGTGGATCCATGCCTTACAAGTTCACTGTTATATTTTAATACAATAAGTTTGTTTATGAAAGAAAGTGCTATTTTTTCTCAATTATTCTATCCTTTAATAAAGTTTGTTAGCAGTATTCAAACTTTTTATTTACACCAAAGTAGATCCACAGAAATTCTTCAGAATAGTTTCACAATAGTGACTTGACTAGCTTGAGTGGTTTTTGAGTAATTTTTGCCTGAAAATGTGCTTTATACTAAAACCTTTAAAAACGATGTTGGAGAAAACAAACTCAAATAAAAGTAGAATTTATGAAGAAACTAAAAATGTCATTTTGGCAACTTCTACTGTTTAGACAGCCCTAGTGACAACGGCATTTCGATAAATCCCACTTCTGACACCATGGTGACAAAATTATAAAATCCACTCCAGTTACTTTTTATCGCTTTATTTCTTTTCCACACTTTTGCACAAAAACGGTGACATTACAACTCCCAAGTGTTTTCTTCTCGTAGACTTGACTTGCCTTTCACTGCCTTTCTTCACTTTCTCTGTCTCTCACACACTAACTCCGATGATACAAGTACTCGGCGCTCGTTAAAACTTCTTTACTTCGACGCGATGTACCTTTCACGACAGTATCACACACCACACACACACACACACACACACACACACACACACACACACACACACACACACACACACACACACACCTGCCTCGCATTCGCTGACACACTGATCGACTCATGTCTATGTCTCCCTCCCTGCTGTTTCCTCACCTCCTTATGGAGCAGGGATGGCGTCATAATCTTTCTCGATTTTCACAAACATGCCGGCCACATGATGACACTTGGCCGCTCTGAAACCCTTGTGTCCTCGTTTGATTGTTGTTAGACATGTGTATGCTTGCCTGAGCGGCGTGGAGAAGCTTGGCTGTGAGCGCTCGTCGATCTGGTATGTAGCGACTGTCCTTTGTTGTGCTTAACGGCTCGCGTCACAGTGTATTTGAATTCACTCATTAAGTTATGTGTATTAATCCAGAATGATTCATAGATAAAAACAGCTATTTTTGGGGTATACTCTTGAAACCTTTGGTTTATGTAGCACACTAAATCTATACCATTGCTGGCATCAACTGTAGTTGTATTTCACATAATGTTGTGACATTGAGGTTTTATAATGATAATAATAATTGACCATTGGTCGCTCTCGAATGTAGCTCCGAATGCATTGCACATGCACGGAACTGAAGAGAAACATCTTGCGATCTCTTTTTAGGGGCCCTTAAGATAGGTGTGTCAACGAGAAATGAAATCAGGTGAGATCTCTGCGGTAATAAAATTAGTTCTTCCTCCTCCAGTTAAGGGAGAAAATGAATCATAATAAGTATGTAATAGTTATTACATATAATCTTATTAATCATATAACCTTCCTTTTCTAGTCCCAGACATCTGGCTAGTTGAATCTGAATTCTTGACCTTCCCTTTTTGTAGCGTATCACAATGGACAAGCCGAAAATGTTATACCAGTCACCTTAGAATATAGATACTATTCAACTTACGATAATAGAGGCTAAAATGTGAATGTTCTCTGAAAGACATTTTTCAATAGTCCTTATTAACCATACGGCTGTTTTAAGGAACCCGCATGCATTTAATTAGTCTGCTTTATGTGTAAATTACCACTGCATTAAAACTTAACGTTCAGTTCACAGCATACTTTGAGTGATTAGTTCACTAATTACCGCTGGTATGGAACGATAGTATGAATGAGTTTCAAACTAACGATCCCAGCACAGAAATCCACTTTCAACTTTCCATCGGAACCACTCTTTTCTGCAGAAAACATAGATAGGTCCTTTGGTGTTTACTGTCGTCCTATGAAGTTATCTGCCGCTGTCATGCCATGCGTTATTATCTCTTTGCAGAGCTTGCCTGCATTCTCGTAAAGTTGTCCTTTGAGAAATATTATCATGAACACTCCTGCAAACTAAGCTTGCTTTCTACTGAACCGCAAGGCCACAACCTTACATACAACATTTCCTAGAACCAGCTGATTTTCTCGTGTTTGCGACTCCCATCTAGTTATACTCTGCGGAACAATATACACGGCTACTTCCATTGTATTAGCCCTATTTCTTTGAGTTTTCATTTGAGAGATGCTTCCATAATGCAATCCCTTTTATCTGGTGTGCATTCAAATATAGAGAACACATCTATTCAAGGAATGACTTGCCTCTACTGATGCTCGTATACGTACTGTATAAGATAAGAGCACATCATCAATTCATAGGTTTCAATGCCGTATGCAACAGCATAAATAGAAATAAATTAATAAAATGTCATGGACGAATTTAAAACGTAATGTTAAATTGTGTGGGATTGTATCAATCATTTATATCACATCGGGAGACTGGTGTAACGAAAAGGGGCACTATATCATATAAATCAATACAAATCTTGGCATATGCAGATGATTGAATCTCATATGTGGAATCCCAAGAGAGTTGAGCTTTTACAACGTTAGAAAAGAAGCACAGGAAGTGGGTATACGCCTAAACGAAAGACAGACAAAGTACATGGAGGTGTGCCTCTAACTATCTAATATCTATACAATCAATAAAAATTGGCAATTACAACATGGAAAAAGTATCAGAACTTAAACACCTGCATGGTATGGTGAACACTAGTAACAACTTGAATGGTGAAACACAGCACATACAGGGAGCAGCTGAGAGATTCAGCATTTTAAATCACATAATATAAAAACAAAATATAGAAGATAAGACCTGTTTTATTGTACGGCTCTGAAACATAAGCAACGACAAAAATGATGCAAATAAAATCAAACTGTTTGAAAGGAAGATCCTTCGGCGAATATATGAACTTATTAAAGATGGAGACACATTTACAATTAGATATAACGAACTATACAAGCTATTTAGGGAAGCTGACATAGCAAGTGAAATTGAATCAAGAAGACTAAGATTTTTGGGCCATTTGTATAGAACAGAGGAGCAGTATCCATGTAAAAAATTCATTTTCCCAATCCCATTTAATACTTGAAGAATTGGACGGTAACTCAATTGTGTGGAAGAGGTCCTTAGAGCATGTATAACAGGAAGGTGGAGAGAGAAGACTCCGGAGAGAATCCTATGGAGAAAAATCATTGAGGAGGTCAAGGCTAGAAAATAGGTGTTGCACCGATGGTGATGGTGATGGTGATGGTGATGGTGATGGTGATGGTGATACGCACTGTTCCGTTCATTGAATCTGCAAAACTATTTACCCATTTTTCTGAAGCATACACCATATGTGCTTAGTTAATATTTTAGGAGAATATTTCTCTGTAATACTGGGTTACAAAAAAAAAAAAAAAAAAAAAAAAAAAAACATTACCTTTTTAATGCAAGGAGTCGTGCGTTGGTTCTTCTTTGTTCTCACTGGATTCCGTTTGCAACAGATCAATAAATTTAACAAGTTTGCTATATTTATATACCAGTTTAACTCTTGATTTCAGCTATCCTAAACGCCAAACAAAAAGTAATGAGTAAACCATATTTTAAATAAATGCAGCCTCAGAGACTTGTATTGTGTTTCTGAGACGTATCTAAATTAAGATAGTGTTATATGTAGGCTAAGAATAAGTGCAAACCTTTATTAAACAAAGAGACAGTTCTGTTACCGTGATCCACACATCTAATAATAAACAAAAACCTACATGGAAAATTAAAAACGAAAGGTTTTCTAAGCTAAGGAAGAATGATAATACTGTTCTGAAAATGTATTGTGCTCTTAATGATGAACCTTGCACAATTTATAATTTTTGTTTTCAGTGAAGCTCAAATGAAAATAATGTCCAGTATAAATAATTCAGAAGCAAATGTGGACTTCGTTGTACTAACGTATTTTTCAGAGTATGTATCTTTTTTTTAATTCACTGAATACCGTGTATTGAATATTATTGAGATGAAATCAAAATACAAATTTTCTTCTCCTCCATATAAAATTCCAACAACTGTTTAAAGCAATGTGCTGATGTTATTATTAAATTAAAAAGTTTTCTTCTAGAAGGGGCATTTTTCTTGAAGAATCCAGCAGTGTTCTCAATTTTTAAAAAAGAGGACAAACAAAATGTATATTACAGACCTGTTGCTGTAAGCTATATAAAAATCCGTGTTTTGTATGCTAAAAAATTAGTAAACCATGGACCATAATCAGATTTTACACCCATGTAAACGTAGTTTTACCTCTAATAAATGAACTATTTCCGCCATATAGGTACAATTTGTACAAGTAAATTCCGCTTTTGGTTCTCAAGAAAACTCTATTGCAGTATTCTGTTGTCTAATCCCAGTATTTCAGCTGTACATTACGATTTACTACTGACAAAAAAGAATTATACATGGAATATCTCAAGGTTTCATCCTGCGTCATCTCTTATTTTCTGTGTTAACGGTATACCTTAGTCAATGATCCATTACTAAGTACACTGATGATACCTCTGTTATGATTTCTGTGGATGTTAATAAAACAGGCTTCATAAATGTTCATATTGTGCAAAATTGAATCAGAATAAATTAAAATACCCAAATAAAGACACAGATTAAGAAATGGTCTGATTCAGATTTCGTTTAATCAGTACGTGAATCGGCGTCAACGCTGCACTTGCCTAGTTTCAAAATTAAAAGTGGCTGACTGTCAATTAAGAATATTAAGAATATTAAGCAGTATGTTGGGTTAAAAACCATTATCTTTTTATTATGTTTATTTTGAATCCAGATTTGGGTTATGTTATCTGGATAAGGTTTTCTTCCGAGGTTTTCCCTTATCCTGAAAAGACGAATGTCGGGTAACCTAAGGCTCCATGGATCTCGGGCTCATTTAAGCATCATTTCACCCCTTTCATCCATTCGCCGTCTGATATAACATCACGTTGGAAGACATTAATGGGAAAAAAAAAAAAAAGACACGCACAGAGAACATAAATCTTCCAACAGCGTATTATCCATGGCCCTAAGTTTAAAATTGTTTAACAATCTACTCAAAATGATCATTTATTTATCCCAACAACCTTATTGCTGGTGTTTCTAAAAACACAAACCCTGTGTGGGCAACGTTATTGGCCTAAATAAATAATAATTACCATCTAAAGGTTATTTAACCAGGTTCTGATAATCTTTGCTTTCAGCCTTAGGAAGCTAAGCCACCCTCAGAATTCTATACAAAACAGAGACATTCAGAAGTCGCACTTCACATGTTATACGTACAGCAACGATAAACCAATCCATGAATAGAAAAATTGTGATACTTAATACAAGTATTTAATTATGAAACGCCACTAAAAGATAATAAAGCTTGTTAAGAGTGCTTCAAAGAAACAAATTAATTATAGATATCGCATGTATTCGTAAACACGATCATTTAAAGGTCGAATAGTCTCATAGCTAAAAGCGTGAAGCTAGTTTGAGCCATTTCAGGAAATCTCTACAAGTGTACTATGAGTTGTACTTCTATACGTCACCATATAAAAAGAAAGAGAATAAAAGTAATATTTCAGCCATAAATAAAATCAATATACAAAGTTAACCCCACTACAAAAGTGAGCCTCAACGCGGGACCAGTCATAAAAGCACCATTTCATATTTAAAACCTACTGCAAAGGTTAAAAGAAGCTTGACTTTAAATATGAAATTTTGCATTCATCATTTCTTTTGAAGTACGTTCCTCTGTTTTCATAGATTCAAATGACTTTCTCTGCCCTTGTACTAAGTATTCGTACATACTCTTATTCGTCTATCTTCTTCATCTTAATCGAGATAAACATTTGGAGAAATCTTATTGCTAATTTTCTTGTAGGTGCAAGTGCAACATGGGAATTCAATAGGCTTTGAGTAACAGTCAAATCTTTAAAGCTGGCAGCTTTATGAGGGCTTTGAAATGTCATTCTCTTTACTCGGCCAAGGGATAAGACTAAGTCCCGGCACTACAGTCCATGAAGAGCCATCAAGTAGCTCCTCAATTGGTCCCCCCGGGACCTAACGAGGCTGAGTGCACCCCGTGCCAGACCTCCCAGAGGGGATAAAATCCCGATTCTGGTACCGGGAATCGAATCCGGGTCCTCCGCGCCAGAGGCAAGCGCGTTGCCAACTGTGCTACGGAGGCGCTCCGGCTTAGGGATGCAAATGTGAATAACGACCTTCCATTTGAGAAACGTTTAAGTATCGCAAAACTCGCACAAAAACAAATGGTTCACTCCGCAAAAATTGCATTTGGACATAAACCGCGTGTTTTAACGAGATCTACATTTTTGTATAGTTGGATTTGGTCTATCTCTTGCAGTTCACCAGCTATGCAAAAGTCTTCAAGTCATCAACTTTGATTTTTAAGCAACTTTATTTATGAATTTCGACAATGTTTGGCGTATCACACATGGTATCTTTAGGTGGCTGTAAGAAGTTTTTATGGAACCCATGTAGCATTTCTTCACAGTGTGATACTGACATTCCCAGAGCAAGTTGCTGATGTCACGATGACACACACACGCACGCACGCACGCGCACGCGCACGCGCACACGTACACGCACACGCACACACACACACACACGCACACACACACACACACACACACACACACACACACACACACACACACACACACACACACACACACCACGCGCGGAGCTTTTACTAAAATGCTCTTTTTTGATTCAGGTGCCTCCGGCGAAATCCCGATATCGAAACTTTGGGTCGAATGCAATGGTTGCACTACTTACTGTATGTATTTATTATACGTAGTAGAGAAATAATAATACTCGTGTTGTGCAAAATATTTAAGTATCATATTTAACATTTTTCTCCCGTAGAAATGCTTTTCCGATGAAATAGTGTATCGGATTTATAGTTCGAATGTTCTACTTCCACTTCTTCAGATATCCCATTAGAACAGAGAGCAAACAGGATTATGGATCAGTTTTATTATTATTACCTTGTTTTGGTAGCACTGAAAAGATCTCTAATTGCGGTGGAATATTCCAAGAGGAGTTTCTAATTTTTACTACTTAGTTAAACGCCTGGTCCAAGGTTTTTCAATAGAATCCATGGAGCAATCTTCCATTGGAAACGCTCCAGAAAGAAACTTTCTTTTAAACAGCCAGAAAATTGTCTTCGTAAAGAAATAAACCTATAAAGCTCTTTGAAAATATTTCTGGAAACTAATTTTCAACTCCTTTAGGTACTTTGAAGTTATTCGTGCAGAATTTACCGGAACATTTAGCATTGTAGGTAGTACATCGTTTGTCTAACTTTTCCTGGAACTCTTGCACTCTCCTCTCTCATGTTCGTGGAGAGGGAGTTCAAACATTACGTTAATAAATTTATGTAAGTTTACCACAGTTACCTCTATCACTTTTAATGAACGCCGCTCAGCAACATTCTGCTATTCCCTCATCCCAAGCCTCAGATGTTTACTTGAAGTTCTCCGAGACACGAAAGAATGCAAACCGCAATGTAAAGTAGAGAGAAATGGAATTTGTTTTGTTCCAGGAATGCCAGTCAGTTATCACATTGTGGAGAAATGGCACATGGGTTCCATAAAATCTTCTTACAGCCACTTTAAGATACCATGTGTGAAAGGCCAAATATTGTCGAAATTCATAAATAAATATATGTTATCATACTTATCATACACTACACATCTTCCACGGTAGTCTATGTAGGTTTTATACTTACAACTTTTATCCCTTCTGTTCTCCTTAAAAATAGTAAGAAAATTCTCAGAATTAGTGTTAAGGAAGTATTTTATATGTTATTAAGTTGCATTTACTTCTTGCTTAGCGCAGATAAATTACTGCTATGAAGTGTAACATGTGTAACTTACCACATTATTAGCATGTTTCATACTACAATATAATAAATTAGATAAATACTTCCAACAAAAATATACAAATATAAATAAATGTCAAGCTATTTATTTCTTTTGAACGTAAAACCTTTATTATAATGGCAGAATATAATAATGTGTAAGTTTTGAGTATAAAACATTGAGAAAATGAGCCTACAGCAGGCCCAATCAGAAACCATCACCCGCGCATTGGTTCGGACAACACAACCTAACCATTGTATATATTTGGGAACTGAGGAGAATTTTCCATCATTTTAGTCCTGAAGATGGCCATGGAGAGTATAATGGCCGAAAGCTCGACCTTTTTAAGTTTAACACGGCTGATCACCCGTGAAGCTGTTATCACTAACGTTCGCCGTGAAAGCTTCAAATCCTACATTGAGAAAATGTACGAAAATATGCTAGATATCTTTCCTTTGAACATACAAAGCTGATCAGAATAATAGTAATAACAACATTGATGATGATGATGATGATGATGATGATGATGATGATGATGATGATGACGACGACGACGACGACGACGACGACGACGACGACGACGACGACGACGACGACGACGACGACGACGGGCTCTTAATATTAGTAATCTTCAACTCAGTATTGCAAAGTGTTTTGTTCATAATTACTTAAAAAGCAGATTTTAGATTATTCACACTGGATATAGCATATCTGGTTGCACCAGCTGTTTCATTTTGTCTATATTGGCTGCTCTTCCATATAACAATGGATGATTTTTAATTTTCGATTGAACTACTGCCACATTTGAGAAATCGTCACGTCTAACCTCATTGCCTGAAGAATAATTTTCTGATTCTGATGTACGACGAATGCTGTCTTCACTAGTATGGTTTTCTCCTTCTGAAATGTTCTCCAAACTATCAGATACATAGCCTAATGCTTCCAATTCACTTTCAGTGTAGCAATGTTGCGTTATGATAAACTATCTCCACTCATTGCCATAACTACAATTGCGTCCTCTTTCAACAGTCAATATGCCGTAACATATTTCTGTTCTCCTGTATTTATTTCAACAATATGTTTCCATTGTTGCAAAAGCCAACCACCACTATATTGTTGTGTAATTCATATAGACATCTATTTGGACATAGTGGAACGTGAACGTCCAATGGAAACTATTGTGTAGCAATTAGTTTTAAAAGCAATAGGGTCATTGAGACCCAAAGAACACATGTGTAACAATTTCGATTATAAAATTACGAAACACGTATTTTTTTAAATTCAAGGTTTTAGGAGTAGTACGTATAAAGGCAAACAAATACATAAAATTACAAGTATCAGCTATTAAATTTAATTAGCACCACAAAGATACATTTCTTGTCGGGCCATATTCACCCAAAGATAACAGCAAGGTTAAAGCATGTCTTAACGATTTAAATGTCGGCTTTTACTTTATTTTGCATAATCACCATGCACCATACCATGTAGACATATTACATGGTTAATACTACATTTATCGTATTATGTTACAATAATTACAATAATTCAAAATTTATACTATTTACATATAATATAAATGGCTTCCAATATTTGTTTACAATGTCACTGGTTTATTGACCAGTTCTCTACACTTCTGGTGCTCTCCATGAAGACACTGTGCTGCCGATCCAATATTGAGCACTCCCATAAAACAGGATCAACGGTTTGTTCAGCGTCTTCACAAGGACATTTGGACTTTCAGAAATCCCTTATCAGTGGTAGTAAGACTTTAGTTTTCCATATCCCGTTAGAATTGTTATTCTAAAAGTGAGGTTGACCTTCATTCTATAACTACCTTTGATGTCGGTTATAATCTAGCTTCCTATAAAATTGTGTTGAAAAGTATGTTTACTTATATTAAAGTAATCAACAGGATTCTTTAAATCACAAGGCAGTCATGGAAAAGTAGCAACATATGGAGGACCATTAGTATTGTTTTAGGTTATACATTTGAAACACTCTTTTCTGTGGTTCTCATTTTCAGTTTGTTCCACACGAGGTATTTTTTAATGAATGAAATATTGTATACCTTAATATTTATAAGAAACTATATAAATGGGATAAAAATTAAACTTTTCTTTTGTTGGCATGCTTAGTTTCAGGTTATTAAACTATAACATGCATATTATGCACATTTTAAGAAAAAGCTTGGTCTCACATTTATAACTTGTTTTCATCCAAACTAATAGAATAGTAAAATCTTATTTACAAACCGTATTAATATATGATTAAGTACTTTAACTGTAATATCCTCCGCAATCATTAATAAGAGCATATGCTCTACCTCTTATACGTTAATACTACAATTTGTAGAAATAGATACAAGTAAATTAACATATGACGAAAATTAATGGTAGCGTTAGACAAGGATGCCCATTATAGCCACTCTTTTTAACCCTTTAATTGTAAAGTTATTTTTTTACATATGCCGTTTTTCCTCAAATTCCTAAACCAGTTTTTATATCCCTTTCGGAGGCACCTCAGCAAAACCGAGTCGAATAGTCGTGATCGTTAATGTGATATGCAACGGACTGACCATCCATTTAAAGCCAAACGTCGTGATTTCGAATCCCAACTGCAGTCAAGTGTATCTGTGATAAAGGACGGGGAGGTTTCAAGTAAAATAACCGGTGTACCGCCGCGCTTGGAAGCTGACGAGCTACATCAGACTGTACTTGCATGGATTTCGCTTCTTATTCTTAAAATAAAAAAAGAACGCCACAGACTTATTCAAAAAAATAATGTTTTTACAATATAAGATAGGTGCAAATATATTTATTTAGGTTAGCATAACAATTAATTGGACAAAAAGACCCATTAAAATATTTCAAAGCTTAACAAATTTATATGATTCTCATGTGTTACGCTGCCCATTAAAGGGTTAGTATGCATCTTAACGACGCCTTTGACAAATGCCTAAATATTTTACACTGTAATTTTATTATTAATGGATGATAAATGAACTTTTAGTTGTTTATGGATGACCAGGGGTAATCTTTAACTCGGAGAATAATCTACAGATGACTGCATGTAAATTATGCAGTATAATAAAAGAATATAACCTTAAAACTCTGTAAAATTAAACTATAACAATAACGTTCAGTAGACCCCACATGAAAGATCTAAAAGTGTAATTGGTTCTCAAATTATTGAACTGGTGAGCTGCCTTTGATATCTGAGATATCAAATATCCTACCAGAAAGAAATCTGGACATAAAAATAAAAACGCAATAAATATTAATATGTTTGTGGCACAATAACAAGATATTTTACCAACAGAAAAATAAAGATATTTAAATTGAAATTAGTGCTATTGTCAATATTACTTTATGCAGGAGAGACTTAAGTAGCAACAGAAAGAAAGAAAATGAGATTAGAAGTGTCAGATATGAGGTTTCTAATGTCAGTGGCTGTTGTGTCTCAAACCGAGCATAGAAAGAGCGAAGAAATATTACACGAAGACTCGATGACAACTTGCGGAGGGGGACTTAGTGATATTTTATGCCTAAGTCCGTAACGGAGCACCTCCGGGAGGATGGATGAAGTGAAAGGCTCCTAAGGGCGGCCGGCACGTTGCTACGACAGAATAGAGGACTGAGTCCCTACATTTTCCCAGTTAGAAGCACCCGGCGGAGCTGACTCAGTCCGGTTCCTCTCCCACCCCTTCGGATTCGTACTCCCAAGGGCGTTGCGGGATTCTGAAACCGGCTCCCCTCCCCTCTTTGGGTTTCTACGATCCAATGAAGAGCTCGGAAGCCAATACCCTCGTCTTCAAATCGGGGACGAAATTTCTAGAGTGCATTTTATCCCCCTGCCGTGCTGCTGCCGCGACGCTCGCCGAAGCTTGCCACCCTGAAAAAACTGAACGGAGTGAGGCGAAATGAAATGATTAATGTAACGAAATGGAGGGAAAGGAAATTTGGAGGATATGGAAATCCTTCCCAGCATTCGCCTAGCGATCTGGGGAAACCTACGAAAAAACCCGTGGGTCAGTAAGGTCGGCCACGGGAATCAAACCCCACACGTCCTGAATGCGGGCCACAAACGTTACTAAGCCATCCGCTTAGTATGAAATAAGAAGGGAATGTATAGAGAATTTTTGTGAGATTTGCAAAGGACATTTAGACTGAATGATGAAAACAGGTAAATAAAATTAAACATAAAATAAAATTAGAACGTACAGAGAAATTTTGTAATATTTGAAAAGGGCAATTAGACTGAGTGGTAAAAACAGATTACTTCCGAAAGTACGTAATTATGAACTACGTGGCATTGGCAGTGCCTTTTTTTTTTTTTTTTTTTTTTTAATTAACGTCCTCCAACATTGTGTCATATCGGACGAATGAATGAAATGAAATGGGTGAAATGATGCTCAAATGAGCCCGAGGTCCATGGAGCTTTAAGTTACCCGACATTGGCAGTGCCGATGGCGGTGGAGGATTATAATATATTACTCTGAAAAGCAATAATTGCATGGTGTGTAGCAGTTTTTCAAAACAGTGAAGCACAATAAAAGCTTAATAACTAGCCGCAAAATATTTCATTTATTCTAGAGTACATATATTAATCACTATAGTATAATTAAACAACTACCAGAGCAGGAATAACAACCACAACACTCATGTATAGGGATGTGGCGCCATTTAGAGAAAGACCTTTGGTTGGACGGTAATACAAATGTTTGTAAGCCATATGAACTTTTGTTTTAAAAAAAGTGTTCATTTCGCCATGCGAATAGTATTATAACTGCATCATCATACACTCCAAGGAGAAGTAGACTAATTATTATTTGTTATTAGGTAAAATAAAATTAGTTTAATATATGTCGTGACACTGACTTGGCGTACATATTAATGGGAAATAACTGTACTCTTTCTTGCAAGGAAAAATAAAAGATAACAAGTACTCTTTTCAGTAATCTCCAAGAAAATACAGAAAGCAGAAGTAAAAATTGTATGTCAGGGTTGTGACGTTTTTGCTAAAGCTGTCCATGTTTTTCAACGCTTGAAAAGAAGCGAAAACCCACATAGATGTCTCTACCGCATACATAGTAGTAGACAAGGTAATACATTCCAGCTAAAATATTCGATACTGAGATTTCCCCTGAAACACACGTTTTGAGACTCTCTGTATTCAGAAGGGAAAGTATTGTTTTAGAAAAATGTTCGCGTATATGTGTCACTATCTGATAGACAAAATTGATATTTCATTAAAGCACTTTTCTTTTTCTGGGGGTTAACTATTTCCGTGATATTCGCTATTATTGATTTCAGTTTTAAAATACTTACACTTTTCTCTAATGGAAAGTCTTGGTTTCATTTCCCTGCTCACCCTGGCCATGAAAACAGAACATAATTTTAAAGCTATTACAGAGTGACCACCTCTTAATTTGCTATCGTTTAAGCCTCTGCTTCCTCTGTTCCCATTATATATACAAGAAAATGTACAATAAATTCATTTGTACAAATGGGTGTCTCAATTACGTGAACTATATAAAAGAAGAAGCTTTCATTACATCAGTATTGAATAATGTGTCTTGAGAGAGTGATGTGAATGTAATACATATTTATTTAACAATTCGCAAGATTAATTCACCTCTCAATCAAATATCAATTGCAGTGATTGATTCTCAACTGCCTTTGGTAAATCTGCATGGTCATCCTTGAATCAAAATTCCATTGTGCCTTAATCAGCTTTTTGGTTGTTGCCGGAAAAAAAATCTGTTTTTGCTTTTCGTGTGGATTCCCCCATGGGTAGCTCAATTGTGCTCATTTGCGGTTGATGATGGTGGCTCATTCAGCAGTTTGAATGCGAGCGCACTTATTGATTGTTGGCCACACAATCCTCTTCATCAGGCAGATGGTGAGACATTTTTCAGAGAAAAATGTCCATTTCTAGCTTTAAGTTCTGAGAACCGTTGTTATTCTGCAGTCAGCATCAGTATACATTTCTGTATAGTTATGCACAGCAGTAACTCTTTTAACCGTGCAATTTGTGTTATACCTATACTGCAGTTAAGATACAATGCGTTTTGGTATTGTATGCCACATTTACAACTCTGCTCCCGTATAGCATCCCATTGAGAAGTATAAAGTATAACAATGAGTATAATTGACCACAAATACAACAATCATTTAAAAGAAACATTAAACATCAGATATCAACAATGTTATAGTTTACTAGCAACATGCAATTTAATACCTATTAGAAATAATGTAATTTACTCTCAATGCAATTAGTACTATGCACCAGCATAAATGTGGCTTATCAAACAACGGACAGTTTGTCCAGATTGTCGTGACACTCCCCCACTCATGAAGTATAGATGCGCAATACGAGGTGCGTGCCCACTTGCATAATAGATTTAGGGATCAGTGCATCGCTCGCTCTCACTGTGATAACTTCACAATAATTGTTTATAATACGTAAACATACAACGCTTGTGTATGTGACTGCCTGAGTTCTGACATCACCCGCTTGTTCCCCACTACTCCAGCCACTTCTCCTTAATTTATCCTCTCTCGTGCATGACGAGTGTTCTGGACAAGCTGTTTGTTATTAATGCTGTTAATATGAATAGTTTTGAAATGAAAGTACATAGTTCCAAAATTACATTGTACTAACGATATTAGCAACTGTGGTCACTAGTTATCTTTCTGTAGCAGTATATGAGCAATTGGAAGCTATTAATAAGTAAAAATTACCAGCAACTGCAAACACAGGCAAGCAAGCGCAAATATAAATTATTTCAGTTCTAAGTGTATATTGCATTGAATACAATTACGACCAACAGCAAACGCTAATAATTTTAAGTTCAAGTGATAGGTGTTCTAAACGCAACTGCAACAAAGTAGCCAGCATAAATATCTCAAACTTAAACTATGTACGTCCTCAAGAAATAATTGAGATACAAATGACTTCAATTCGCATTGTAAACTTCTTTGTTAATAATTACTATAAACTGCAAGAGCAAATGGCTGCCAATGTAGCCTTTTTGAGAAAATAAACTACAAGTATAAATGGTTTTAATTCCTATTATGAATTGCTTTCAGAATAAATAATTATAACAAGCTGCAAATATATATGCTTCCAGCTCCCAGTGTAAATTTATTTTTGACTAAATTATTACTACTGACTGTAAGCAGATATGCTTTCAATCCCAGTGTAAATTTCTTTGAGGCTAAATTATTATTGCTAACTGCAAGCATATATGCTTTCAACTCCTTGTTAAATTTAATTAAGAATTATTACTACTAGGGCTAAGAGTTTTAGGTACTAAAACTTGGGAAATCTTTATTTTTATGTACTGAAAATGTCCAAAATATTTGTCATAAGTTCATAACATATAAAATATTTCAGATCAGAATGGCTTAACTAATATAAATGTTACAAATGCTTAGCCAAGCACATAGTAGTGGAGGTACTCCCCGTTGTTATCTTGCTGGCCCATGTAGCTTGAGAAATCAGGATGTTTATATTTTCTTCCAATGAAAGGATGCTATAGCTGACATGTCAGTGAATAACGAATTGCGACATCTGGCCTGTGTAATTCAGCATTAAAGAAATGGATGGTGGCTTGTTAAAAAGTTTTGCTAAGTCTTTTATGTGGCTTTATGTAAATATGTGAAAATTATTATAACTAGAGTTTTCCTTTATGCGATTTTTGTGTAATTTATGTGAATATCCGAAAACGTATATTTACACAAAAAAAACGAAAATACGCGTTTTTATGTGAATTAAACCTTAAAATATTTGCTCCAGTGTGAATATCCAGAACATTAAACTCAGTTTCAAGTTCGTACTAGGACGCAAACAAAATGTGTATTTACTAAAAGGTCAGAGTCTTAATTATTACAAGTTGCAAGCATTATTACTTACAACTTCCAGTTTAAATTTCTTTGAGAATAATTACTACAAACTGCTAAGCATCAAAGCTGGTTTCAACTGCAATGCAAATTGCCTATGAATTTTGTGTACTCATTGCCTGAATAAATGTTGTACAACTGCTAAAATATAAGAGATATACAAAAGTTTTACAGACGAGGTGGTTCGGAAGGTTCGTGGCTCAATTCCATTGGAGTATTCAATGTCTCCTCTGATTGATGGGCGAAGGGAAGGGTGGGAATCATGATGCAAAAAGTGGAGAGCGCATATACCTCCACCTATTCGTCGAGCTATGACGCATTCATGGGACTTAAATCAGGTCTTTTTAACGCTTGATTACTTGGGCAAGCGATGGGAAAATGCTTAATGCACAAATGGAGGGGGAGCAGAGCGAAAAGGCTACGTCATTAGCTCATAAGAGAAAACATTGGGCATCAGTGGAAGAGCACATGTAGTCATGAATTATCCTGTCCCCCAATTCTTGTCACTTCATTTAGTTTTAAGCTTTCAGCGTCGAAGGATGAGATGGTGGACGACGGATGAGGAGCTGACGGTGGAGCTTGCTGTGAGGAACTGTCTGATCTCTCCATATGGAGAGGGAGGACCCTGTGGGCGGTTCTGCGGCGTCAGGGTGCAATATGTTGAGACATTAGGAACCCCGCCTACGTCTGAGATTGTCGCCTCGGGTACGATCGCTCTCTATGTCCTTCCTTTTACTGCTTCCTCGCTGAGGTTCCGATGTACAATAATTCTTCACATATGCTGACGAAATCCTCCTGCGTTCCAGAGCCTAGACAAAACTTACAAAAAAGTCCTGATGACATCGCCAGAAACAATTCAACAACGACAGCACTTTAAAAGATGACAATATGTTGAAAAATTAAAACAAATAACAATGTGTATGTTTGAAATTGCTGATGTCACAAAGTTCTATTTGAAATAAACTGTGTAGGAGTTTAAAGAGGTCTAGATATGTTGTGCAATATGTTGTCTATCCCTTTATAGTCTACCTGCTGAGTACAATTCCACAAAATTCCTTCCGAATGAAAACAACTTTGTTTACAAAATTCAAGTTATATGTATTTTACTCGTGGTATTTTAATAAAGTCCTTGCAGACTTTTTGATAAGTTAGAGAATTACGAAAAATAGTCCATAAAATGGATAGTTTGTGGCGGTGGGGATTTTCTTAAATCTCTTCATGTTGCATCTTGGGAAAATAATGCTTCATATTGTTAGCCAACGGAAAAAAACTCCCTGACAGGAATATGCTGCCCTCATTTGATTGGAAATAATGCGACAAGGACAGTGAACGTGTGTGACGGAGAACGCATGCTACACAAGAAGTAAAACTATTGGGAAAATAACATTGGCACCACTGGTGGCTCCTCACTGTGAACGCTTTTGACTTTCTTACGCATGTTTGACATAACTATTCGGTACTTCCGCAAACATAGGATCACTGTGTATTCACTGTGTACACTAAAAGTATTCTTCACAAAAACAGAAGGCACCAAACATTGGCCATATGTTTTTAACGGGTTATATCTGACCTGTCCTTTGTATCATAACCAAGGGTAGGCAGAGTATTGGACCCTTGTCGAATCGCTAACTCCCTCGCACCTTATTCTCGGGGAACTTTCTTTGCTATAGCAGACAATATTTATTGGACATATCGTTTTTGGGTTATACTGTTGTACCAAATTTGTATGGTTACTCTCCCCGCTCACTTCAGATGAGCGTTGGATATTTTGGACATAAAACGCCCTGGGACAAAACCGCTCCAGTTTCTGACAGGCTAATGGTGCAAGACTTTATCACAATTCCAAACGAGCGGACTTCAAGGAGTAGGCTTGTAGCCTGTTCCGACTTCACAGCACCAGTCTTTTGCTTGGGTTTTTTGTATCTCCTCTTCATTTAGATCTCATTAGTTGTCTAACTATTCTTTCTGTTCCCATTCTTACTACATGCTCCCTCCACCTCGCTTTCCCTTCGTTATTGTTTTATTCATACTACACATGTTTAATTGCTTCCTTATTTCCAATTTCTTTATTTGTCTCTCAGACTACATCCTTTTACTGTCCTTAGTTATTTTATTTCTGAGTACTGTATTTTTCATTCATCTTTCTTAGTTATTGCCGAGGTCTCATTTCCATATGCAAGCGTTGGTGTTGTCATTACTTTATAGACTTTTTGTATCTTTCCTGGTTTTATTTGCTGCTGTTCTATTTATCGTGCCAATATCATTTAAAACTTATTGGATATGTCGTCTTATTCATAACATAAATCACATTCTAGTAAGTTAAAGTGAGATACGTGTTCTATTGGTTTCCTATCTAATATTATTTTAGAGTGTATTGGGTATTTTCCTTAAAGACCATACATTTCGGTTTAGCATCTGATATTTTCAGGATATATATGTACTTTGCTTTTTAATTCCAAACAATGTAGAGCAATTTGAAATCAAGTTCCGTGTGTAGTTATTTGGTCATCCTTCTTAGTATATATGTACCTATAATATCCATCCAAGTTTGCTGAACTGTGACAGTAAAGCAAGTAGAGCTTTGTTTTAATTTTAACTAAAAATTTAATTTCCTGGTGTATTTTGAACTTAACGTATTTTCTAACTTTTACCTTCTCTACGATATACCTAGTAGTTACAGAAGAACTGCTTTCCACTATAAATTTAATGTCAAGATTTCCCCGAAAATAAGTGCTTGAGAATCCTGAACCCAAGAAGAGCAGTTTTACAAGAAACTTTATTTTTACAGAAGGGCCTTGTGTGTATTTGTGTGAATAACATAATTCAGACATGAAAACATGGATGGATACCATACTTGGTATTTAAGTTCAACATACTGCAAAGATGCTACATGAAGATTTTCAAGAATATCTTTAAATATTTGTTTACTGCTATTCCAGTTCCTGTTTATAACGAAAACTGTAATATAGCTATTTTTGCAAAGTTTATTTGATTTAAAATGAAGTACATAAAATTCAGCCTTCGTAAGAATTATTTATATAGCCGCTGATATATAAAGGAGAATAGAGAAATTCGTGGCAAAGTAACATAAGATTTTCTATGTTTTAAAACATATTTATTACAGCAGAGAAGTTATAAAACAATCTCGTCATAATGAAGAAGCAGACTTGCTTCCTTTATTAATTAAAAGAAAAAATGAAAATAAGGAAAATTTCAGCAAATAAGTTACGTCATCCAAAGTTCGCCGCTTTGTGTGTCAATTAGTTGCTTAAATCAATATTAAAGTGATCAGCGTTATCATAAATTATTTCTTGCTACCTTAGTAAGGGACATAATTTATGTGTTTAGTCATGAACAATGAAGAGCGTTTTCACAATTTATCATTATAATAATCTCGCATATTTCAAACAAAACAAGGATTGCATGTCGCTTCAGCGTCGTGATTGCAATAATAGCAAAAGCGAAGAATCACATTCGGGATATTCTGATGCAAACTCCCGTTGGACTGGTCACCATTAGGGTGAGGTATTTTTAGTAATTTCTCCTGGCCAGGAGGCGAATTTTGGGCTGGGTTATATACTACCATAAATTCTCTTGTCCCTCATCTCCTCTTATTACAATTGCCTTATTATTGTGCAGTTAGCAGGGTTAGGTGTAACCCACTGTGGTATGCGAGGTCTGCAAGGGAGAGCGTGCTTTGAAGAGAAAATTCCTTTTCTTCCCTGACATGTGGTCTTGTTCACGAAAATGTCCCTAAAATAGATGGCACATCGAACTGAAGGTAAATCTGAACCGTGAAGGATGCCACTGCATTACGCCTACCACGAGCTCTGGCCATCCTTTGTACATTCTTTTCTCCCAAAGTTTTAATAGGCACAATTGGTCCAATAACAGCATAACAGCAAATATAATTGAGATAACACAGGAAAACTTTTACTATTGCTAGCAAAGAATAGGCGGCAGCTCCAAATATAAATACATGTGCTACTAAAGGGCTATATGATGATGATTGTTTTTATAACAAAACGACAAAAATCTACTCCTTAGAAATAAGCGAAATGACAACGCTGTCAGGTCCAAAGGTTGCTTCAGGCTGAGTAATCTACAACTGAATTGCATTCTGTCTAATACATCATTAACTATTTAATCACTGGCATCAAGTTCTTTTAACTATCAGTGATACCCCATTTTCTTTCGTATGATATATGATACACTACATTCGTTTTCCTTTGATGTTTTGAGTGTTATTCTCACATAGTATGATACTTGTGTACTATTACTGCATAAAAAGTATAAACTAATGTAATCTTGCAAAGGAATTTAATTTTATAAAATTGTTTTATTTTATTGTGGCTGAAAAATTTTATTTTTCGTGTATTTTTTAACATGAACAAGATATAGTGCTTTCTTATATCCATTGTAAGCTAACGAAGCATTGACAGTACACCAGGAGGTAAATTTTTAATATTTTAGAGACCTTCGATATTTATAGAAAATTGCCTTGCATATGGGTTATTTAAAGGAAAATATTAGATTCTAATTTGTAGAAGAATGTTTGACAGTTTGAAGTAGGTGGATTCCTTGTTGTCTACAGCGATTGTAATCGATATCTTCTAAAGCTTTCACTTCTAACATTTCAATCGTATTGCAACAATATGACGATATTGTATAATAGTATATTTGTCTCAGGTTATATAGATAACGATGTTCCCTTGAAAACAGAAAGGAAGGGGAGAAAAAATTTGGCAGGATTAGATCTACGTTCACGGATACGCTTTAAGGTGTTTTAGCGCTCTCGGCTAACACGGAACACAAAAATTGAGTGTGGATTATTAAGGTTACTTTGGTAAGCAAAGATCTAAATACTGACATCGTTTTTAACTTCTGATCCACTTCAGGACCCTATAACACATCTTCTTCAGCCATAGTAACGTTGAATTTGCAATGTTCACGCTATAATTTTGAGTGATTGCTGAAATATTGCTTTTCAAAGTTGCGAGGTGAGGCAATGGCTGTCATCCCCTCTGAACAGCAAGGGAAGTATACATATATGACTGATTTCATTCTCATACCATCTATTTAGGAACGCCTGAGAATTAGGTGACCCTTCACGCAGGTCTCACTGAAGGTGGGTATTGTATACACGCTAGAAAAGAACCTGCGCAGAAACCATGTTTCTTTGCTGCGCATGGTGCTAGTGGTGGGGGTCAGTTCTGTTTCGGCAGCGCACGGTGCAGATCGGCTCCCTATAAGCACATGTTACACTTGCAGTTATAGTGCGTTCCGGGTAAAACTTTATAACAAGTTTTTGTAAGTATTTTTGTGGCTAATAGCGAAAGTGCTTAACATGACTAGTAAAACAAGCGTATCTGGTCGGTCGTTGAAAAGTGATGCTCGCAATAGTGTTTACAATGTTGCTAATTACTTGAAAGATAAAAAGAGTGAATTGAAATTGAGCATCGACAAGTGAAGCTACAGGAGTTTCCATTAGTTTAGTGAAACGCATCATAAAGGAAGGGACTACGTGTTTATCTACCACTGGTCAGGTCAAATTCTCAACGCCGAAAGGGAAGGCTAGAGAAAGGAAAAAGAAAGTGGAAGTCGATACATTTACTGAGGGTATAGTTCGAAGGAAAATACACGAATATTATACAGTAAGAAAGCAGTGCCAACGATACAGAAGCTCAAGCATGATTTGCAGAGTGATGGGAGTTTGGTATGCAGCAGGGAATACCTGAGGAAACTGGTTTTGCGATTAGACTTTAAATGGAAAAAATGTGCTTCTAAACGGCAGCTCCTAATCGAAAAGCCTGAAATTGTGTCCTGGCGTGCTAATTACCTGCGAAGTATTCGTAGGTACCGTGAAAGAAGAGGAATATTGTGTATTTAGACGAAACATGTATAAATGCTTGTCATACCGTCAGTTCTTGTTGGCAGTCTCCAAATGAGTTAGGGGTTACAAATCCTATGGGTAAAGGACCCAGACTGATAACTGCCCATGCGGGAGGAGAAAACGGGTTTGTGCACAATGCTTTGCTAATGTTCAAATCTAAACAAAAAACGGGCGATTATCACGGCTATATGAATGCTGTACATTTTACAAATGGTTAGAAACGTAAGTTATTCCTAATTTGCCCAGTAACTCTGTTGTCATGATGGACAATTCTAACTATCACAGTGTTCAGAAAAATAAAAGGCCAACAATGACGACGCTGAAAAAGGATGTAATGCAGTGGTTAAAGGACAACAATGTGTCGTTCAGCAGCAATATGCATAAACCAGAGTTTTTGCAGTTAGTGACGTCAGTGCCCAAAGAAAAGACGTAGGTACGTAATCGATCAGACCCTCAATGCACGTGGCCATGAGGTATTGCGTCTTCCACCATATCACGCCGATCTAAATCCAATAGAGTTGGTATGGGGAGAAATAAAGGGAGAAGCTGCACAAGATTTGTCCAATGCAACTTTAAGTGCAGGGCAAACGCTCTGTGAGGAGCTTTTCCGTGAATATTCCAGAATAAGTGGAGAAAGTGCTGTGATCATGTACGAAAAGTGGAAGCAACATACTGGGAATCAGATGGACTAATGGATGATGCCATCGACAGTTTCATCATTAATGGCTGAGACCACTCAGGCTCAGAAGAATCTGTTGGACACAGCTTCTGAATTAGATTCAGAATCGGAAATGGAAGTGGACTAGTGTAACTCGGCCTAGCGGACTGCTGCTGCCTGCTGCTTACCCCTCCCAGTTCAGTCACGTGACTACCAACACCTTCCGAGGTTCTTTTCTAACTTGTAGAACTATACTTTTGTGAAGGATAGTACGTGTATCAAAGGCGCTCAAGGTCAAACCACAGCGTGTGAACATGTAACAATGAGCGCGATAATACAAAGGGTTTTTCGTGATTGTTCGAGAGGCGTCCGGCAACCGGTATATTTTTAGAAGTTCCAGTAAAGGTGAAGTTCAAGAAAGGTGCGTCCTCGCTGTATAAGGAGATGAGGCGACTAGAGAAGCATATTATTGCGGTGGTGGTGGCGGTGGCGATGGCGCTGGTAGTAATTATTATTATTATTATTATTATTATTATTATTATTATTATTATTATTATTATTATTATTATTATTATTATTATTATTATTATTATTATTATTATTATTATTATTATTATTATTATTATTATTATTATTATTATTATTATTATTATTATTATTATTATTATTATTATTATTATGATTATTATCATCATGATTATCATCATCATTATTATTATCATCATTATTATCATCATTATTATCATCATTATTATCATCATTATTATCATCATTATTATCATCATTATTATCATCATTATTATCATCATCATTATCATCATCATTATCATCATCATTATCATTATCATCATTATTATCATCATTATTATCATTATCATCATTATTATTATTATCATCATTATCATCATTATTATCATTATTATCATTATTATCATTATCATCATGATCATCGTTGTTGTTGGTATTGTTTAGTATTATTTAACTTTCAATAACAAGTTTATTAATCAATAAAACAAATCGTGGTATCTATACAACAAATTCTCTATTTAACAACATCCAAAAGTAGATTCAGAACTACCTACACGAAGAGTCGGAAAAACAATGTGCAGAAAATTATAGACTAGAGAGGCAGTATCAAAGAAAGAATTCTGCTTGTGTGCTGTTTAAAGTAAATAGCGGAAGTATTGCATTCCACCAAAAAATTCAATGCCGAAACTTCTCAAGAACTACATACTCCCTGAATCAAAAAAATATTAAAAGTTCCGTGCGTGAACGCGTGTGTGTATGTGTTTGTCTGTGTCCCCACCTGCGTACATCATAACTAGGGCCCGGATTTTTAGGTTCTTAAAATTAACGTTTTAGTTATTTTTGTATCTTAAAAAAGTTTTTTTTTTAGTTCTTTAACCTCCTGAAATAGTTTTTATATTATTTTTTTATTAATTTTATTATTAATTGTCCTCTTTTTATAGCAATGTTGCTGATATGACCTGTAGATCCTTTGTGCTGCTCAAAATGCCATTTTTGGCCAGAGGGCACCTGGAAAATACGTAAATAAAATTATAGTTTATACGCTATGTGCATTATAACAGGTGTTTAATCCTTACCTGCATTGCAGCATTCGAGAACAGTTCGTACAGGTTCTCCTGTACGGTATGTTTATCTGCACAGTACCTAGCCGCTTAATGCGACTTTATCTGTGCAGTATAGAAGGTGTTCATATTTGTTCAAGCTTTTGTGTCTGTGAGTATGGTTTCTTTCGCTTTTGGCAGATTTGGCAAAATATTACTTTGCCATTTGTGGTGAAGTTCGGATCGTTACCTATCCACTGACGAATCAACCACCTTCGAGATGAGCTGACTTTAGGCATGACACTGGCTCCTTAAATTACCTGCTTAATCTAAGGAAAACTGACTTCTAACGATGTAGTAATTGTATGCATTAACATAACACGATAGTCGACTGAACACAACGGATACTGATTTTTAAACTGATTGGTTTGAGTTTATGGCGGGTATTTCTAATGACCCTTTCCCCTCGACAACAATCCCCACATTGCTTGCTTGCAACAATACAGAGCTTGGTCCCACACAGCTAAATACAAGTCACTTGCCTCTTGCATTGTTTTCAATACTCTAAGCATACATAAGCGAAAAGACGTAGTAAAGATGTAACAGTCAAAGTCTATTCATAATTTCATAAACATTTCATTTTCCCATTTTAAAATAGTATTTTCTCCATATTAAAATAAATAGGAGATTTAGCCTCTTTTAGGTTTTAAAGTCTCATTTAGCCATTTTTAGGTTTTATAAGATTCAAGTATTTGGCTCTGATGATCATGAAACAGATAATAAAATTAAATCACTGCAGTTAACTGTCAAGGAATAAAATAGTTAAAAAACTAAGAATCCGAGCCCTCATCATAACTCAAAAAAACACAATCTCAGTTAAATACCAAACTTGGTATTTATGTTCAGCAACTTTGAAGGATGAAAAACTAAGATTTTCAAGAAAATACTTCCAGGCTACCCTTTCTGTGGAATATTTCTCAAAAATGTTGTTTTAATAAAAAATGACCCAAATGATTTTCATGAATATACTATATGTTTGAGATATTTTTTATGAAAAATCTATTCCATGTCTTGAATTTTCTGGAAATGTCCTTAGAATTGCCCTGGAGGTTGGGAGACTTTTGCGCATTTGGTATATAATATATTATATAGGAAAGACAAAATCTTACTACACAAAAGTGGATCTTGCTAAAGCACGCAACTTGTGTCCTGCACTTTTGAGTAGTTAAAGGTTCGGACATATTCTGTGTTATTTCTCTCAGTTTTGTAATTCTTTTACTTTTCTCAAGTGGGAGGCTGTTATTCATTTTTTCTCCCTTGGTCCTGCAAAGGGAACGAAATTTTAAACCTATCACATATTGACCAGTATTAAAAGATTTGATATCGCTTAAAACCCACTGTATTCACCTCTTCTCCTTCCATAAGATAATTTCTGAAAATGTTTATCTAATTGACATGAAGAAAATAAAGGAATATAGTTTTTAAAAGAATAATCTGTACAAGAGTAGAAAGTCATGTCAGTGAAACGCGTCAGACCTATAAGCGTAGGTTTTAATGAGGAACGGGTAGAGAAATTTAGGTGAATGTAACATATTTGACGTTTCTTTACCGTACATAATAAACATTTGAATGTAACGAAATGCCTCCCATTTAAACTGGAATAATTCCAGATATATAAAACACATTGCAAGTAACTCCAAATGGTTACAAGCACTTTCTATACAAATAGTACAATAACGAACGCATTTGTGTACATTTGTCAGTAGAAAATGTAGGAATGTGTGAAGTAGATTATTGGCTGTATTTAAAAGCAACATTGCATGAAATTGCGACAGTATCATTTGACCCATGAAAGGCAATAAACTTAGTCGATCCAGTTTTTATCATCTCCATTCAACGGAACTCGTTTATCACGTCGCAGGTGCCAACACTTGCAGGAATGAGCTGCATTGAGAATCTCACGCGAATTAACCGCTACAGATCATTCGCAATAGTTAAATAAATATGATTTATTGATACACTAGACATTCAAAACAGTTGCAAATATTACCGAGACAGTTACTTGTTAAGAATTCTCTTTTTTCAACAGTAAACATACAGAAATTTCAGTTAAATACCAGGGTAATTCAAGAAGTAAGGTGTGAATCGCCATAGTTCATCGAATTTCGTGTGAACATTGAAACGTGCATGGACACGGCCCCAGGTATGCTTTGCGCGAAAAACGGCACCATTTGCATTAATAGTGTTGCAGTGTGCTGTTCACGGTGTCGGTTCAAAATGTTTAAAACAATCGTTGGTCCCACCGACGGTGAACAATGATTCGGTTTTTGACAGCCAAGAGCATTTCAGCAGCGAACATTCCTCGACAGATTAGCGAAGTTTATGCCGAGTGAGTGTAAGTGGGTGGGAGCTTTCAAGGCCAGAGGAGACAATGACCATAATGAACCGCGATCAGGCCGGCCATTAATATCACCGATTTGCTCAATACGGAGGATGAAAGGATCCTTAAAGAACGGCGATTGGCAATTTTCGCTCGTTATCCAACTACTGGTTACCTTCACATGAGACAAACTTGTATGATTGCGTACAGAAGCTTGTAGAACGTTATGACTAGAGACCAGATGCTAGGCATTAACTATTGTTAATCACTATAGTTATAAAAAACGGCTTAATTTTAGTTCAACATACTACCCTTGGAGCTGTATTTTAACAACTTGAATGTGCCTAATTTTGCCTATTTTAACATATAACTAAGCTAAACCCCTAGCGCAACAGTCCAGAAAGGGCCAAGGCTTGCCGCCCAGCCACGTCATTGGTGGGGTGCAGTAGTGGAGGGTGGAACGTGGTAAGTACCCCGAGCCATCCCGGCCAGTTATGTAGGCTCCGCGACCTGGGGCCGCTACTACTACATCAAGTAGCTCCTCAATTGGTCCCTCTGGGACTTATGAGGCTGAGTGCACCTCATACCAGACCTCCCAGCTGGGGAAAAATCCTCATGCTGGTACCGGGGATCGAAACCGGGTCTCCGCACCAGAGGCAAGCGCGCTACAATTGTGCTACGAAAGCGGTCTATTTTAACCAATAGATGGTAGATTTTGGGCTTGTAGGCCGTGGTCCAGTCGATAAATTTTCTGACGTTTCGCCCAAGACTGCGTTGGGCATCTTTAGAGAATGTCTCATAGCTGGTTGACAGCATTTAATGCCTATAAATGCAAATTCCCTGTTTATGCAAAAATTGAATTAAAATGCTTGACATACAGGCAGTTTATATCTCGTGGGTTAATGGCATGTTGTGCATTAGTTAAATTTACTTTGCTCACTATTCTGTGTTCCCAGATGCCATTAAATGCATTGAAGAGAGAAATAAAACACTGGTAAATTCACTGGTAGTTGTGAATAAAGTTACTCAGAAAATTCAAGTTGTTCCAGATGATGCAGGTCAACGTGTAAGAGAAAAATAGAAGCGGATTTTTCAAGAGAATAGTGACTTTCAACAATTAAAAGAACATAGAAATGATTCTTAGTCATGAAAAAACTGCTTCAAGTGATATTGATTCACAAAATCTTGCGATCTTCAAGTACGCTTCAATAAGATCAGTAGAAGTGTAAATATCGTTTTCAGTGCTCAAACATGTATATACTACGTGATAGGAGGCATAAATTAAAAGTGGAAAGTTTGCAAGCATATCGCGTCATTATGTGTAATAAATGTTTGTTAATGATTGACAAAAGTTATTGTGTATTAAAAGTGATGCACTAACGAGATTACTATCTATGTGTCTCCATATTCCCAAAATACATCCTCAACCTGATAAGTATCACATAGTTATTAGTACGCAATATACTAATGGTGGTTTGATTTGTATAAAACAAGTTTACTACTTCAACACACTTATTTAAATGTCACTGAGGATGATGCATCGTAATGCATTTCTACTACCATATAGGTAACCCATAATACCGTCGATGCACGTATATGGTCTCGTGCTACCAAATACTACTTTCTGAAGCGATTCGGCATCTCAGAAATGTTTCAAAGTTTGTCTTTAGCTTCCTTTGAACTGAGAAATGGAAATTCTCCACTATGTTAAATCTCCCATACGTCATTGTTTTTCTGCTTCAGTTCATCGGTGATAAGAATAACAGTTTTAACCCTTTGACTTCAAAACTCCTCAAAGTCTGCTTTCATTTAAATGAAGATCCGTTATCATCCCACTCTTCAAGTTTACGACGCTTGATTTGAAACTCCAAGGAAGCTTAAAGAATGGATTTTATGGAGGCAATCTCCATAATTTAGAATAGCTGCTGGACCAACTCCAAGAAACTTTCTTCAAGCAGAAAGAAGTGTTTCAAAATTCTGCAGAAAACATGTTATTTCAGAGAACGCGATTTAGCTTGTTAGGTGTAGAGTTTTTTATTTGTGTTTTGCATGTAAGTTTTGTGACAATGGGAAACATCTTCATCTTAAAATTACGGTCCCAAATGATGGAGTTGTTGACTGGTCCTTAAACCTCACTCACTCACTCACTCACTCACTCACTCACTCACTCACTCACTCACTCACTCACTCACTCACTCACTCACTCACTCACTCACTCACTCACTCACTCACTCACTCACTCACTCACTCACTCACTCACTCACTCACTACCTCACTCACTCACTCACTCACTCACTCACTCACTCACAAGATACAAAGTAAAACAGGTGAAGTAACGCTTAAAATGCAAAGTGGATTGTAACTTTCCACAGAAATAAGACCGCGAATTCATCTTGACTGTGGGGATAGAATCCTTAGATTTATAAAATAAGAATATGTATTTTAGCGACAACTAAACTGCATTGCTGATAGCAAAGCGCATTGTCAAAGAGAGGAAGAAGTGGTCAAAATCTTTGGAAACAACTTGATCGTCATGTGATTTTTGCATCACCTTTGAATAGGCAATCGAACTCAAATCTGAGTTTATGACCTACGACGTGGTAGAAACACATTTCCCCCGATCTCTTTCCGGTCTCTCTCTTTCCTCTCTCCTTTCTCTCTCTCTTTCTCTCTCTCTCTCTCTCTCTCTCTCTCTCTCTCCTTTCTCTATCTTGTACTGTGAATAAACGAAAGAAAACATGACCAGCTATATGCTGTAGGGAGAGAATTGGTGGAAGAATCACACTGCTTAACAGAATTACAAAAATTAGTTTTGATGCATTTTTGTGAGATGATGGGGGTCCAAAAAAGCGCAATTTTATTCATGATCTTCTCTCCATCTAATTTCTTAAATTCGTTCTACTCCTTATCCTCCACATTATGGCTTGCTCATCTTGGAAACACGTAGCATTGACTAGCCACAATTACGCCATTTTTATAAAATATATGCACTTATTTCGGAAATTCATTATATAGACCCTGCTCGCTTTGGTATTCAGGTGTTATTTTCCCCTTTACAACCTGAGTTTCCAACGGGGACAGCTTGAATACACTATAGCAGTGGTTCTCTACCGATGGAACGTGAGCTACTGCCGGGTGCTACGTAAACACTGTGGCAAATAACATAAATTAGCGTTTGTTTTACAAACAACAAATATATATAATGTTATAACTCATTACGTTATCATTTTGTGACCCAAGTGTACAGCAATGTTAGGCAAGTTCAACTTAAGCGTACGACAATCGGCTTTTGGTTCCGTTGTTGTGATCCTGAGCTACGGAGCCAACATGCCGCCATGGCTTTTCTTCTTCTTCTTCTTCTTCTTCTTCTTCTTCTTCTTCTGCTTCTTCTTCTTTTTCTTCTTTTTCTTCTTCCTCTTCTTCTTCTTCTTCTTCTTCTTCTTCTTCTTCCTCCTCGAGACTTAGGTCTCACAACCTGTTATCATTCCATCTTTTCCTTGATGTTCACACTTGGCGTTTCCTCTAGGTTTATAATTTAATAGAAGTTCTGACATTCGTTATTGTTTCGTCTTTAATATGTGTTCATACCAAATATTTTTTATTTTCATTCATTTTTTTCATTTAGCGTGAGTGGGATTTAAGGGGCCCTTGACAACTAGGTCATTACGGCCCTATTCATTTAAATTATATATACAGAGTGGAAGGGAAGTCATTATATTCCTTCTAATATGTGCTTCATAGAAGCATTACAAACAAAAAAGCCGAATGACATTTTGTCCTTTCATCAGCCGATTCCGAAAAAAAAATGACTTTTGTTCAAATGGGATGTGTAATTCCACAAGAATGTACGAGTAATTTATGGCTGGCATTGCTTCGGTAGTAATTATGGGACATCACACAGGGTTTCGAAATAATTAATCACTTAAAAGACGTGAAGGAATTCTCTGAGCGCCTTTTTCAGACGTGAAGTAAGTCGACAACGTTGCGTTGAGGCTGGTCAGGGAATTGACGTGGTTTCCGGATGTAAACACTTTCTCTTTCGTCTGATATTTTGGCAGGTAACGGTTGTGATTGGCCTACACATGAAAGGAGACCTTCACGAGACGCTTGGTAAGGACGCCTGTTTGTTCATGTACAGAACCAGTAAAAGTGACGCACACACAATATATAATGTCGCCAGCTTGTTTTCGACAAAACGATCTCCATAGGAAATGGTCAGAGACAAAAACGTAATATACAAAATGTGCTCCAAATACCGAGATCTACCACTGGTATAAATTAATGCAATGACTTCCCTTCCATCCGGTATGACTCCTCTGGATTGTTTCTTCTGGGGAGGCGTGGAAAAGCAGGATCTATAAAACAGCAACTACTGCCCTCGAATCCTTCAGAGAATGCATTTATCTGGCTGCGGAAGAAATACGGAACAATGAGGGTGCTTTTTTTAGATTGCGGGGTAGTTGGTTAAAATGTTGTGAGGCTTGCAGATGTGCAAATGTTGGACATTTTAACAATACCTGTGAAGTGGATGAACCATTTGGCTCAATGCTTATTCTTTTACTGTCACCTTAAAAATATCATCTGGTACACTTTGAAAGAGCCTACAAATGTACCTTTGTGTTTGTAACTCAAAGAGATGGTTTGGTTTATTAAATTACAGCAGTATCAGCTACGAAACCATTTAAGTTTGATGTTGAAGGAAATGATAAACAATATCCTTAGATTGTGTGTTTGGGTTACAGTATGCGTTACTGGAGAATTCAGATGTACTTATTTATTACGACGTAACAGACATACATGGTATGTCTTTATGTTTACACTTACGAGCCGCGCGGCTCCCTGAGGCGTGTTCGTTTATGTACTGACCTAGTGAAAGTGAAACCTGCAGTGTTGTCAGCTTGTTTTTGACAAAACTAAAATATCTCCATAGGAAATGGTCAGAGACAAAAACGTAAGATACAAAATACCGAGCTCTATCACTGGTTCACATTAATGTAATGACTTCTCTTCCATCCTGTATATATATAAATGTTTCCCAATTTCTTCATTTCTCTGCCTAAAAGATTTATATACAGTTACTGTCAGCAACTTCGTCTCTGCTGCTTCCATCCTTTTTCCATCTGTCACTTCCATATGATGTCACTGCCATTACTTTATAAAATGCCATTCGTTTTCTTTCAGATTTCGTTTTTCAGTGTTCTCCAGATTCTTTCGTTCATTCGTCTTAATTTATTTAATTTTATATTGAAGTCTTCGTTTTTGCTATAGGTATATTAAGATAATTAAACTAGATAGTTGTGGCATTATTTCTTCATCAGAAACTTGGCGGCGCCGTGGCCGAGTGGTTAGCACGCTCGCCTACCACCTAGGCGGCCCGAGTTTGATCCCAGGGTCCCGCATGTGGTATTCGTGGTGGACGAAGCGGCGTCAGGGCGGGTTTTCTCCGGGTGCTCCGGTTTCCCCCGCCATCTCATTCCACCGGTGCTTCATCTTCATTCCATGTGTCATCAGTGTCACCGCCTGCGGTGCCGTAGTAGTAAAAGTGGGCGTTCAACACTACAACAACAATTCATCAGTAACTACCCTACATTTTATGTTAAACTCCCCAAATGACTCGCGTTTTTGCCGGTGGGAAACAGAGGAGCGAGGGTGGGAGTGATGAGTGACTGGAGATACCCGGATGACGACGGGCGCAAGCGTGGACGGGGTCCCTAACGTTTCCAGTACGAACATGTTTGTCTCTGCCCGAGCCTAACCCCCAGCATTCCTCCTGCGGTGACCACACTGTGGTTGGTTCTCAGTGTATAATCCCAAACGATGCCACGGAGGAAACCACGGAACACACATCCACCGCCCAGCCGCAACCCGCCGAACACCGTCAACTAGTCGTACAACCCTAAAGGGGGTGACAATGAAGAAAAGTCGGTTCTGGAAAGTCATGGTAAAGACCCTAGCATTCAACTATTGACCCGGAGTACCCACAGATACCGATAGATGAAAGTGAGCGGTCGCCGGAATCGAACTCGGGAACTTCTGAATGCGAGTCGCACACGTTACCATGCCGCCATCTCCTTTTGTGAATGTAAATAGTGCATCACTGGAAAAGGTTGACAGAACTAATATAATGCTTTATATTAACATAGGCCGTGGGAGGATGCTGTAAACAAAATAATATATTGATGGCAATGCTTGATTGCCGTGAAAAATAATAATAATAATAAAAAAAACATGAACTTCCCTGCTTTATTAAATGAACCAAAACATAATGCACTCTGTCACTAACTTTCTACTATAACTCGTGGATAAAGTTCATTAAACTAATAGCCCTGTGGCTGTGAGAGTTTTTATACACCACCTAACAAACAGAATAGTGCTCTATTAACCTTCGACCTTATCACAGAACATGTGTGTGGGTGGTTTTGTTACATGGATTGATACTTTGTTGAGTTTATAAACAAATACACGTCCACTTCTTACTATTGACTTTTCCTAAAGCTAAATCCTGTATTACTTCACAGATACACAATATCCATAGTGGCTATTCAAGAATATCAGTTGTAATATAAATACAAAGTAGGTAGCTTATGGAAGTGCATAAAAGAGGAGGGATGAAAATGAATATGAATGAAACATAATATTTAGTGATTGGGAGTGGAGGTAAAGATATTAAGACAAGTGTGGGAACTATTAAAGCAGCTAAACAGTTTAAATGTTCAGGATCAATAATAATTCGTGAGTCAGAGAGTCGTTATGTGGATGTGGAACATAGAGTTATACAGACAAGAGGAGCAATTAAAATGCTGAATAAAGCTTCATGGAGCAGGAATATTGGTAGACAAACAAAGAGGAGAATTCTTCTAGTATTGTAGAGGGTAGATATATAAATTTATGGATGTGAACGGTGGACCTTAATAGAAAGACAAACAAATAAGATACAAGAAGCGGAGATAGATGAAATTCCTAGAGGAGCAATAGCATCAGGATTTGAAAGAAAGAGGAATGTGGAGTTACGACAGATGATAAAAACGGAGGAATCAGTTATAGAAAGGTTTGAATGTAGGGTGTTACAATGATATGGACATGTCAACCGAGTGCACAAGGAGAGGTGGCCCAGGACATTTCCGGAATGGTCGGCGCATGGAAGGAAGAAGGAACGACCTACAGCTTCATGGAAATTCAAGATGATGAGAGACAAACGTACAACATGGGGATTGGATTCACCGATAAAGATGGAAATTGGGAATATAGGGTAACTACTGACAAGTTTAACTGCTGACTGTGAAGCCCTTAAAAATAAAATTAAAAAAAAAAAAGTAGTAATATCCCTCCGTAACATGAACTTATTTTCTTAGTCAAAAAATCTGATGCAATGAAACATGCCGATGCTTCTTTTTCCTTATAGTATGTTTTCTTTATTTAATGTTGGTAGAATCTCTTTATTGACGGCCTCCGTAGCACAGTGATGGCGTGTCTGTCTCTGGCGTGGAGGACCCGGGTTCGATCCCCGGTACCACGTGGGTATTTTTACCCTGCTTTTAACGGATGGCTTAAAAGAATCGTAGGAGACGTATGGGCTACAAAAGTGATCCATGCAGACGGCAGAGAGGTGCAGAATACCCTAACTTTCATTGGTTTGATCACCCAGCTGGGAGGCACTCGCAAAGACCTCCCCAAGCCACCCGAGGGTGGCTCAGAGCTCTCCTCCAACAAAAAATGTAGAAAGCTCTACTCGACATTGGAGGCTCGAATGCCACCCTCTGGTGGAGCCGAGAAGAAAGTTTTGCGCCATCTGCCCGCCGTCGACCAACACAACCTTGGAGTCCAGTAACACGAAATGAGAGAGGAAATTGCAGAGGAGGGCCATGTAGAACACACCATCCCAGCATTCGCCTTATGGACCAGGGAAAACCCCCCAAAAAACACGGTCCCTGTGGGTGGCCACCTGAAACCTCCCGAATGCGAGCTTCCTCCATTACCGAGGAGCCACATAAGGTACTGCATGCGACCCAAAAATTCTATACCGAGTTTTTATTGGAAATACATGGTTTTATTTAGGTACCCTTAATTCAGGGGAACCATTTTTTAATGGTCCTTGTGATGTACGAGAACACAAAAATTGATATTTAAGTTCAGCATCTTCCCAGGTTGCGGCACCAAGATTTTCAAGAAAATCCCCTCCATCTCAAATTACACTTTGCGTGAAAAATTTTCCAAAAGTGGTTCTAATGATTTTATTAGGATAACATATACGTAAGGTATTTTCATGACAAGTGAAATGCGTATCTTGAATTTTCTGTGAATAGCTATGAAGTCTCCATTTTAGATGACCACTTTGTATAATTAGTGAACCATAGGACATAGACAAAATCTTACCACAGAAAATGTATCACTCAGTTTGTGATTTTTCCTTTTGTTTTGTTTTTTATTTATTTTACTTTCTATTTTGTACTGATAATCATTTTTTGAGATGTACGTTGCTATTGGTTTCCATCGTTGATACACTTTTCTCAAATAGGATGTCATTGTTCGTCTTTTTATGTTTTGGTCGTCAAAGAAAACTTAATGACAAGGTCATCACAGACAGTCAGCTCTTAAAGGGTGTGGTTATTGCTTATGCCAGAGCTGGGCAAAAGCGAATTTACGAAGCCGTGTGATTCGTGAACCTTTCACCGTGTAACTAGGAAACAGGACGGTACAAACCTCCTTGTTTAGTTGAATTCCGGAGTTCAGGTCACTTCCAGTCGTTTCGCAACCGAATCATCTACCTCATTTGTAACAAGATATTACATGGTTTTCTTCGAGACAACACTGAACGGCATTATGTAGATACGCCACATACAACGAAAAAACTTGTTTTCTGATCTACACTGTTATATATGTCACACATTATTATTATTATTATTATTAGTATTATTATTATTATTATTATTATTATTATTATTATTATTATTATTATTATTATTATTATTATTATTATTATTATTATTATTATTATTATTATTATTATTATTATTATTATTATTATTATTATTATTATTATTATTATTATTATTATTATTATTATTATTATTATTATTATTATTATTATTATTATTATTATTAATATTAATATTATTATTTTTATTATTATTATTATTATTATTATTATTATTATTATTATTATTATTATTATTATTATTATTATTATTATTATTATATTATTATTGTTGTTATTATTGTTGTTGTTATTATTGTTGTTGTTATTATTGTTGTTGTTATTATTGTTGTTGTTATTATTGTTGTTGTTATTATTGTTGTTGTTATTATTGTTGTTGTTATTATTGTTGTTGTTATTATTGTTGTTGTTATTATTGTTGTTGTTATTATTGTTGTTATTATTGTTGTTATTATTGTTATTGTTATTATTGTTGTTGTCGTTGTCGTTGTCGTTATTGTTATTGTTATTGTTGTTATTATTATTATTATTATTATTATTATTATTATTATTATTATTATTATTATTATTATTATTATTATTATTATTATTATTATTATTATTATTATTATTATTATTATTATTATTATTATTATTATTATTATTATTATTATTATTATTATTATTAAATTTAATTAATTAATTTGTGTAATTCCTATTTCACAAAGTAAAAGTATGACCACCTGTTTCCTGTTAGAAACAAATACGCTGATCGCTTACTGCATCAATCCACCACTATTGAGCTTTATAAGCGAAGAAGTACCACTGCTCCAAACAGGAAAAAGGTTACGTGGGTTGCGTGCACAGTCGATTCGGAGCAGACACAACTCTACCCACTCCTGGCTTAAGCCTACTGGATTTTCCTATTTCCGTTATACCTATAAGGAAATATGTAATAAAACCATTTATAAAACCGCTTATCTACACTTTCAAGAATTAGAAGAATGAGCGTTTTTAAAAATAGTTTGTACAAAAGTGAGTACTGAATGTTACATGAAAACACACATAGGGGTTTTAATCTTTCGGTCATACATCAGGAAGTTACAGGCTCTTAAAGGACTTGACTATAGTATTCTCCCATTCCCATTGAACCTATAAGGAAACATGCAATAAGACCGTACAATTAACGTAAAGATGATAAACTAAGCATTTATAGGAATACATACTTTTAACAAGAGTAAAAAGTGACGTGTCTAACACTTCCCATTTCTTTTCAATGGATGCGTTTCGGACGAACATGTGGCTTCTTTCAGCTTAGATAAACAGTAAAGAAAATAAAAATACAGACTTAGCTACCCGTCGTGAATACGACTGAATTAGGGTGGAATATTACTTGTAATATTAGTTTCTTGCTAGACTACTTACAGCACTGTAATCGATTTTTGTTGCCTACATGGGAACTACGGTTCTGTCAGAGGATGCAAGGAGTATAGATGTCCATAAGGGGCCATTGTATACATTGAAATAACACTTTTTATTTATATGAGCACTAAATCATAATTTGATCACCAATTTTTAATTTTACTAATGTAATTAAAACATACCTAAGAATGGAAAAGAAGTTGAACCTATTTTTCTTTGCGTCTTCTTGATGAAACATTTGGATTTTGTATAATTTGCAGCATATTTTTCCGCGGAATTGCTGCTTCTGGAAACGCAACAATGTGGTCCCGTCCGCACGTGAACTTAACCTTTGTCAAAGAGGTTCTCCAAAGCTGTGCCAGTGTTGAAAAAAGCAGCGATGCGAGATGAAAATAATGACCAAGCTATGCATAAAAATGTTCACTAAGGGACCAGTTAAAAAAATAATTTAATTAACTAGAAACTACGATGCAACTCTAGAGACGCAGCTGGAACTGTTTCAGCTACATTTTATAGTGAACTCTTCAGGACTTAGATCATGTGCTGTTATTCTATAGTAAAGCTTATGCCTTATGTTAACAGAGTATCGCAAAATGTGAGACGATCGCCGAGTAATTTAAGAAATTTTAAGTTTTAAAGTTTCAAGAACTTTGTGAATGGAATTTTGCACTACTACCTTGGCTACTGCTTCATCACATGAGCTAGGCACTGATTACCATTTAGAATTGTTTTATGCCGCACTTGGATTTACTTTCTCATGCCTAGCGAGAGAAAGAGAGATGTTGAAAAGAGAAGCAGGTATTTAAACATCTGTATTTGTTGTTATGGGAAAGCCGGGCTCATGTGATCTCGCCAACGGGCCCTTAAACCCCACTCACTCACCCAGCCAGTTAGTCATCATTCACTCACTCGCTCACTATGGGAAAAACGCTCAATTATATACCTATAGGAAGCTATCACACATCTCCAGTACGTCCGAGAATATGAAACTTCTAGCAATCCTGGTATTTGCTGATTGCACCGATAATGTTCACTCTGTGCGAGCGCACTGCTTATCCTCTTAACCGTTCCAACTGCCCGAGGCCGACCTCCCAATAACCTTGATAGTTGCTGCGGCACAAAATGTTTTGAGAAAAAAGTGTTTTGTAGGAAACAAAAGACGCCATGAACGAAAGTTTTGCCCATTCTAGCAGCCTCAGGCGATGTACAACAAAAGAAGTTGGGAAACGATGATGACGACAACGATGGTAAACTATAGGAAAATAGTGAGCATGAAGTAAACTATTTCCAGGAGCTAGTGTAGGAGCGAGCTTTCGCAGCGTTCTCATTGGAATTCATTTCTTATCTTGGCGCTACGAAGATATGTGTAGTTCATATGGGGAGAATGAAGCTTTGAGAATGTTAGCGTCAGTGGAAGGTCAGCTATGCGAGGTTATGGCAAATGGTAAAAGCAAGGGGAAGCTACAATGCAATATGATTAAGCTAAATCATTTAGAACTACTATTAATTTATTTGCATGTAGGAGTAGACGAATGTATTTGGGAGTAGAGCCAGAGTCATTGTAAGAATGGAATTACTACGTAAGTCCCATTTACATAACTAGCAACATTCATTTAGCTCCAGTCCACATACTCCCTGAGGAGTAATCCTGATTTACAAGAAATTCCCATGAGCAATAGTTATTGTGTGCCTCGCCGGAACTAGACGAAGACAATATTTTCTGTAGCAATGCCACGACACAGTTTCATATGGATAATTTTGTAAGCGCGGCAAAAATAATACCAAATAGTATTTTTTAGAGTATTCCAGAAATAGTTAATAATTCATTTTTAATACCACTTAATGATAATAGTGATTTAAAAGGAAACAACTTAACTTTTATACATTTTAGTGAATATTATTCAGTAGGCTGTGAAAACGACAATAACTTTAGCGTTTAATCCCATATACATCACTTGTTCTTTCCCTTATTTTTTAATTTCGCCTCCTCAATTAGAGTATCAATATTCGCCAAATCTTTTGTCAGCCGTTTGTGAATGATTGGCTAAGTTTTTTACTAATCATGGATACTTCAAATCTTCACAAACGTAAGAAACTTTTCAGATTGGCGTTACCGCAAGGAGGAGGTGATATAACCATAGCGATAATACCACGACCAAGAGGTGATAATCCGGCATGAGTGGCATAGTTCATTGAAACTTCCTCCATGGGGCAGAACCTACTCACCCTTGAAACTGAAATTATGATGTGAATGTATGTGATTGATAATAGAAAGAACCAAAAGGAGATTCTAATCGATAGTTAAGAGGAAGACGTAATAAAGCTGAATAGATTAAAGTTTCAAGAATGGAAGTCTAGGCAGATTTGAATGAGTGATAAGGTTATAATTGTTGTACGTGCAAAGCCCGAACGATTCCGCGGGCTGATTCGTATCTTATCATGACTTGCTCTAAAGTTTACCAATGGAAACCGCTTCCTTTGTGTCGCTCACGCAAAACATGTGCAACGCAATAAACATTCGTCTTGAATCGAGCAGAGAGTGCACGTGCATTTTGTGACTTGTACGTAAGCTGGTGCGTATGCATTTTTCGGCGGTTGCCAAAGGGCGACAAAGTTCAAATATTGTAACGTTGCAGTTGAAGTTGCAAAGTTACATTCTATTTAGATATCGTCGGCAGTTCTCTACAAATCTGGAAATTTGCAAATAAAGTCAAATGTTGGTTAATTCTTCTACCACAACTCACGCATACTCTGCAGATTAGGACCTCTTGCTAGAGCTATTCAGGACGCCAAACACAGGATAGGAGATATCCTGGCGACGAGATCTTATAGATCTTAAAGGCGACGTCTTCAACTTAGAAGAATATTTGCATCACCCTATACCTGCAGTATAGAGGTGGACACCTGTATTTTTTCCATCTGTATTGTGTTGTGTTCCACGCGTGAAATGTAATGAACGAAGTTACTCACGAATAAATGACTAGTTAATCAGTTTTGTGAAGCCTCAGTACTTCATAAACTATTTTGAATTACTAAGAAAATCTGTGCGAATGAGTCAAGTAGTTAATATTGTACGGTCGGGGTCAAGCTAGTTCACACCACATACCAGGCCGGCGAGCAAGGCACACCACTCACGTGAGCGAACACGTGACTAATAATTAAGCGACAACACAAAAGGTTTCCAGAGCCTTCGAGAACATCGCCAGCGTGTTTGTGGAAGTCGAGAAAAGTCCGTGTGAGGTTGTCCCTACATAAGGAGGCAAAGAAGCAGCAGAGTGATTTACAGATGTGCTTCGGTCAATGTGTCAGTCGCGCCGTGAAGAAGTTCCAACGAGCGTAGAATGAGTGTATCGTTGGAATTAGTGTTTGAGAGACGGAGAAAGTGGAGAGAGAGAGAGAGACAGTGCAAGGAGTGACTCAAATTACGAGAAGAAAACAGCTGTGAGTTGTAATATTGCGAAAGACTAAAGGCTGTCTCAACTTCAGTAAACGAGAACTGTGCTTTTGTGGAAAAGTTTTTAAGAAAATATAGACACAGAAAAGTAATTGGACTGCATTTTGACATTCTGTCACACTGGTGTCAGAAGTGGGATTCGTCGGAGGGTCATTTGTTACAACATACATCACAAAATTCGGCCTATCAGAACAACAGGCCACTGGAATTCTTCACATCAATATTATTCAAATTTTAGACCATGAAGTACCTGAATTAGACCTCCTTGCACGATTGAATAGATGTTCGCATGTTCTGTGTTACGCCAAAAATAGCTGAATCAGACTCTCAAGTGTATTACCTATACAGACTCTGGCACAGTTTCCACTTCGCTGTTACCATGCGAACTTCAAACTCGTCGCTCTAAGCAGCTTTCTATGGGGGTGCCTTTGAAGTCGCGTCAACCAGTGAACTGGATTAGTGATCATGGGCCATTACCTCGCATAAATTGTCAATGTACAAGATAAACAGCAAAAGCATACATTAAAAGCATAGCATATTGATTTACAGTTGCGTGGGTAACGCTTCGTTAGCAAGATCGACTGGGAATGTTGTTAACACAAATTGCAATCTGTGAGATGCTTTTGTACCTTGCATCAATAAGCACTACCTGTGAAGCAAGCTTTAATACTGGAATAGTTTAACCTGCGTTCATGCGCCTCAAAACAAAGCTGTATGTCCGCTATGATTCCCTACGTATGTCATACTGCAATATTACACTTTGTTTCATCTCATTGAAATCCTGTAAATATTTCGGCTCAATGAAAACTGAACAGAGAAAAAATAAGGTTACTGAAATGTCTCCCTTTGAAACCTATGTTTTGATAGTTCTGTTATATTATCTAGTAACTTGGAATAATGATTTTAAATATTAGTGCAATAGACTATACTCATTACATTCATACACATGTCATTAACCTAGGACATGGATCGTTATGTGAAATTGCATCTATATATGCAATTGTTGGTGTAGTCCGACAATTTATTGAAACCCACTAAATGTTTAACATAAATAAATACCACTTTTCACAACTACAAAGTCGATTTCCTCAAAACAAGTACGTCAATAGTTGAATAGTTCAAGGTAGCTGGTATGGTATTCTCTTCAAATGATTACAACCAATAGCCTTTAGTATTTAAAAACACCAACAGGAATTTAATTCCAATATGCTGTCATTGCGGCTACTTACTGATGACGGGGGAACTAGCACAAACCAGGCCTGGCTGCTGGGCCTGAGCGCGAATATTGGTCTTTCTTTCGCAAACAAGGACCGTACAGAACACTAGTCACGGTGTGCCACTTTTCTGCTACGATGGATTTATTCTAAGTTATTCAAGTACATTCCTTTTCCAGAACGTTAGCCTTGTGTTCGAGCGCTTGAAAAGCGGGTGAGTGTCAGTCAGCCAATCTAGTTCAGTTGAGACAAGTCGAAGTTGGTAGTGAAGTTGTGCTAGGTGTACAGTTTTTTAGCAGACAGATGACAGCGAGAGTTCAGTTTGGTGCAGTGGACAGTGCCAAATGCAGTTCAGCTATTAGTTTTGACTCAGCACTTCAGTTGTGAAGCGCTTTTCAGATGAACACTTCTCTCATCTACTATTTTTGCTTTCCTTTTCCATAAAATTCTTTCTTAAGTTGGTTGAAAAAGGCAGAGTTACACTAAAAGACGCAATGCCACAGCTGGTAGTGGAACCAGCATTAGCATTCCGTACGGTTTCCTCTAACCACTGAGCGACAATGGCAACGTGCCGACATGACAAGTTCTCCAACTCGATCGCATTTTTACTTTCTCTACTGGTAAGTAGGGGAAGTATTGTATTCCACCCAAAAATTCGATGTCGAGATTTCACCGGAAATATATGTTTTGAGGCCCCCTGAATCCAAAAGAAAGCATTTTTAGAAAAAGGTCTGTGTGTGTGTCTGTCAGTCTGTGGATAGCATAACTCAAAAACAAAAAGTCGGTTAAAAACCAAAGGTCGTATTTAAGTTTAATGTTTTTCAAGGATGCGACACGAAGATTTTGAAGAAAATAGCCCCACTCTAAACTTTTTCGAAAATTTTGATTTTCTTGAAAATGGCTCTAACGATTTTGATTAAAATGCCGTATGTTTGAGATATTTTTATGACAGATGAAATGTATATCTTGAATTTTCTGGCTAGAGCCCCTGTAGTCGTATTTACTCTAAACGACTTTTGCATAACTGGTAAACCGTTAGAGATAGACCAAATTATACTGTACAAAAATGTAGATCTTGCTAAAATACACAATTTATGTCTAAATAGATTTTCTTGTAGGCTGAACCGTTTCGGAGATATTCCTTATTATGTGTGTGAGTTTCGGAAAACTTGGAACTTTCGTGAAATGGAACATCGCTGTTCATTTTTTTATATGTCAAGTGTGCAAAGACAACAGAACCTCAAACATTGGACTATCGCACAAAGCCTAGCGTATTCTAACATTCCCCTTGCACCTACAAGGAAATAAGGAATAAGATAATTTGTACAAATCTTTGTCTCAACTAACAAGAAAGAAGATATAGGAATAAGAGTTTGTAAGAATGGTTAGTAGACGAGTAGAGAAAGTCATGTGAGTGCAACACATCAGTTTTTTCCTGGTAGCCCGCAAGCTGGTATTATATCTTGAATTGTCTGATAATGTCATAGAGTCATCACATAGGATACCAGCTTTAAAAGATTTGATTATCGCTTAAAGCCTGCTGTATTCAATTATTTCCCTTGTGCCTGCAAGAAAATTAACAATAAGATAATTTCTGTAAATAGTTATTTCTATTAACATGAAGAAGATGCAGAAATAATAGTTTGTACAAGGGTAGAGAGTCATGTGAGTGCAACAATTTTTTTTTTTTCGGGAATACGAGTTTAAGCTTATGGAATATATTTGTAAGTCTGCGGCTCTTCTTTTCTCAGTCCAACAGCACTACGAATTTGCTCCTCCATTCGGTTAAATCACATAAAAGGCTGTTTTTGAAAACAAATAGTGTGCATTTCATACGTTGGAAACGCTTATATTAATGTGACGTGGGCCAGCAGTGGCAGCAAATCAAAGAAAGCCAAGGTCAAGGTACCTAATGCCACTGCGTGGCGAGTGAACAAGATGGTAGTAAGCGCGGTAGAAGAATACGACTGCAGATGATCCTCGAAGCTTCGCACGTGCCGAGCTCGTTTATAAGAAGTTTCGATAAAAGGTTTCTTTTTTGATACGTATATTAACGTCCTTCAACGTAGTGTCATATGGGACGATAAATTAATCAAATGGGTGATGATGCTCAAATGAGCCTGAGATCCATAAATATTAAAGGTATCTGACATTCTTGTCAGGATAAGAGAAAACCTCTGGAAAAAAATTATCCGCATAACTCACCCTAACCGAAATTCGAACTTGGTACCTCTTGGATGTGAGGCCAACACGGAACCACTACACTACAGAGGTGGACTAGAGAAGAGCTGTATTTTCGAGAAAACTCACCGAAGTTTGGTTAAAGCGAGAGAGCACAAACAGGGTCAGTCGTTAAGTGTTAAACGAAACAGCTACTAGCAGTAAGTGAAGCAGTTTTAGTGAGTGTTGAGTATCGTCAAAACCAGCTGTTAGTGAGACAGAGAGGATAAAGAGAGACAGAGAAGGGTGTGTCAAGGTTACGATCGCCAGAACGATAATGAGCTCTAAGGTCACGACGAATTGTAGACTGTTAACAACGATAAACGAGAGCTGTTTTTGTGATTCAGAGAAGAGAAAACAAAGTGAGAGAAAAAGTAACGGGACTTGTAATTTTGTCACATTAATATAGGTGGCACCTTATGGCCTCACAGAGCGGTAGTTAATTTGTTATAAATTACCGTGAAGAAACTCATGTTATAAAACACTCAAGAAGTATTACATAAAATGCGTTTCACTTTCAATATACTTGAAATATATGGGCTGGACAATATATACATTAATATCATTAATATATACATAGTCATTAAATCCACTTAGAAAAGTCTTGGGCATATTTTGTATTGTTAATTTAGGAGTATATAAATTGAAATAATGCCTTTACAGTTTGAGTTGCAAGGCAGATAATGCACAGTTACACCTTTATTAGAAATCTAAGAATGATATTGTAATAGCGCTTAACATAAGTGGAATTAAGTGTGTGTGTTTTTTGTCATTTTTGTCTTATGGGGTGTTTTTGTGTGGTTTTTAGTATGTTCTGTGTGTTTTTTGTGTTTTTGTGTATTTTGGTGTTTTTGGTGTGGCTTTTTTGTGTGTGTGTGTGTTTTTTTTTTTTTTGTGTGTTGTTGTTCTTGTAGTGTTTAACGCCCGCTTTTACTACTACGGCACCGCAGGCGGTGACACATGATACATGGAATGAAGATGGAGCACCGGTGGAATGAGATGGCGGGGAAAATCGGAGCACCCGGAGAAAACCCGCCCTGACGCCGCTTCGTCCACCACGAATACCACATGCGGGTCCCTGGGATCGAACTCGGGCCGCCTAGGTGGTAGGCGAGCGCGCTAACTGCTCGGTCACGGCGCCGCCGTGTGTGTGTGTGTGTTTGTGTCTGTGTGTGTGTGTCTGTGTGTGTGTGTGTGTGTGTGTGTGTGTGTGTGTGTGTGTGTGTGTGTGTGTGTGTGTGTGTGTGTGTGTGTGTGTGTGTGTGTGTGTGTGTGTGTACAGGGTGAGTCAGAATAACACCGAATAATTGTATGGCCTGGTTGAGGGGTTCTATTTGAGCCTTTTCTTATAGTGAATGTATGTCCGTAAACGTCTTGTTATGTAGCTAGAGGACATAAACGTGTTCCAATCGCCGCGTCGGCTTCGATGAAATTCTGTCACAGAGACCCTTGTGGCACCTTCGGAATTGGAATATCGTTTGTGTTTTGTTATATTTGCATTTTGGAATATCGTTTGTTTTAAACATTTTTTATATTACCATTCACTTAAAGTATTACTGTGATGCGAACAACTATGCTCAGAAGTACAGCTTGGACATTTTTAGCATCAATTATAAACACTCGTTTAATTCTTCTTTAATTCTTATTTTAACCATGTTTGATGCCTTTTAATGGCGAAGAAAATTTTTCCATTAACGGTATTATTTGCATGTTATTGACAGTAAACATGTATTACAGATCGATTGAAAGAGTTTTGTATTATTGTATTCCTTAAAATTAAAGATGCGCGGCTACTCCGATTTCAAAACTCTCCCAATGTCTTTTAGTAAAACTGCGCGGCGATCTGTTTGACGGAATTTCATGTAACCTGACGGGGTGTTTCAAAAACTTTAATACCCTCGAGCTCTATAACAGGATGTTTACGGCCGTACATTGCTGATACAAAAATAGTCCATTATAACTTCTGAATCACTCCTTCAAATTATTCGGTATTATTCTGACTCACTGTGTGTGTGTGTGTGTGTGTGTGTGTGTGTGTGTGTGTGTGTGTGTGTGTGTGTGTGTGTGTGTGCGTGTGTGTGTGTGTGCGCGCATATTACACACAATTTCAATAATTTCCTGTAAGTTTCGTGGTTACTTAACAGTATAATAATACATTTATTCTAAAGATTTTGTCGACGATGTCCGTTTGCCGCACCACACTCTGTTGGCACGACTTACAGTTTGCAGATTTGAAACAAATGCACAGCCCGGAAGCCCGAAAACGTGTTCATTTGTGCCGCTCACTTGAGTTTCGCAGGAAACGACCGCGTAGTAATTATATCCTACTTACAAGTTCCCAATGGACCTCAGTGAACTTTCGTGACTCATAAATGTCCTTGAGTGACGCAGAGGATAAAGAATGCAATCTGTGGTGGATGAGCGGCCTGGTTTTAGGTTCAAGACAACACACACATGCACAGCACGCACGCATGCACGCACCACGCGCGCGCACACACACACACACACACACACACACACACACACACACACACACACACACACACCACCCCACACACCCACTACCCCACACCACCACAACAGTACACCACCACATCACCACACCACAGCACGATTATTAAAGCTCGGATTTCTAGGCACAATAAAATAGTAAAATAAGCAGGCAAATAAGCATGAAAAATAATGAAAATAAGCACCAAATTACGCAAAAACGAATATACGCAAGTGCAGTTGAACTTGCTTTATACATAGCCCAATTATACGTAAATTTATACGTAAATTTTTGTAGATCGCGGCAAAATGTAATTTAGAAACGTGTAAATAAAACTTAATGCATTTATACGTAATTGGTAGTTATACCTATTAAATTTCAGTAAAATACAGCTGAGTTTTGCGTAATTGTAATGAACATACGGTATGCGCTATCTTAAAAGAAATTCGAGACGTATTTTCCTTATCTCTGTTTACAATGACCCAACCTTAAAGGGCGGCTTTCAGCGCAATAATGTCGTAGCAACGAACGAGAAGTAAACATAAACGTTTTCAGCATCTTGACTGTACTGTTAAACAGCGGGTTTGTCTTTCAGTTCTCAGTTGCTTTTACTCAGCCATGGGGAACATAATAGGAAATGGCACACACTAGGTCAGAAAGTAAAATTCATACGAGAGGTGGAACTTAATCCACACAAAACCGAGACCATAATTGCTCAGACTTAGGAATTGTTTATACCACGCTAGTACAGTCATCAGTAACAAAATGAGGTAGTGCAAGAGAAGTGAAACAAGCCAAATGATCTGATTTATTTAAAGGACCAAGTTCAAAATGTTTTTTCATGCATATATTTTTCTGTTTGCAAAATGTTACACATGTAGACCCATTGTATTGTCTTTTTTTTAATGATGCATTATCAAAACATCAGTAGTAAGTAATTCTGAGTTTAAGTAATCTTCCCTCTTCCCCTTGATATATGTATAAATTAGTATAATGATAAATAGTTTCATAGAACGCTTATCTTATAGAAGACTGTTGACGTACACAACGAAGGTCATCCTGAGATTTTTCTGTGCAAAACACATGTGTCTGTCAGTGAAAAATTATTTTTAAAGCGAAAATGTTCTTTCGCATGATGTCACAGGCCCATGAGAAAAACACTATAGTTCTTCGGTGAATTCTTGTTCAATATAAGTTACTTCGCCAGAAAGTTTTTTTTAAAGTTTGGTACTATTTTGTAAGTGGAATGTTTGTGCAGCATCTGACTGAGTTTGTCAAACACAATTTTTGCAACCCCGTGTGTTTTTGATGACAATGTTACTGAAATTTCGTCAATCTGAGAAAGTGAATGTTCCAAGGAATTACCTATTTCGCACTTCCAGTTCCCTAACAATCTCAGGTATTTTGGAGAAACAGCATTCTTGCACAACACGCTGTTGCTTGGAACTGGAGTAATCACCGTCCTTGTCCATGGTAACATTGACACATTTGTTATCAACATTATTATAACATTTGACACAGTAACTGACTAATGAGTTGACTCTCCAGCAGGTGTTTAGTATTATTTCACAACACCTGGCTACACCCTAACATTTCTTTCTTAGGTATTTAGCCGAGAAAATATGAGTCACTGATAAATCATGGATAAGTGTGAAATATGCACTTTAAATTTACAGTTTTGGGTAAAATGTGCTGTTTTAATCAAACATTGTAAAATATGTAAGTAAAACCATTTTCCTACAAAATAAGCATGCATAAGCACAAACAATGTTAAAACTGCTCATTTGGGTGTGCCTTACGAATTATGACCTTTCTGCTTATCCTTAAAAATCTGGAAAAAAATTGAGAATTTTGCTTTCAAATCCGCGCACTAGTGATTAGCGAATGCATGTACATTATCATCAGAAACGTGCAAAATTTATGAAGAAAAATTTGCAAAAATATAAAATTGTTTCCCAAAATATGAAGAAAAACTCTCAAAATATAATAAAACACGTGTATACGTTTAAAACCGAAACATCTCATACTTAAACAGTTTGGAACAATTCACCTCATTAATTTAAAAATTAGAATTTGTAGAATTTTGTCCATAATAATAAGATATTAAATAAAATGCAACAATGGTTTTCTATGATTTCAATCCTGTGAATACCTTAAACAGAGACAAACAAAATGAAAAGAGTTACTGGTTGCTTTGTCCTTGCATCTAAATGCCCTTGCATACTAAATACATCGGGTTCTGATATTAAACTTTCTTCAAGAACACAGGACGTTTTATTTTGCACATTACGTCACATAGAAGAAATCCTACATTTTCTCACCTGTGCTTCACTTTTGGAAAGAGTTTTTTCGGTTTTCTAAAAGTTTTTTTACAAAAATTACCTGAATAGAGTATCTGTGTAAAACCATAAAGCTTGCAAAATATAACACATTTGAAGATATTAATGATTTGTTTTACTAATATATAGTGGAATATGAATGTTCAGGGCACGAGCATTGATCCCCTCACATTGCGAAACGTAAAACTGTTTGTTCTCAATGACTGCAATGACTACGCATGGCGTAGAATATCATGTTTCATATCGTGACAGAATGACAAAATCCGTCCTGTTACTTTTCTGACACTTGATTGTCTTCTAAACGTTTGCAAAAATACACAGTTTCTTCTCCTCGTTAATACGGTGTACAGTCTTTGATGGTACCACAACTCACGACTGTTTACTTCTCCTAACCTTGATTCAGTCTTTCACTGTCTTTCTTCATTTTCTTTATCTCTCATACACTTAACTCCGCGATATAATCACTAGAAGGAATATCTGTTTAAGCCGTGCCGACACACGCACAGCTGTCTCACACTCATTGATACACTGACCGAGTCATGTCTGTAACTTTAACTCTCTGTTTCCTCGCCTCCTTATCGCGTGATATCACAGGGACCTTTCTTTTTGCTTTTTTTATTTGTTTAACGACGTCAATCGGCAGGATCACATCAGCGCCGTCGGTGTGCCGGTGTGCTGCCGTTTTTAAGCAGACTTAAAAATCATCGGTCTGTCTCGGATTTGAATCCACGGCCTTGGGATCAATGGGCCAGCGTCTAAGCAACTGAGCCACCCAGACCAACACAGAGAGCTTTCGCGAACTTCTTCAAACATCCGTACATATCGTACACGGAGTATCCGAAAAAACCCATCTTGGTTCTGCCACTCTGATTATTGTTAACCATCTACACACAAAAGTCGTAAGAGGCAGCCCGACTTCGGGCGCCTTTGTTTCCTCGCCAGCCCGGCGTGAGGTGTGAAGTAGCTTACCTCGGCAGCCTTTGTTTTCCACCGCACCCGGCGTCACAATATTTTGCCTGTCTCAAATTGTAACATAAAATGCTGATATAATACTAATTCCTCAATATCAAACGACGACGTTTTGGAGTAGAGCAAACCCTAAGGCGCTATGTACCATTCCAACGAGGAGGAGCACAAAGTATTAACCGCAATAGATTGCGAGTTCAATGAGGCCTAGATTTACGACTCTTTGCCATACGTGATATTAAACTGTAGAGAACAAAGCGATGCGGTAAGATCCTTTCAAGTATATGGGACATCATAACCAGAATTTATGAATAGATAATGCGCCTTCTGCTCTGTGAGACACATTTTGCTCGAGATGCTTGAGTAAACGTCCTTGTTCTCGACCAGTAATTTATTCCATTGAATGTGCTTAGTACAAACTGTTCATACAGTTTAGATCTTTGTTTGCCACTACACGAAAATAAAATGCTTTGAAGCCTTGTTTTGCTTATATCAGATGTTTTAGTAGTCTATTTTCTTTATCCAGTTTCAAACCATTATACACTTTTCATATACTGTTTAGCTTGAAAGTAAGACAATTACTACTTTGGCAAAATACCGGGATTCAGCTTCTACAAAACATGAAAGTGCATCAACGTTAGTTTTACAGTTACCCAGCGTCAAGTAATTAGCAGCCAGGATTCCTTGAATTTTGTTAGTTTCTTGCTATGAGGAATTATCATATGTAATACCACGAATTGCATTTATTAAGACTATTTCAGGAATTAAAGAATGATAGCCTATAAGATATTATTTAAATGTCATATTATAATTACTAAGCTCCTGAAAGTAAAATGAAGCAGGCATACATATATCAGCATCCATTGGCATGGCCTATAAGATGCATCATATTATAAGATATTGGCAATATCAGAAGTTGGTTATCATCCATTGGCATGGCCTATAAGATGCATTATATTATAAGATATTGGCAATATCAGAAGTTGGTTATCTGCTGTTTACTTACAACTTCGTTCAATACAAAATTTATCAAATTGGTTCCAAACATAGTTCCTTTTGTATTCTGTGTTCTAGGTTTCCCTCTTCGAACAAGTTAACCTATTTCAGCATTAGATGCTTCAGCGAAACGAGAGTCAGCCATTTTCGACATTTGAACCTAGCAGCTCTGTTGCTCAAATTACGTAAGCTGTTGCGCATCTGTAGCACAGTGCAGCTATATTCTCTAACCTGATAACAGCACAAGAAGAGCAAAGGAGGTGGTAATTAAAATTCAGAAGAAGTGATCATGAATTGTGATACATTTTTGGCGAGTGGAGGCTGTCATTGGTGAAATTTGAAATTGTTACGCACATGATTGGTGATTTGAACCAAGTTACGTAAGAGTGGAATAGTCAGAGTAGGGTGTTGTGTAAGCAAATGAAACTTGTTATTTTTTTCTGGGGGTGGTCCCATACCGGCTTCCTCCACTAGCATCTCCAGGAACTGAATTGCCTCTCCATGCATATGCGTTGGTCTTATTGCGTGCACAGAATAGAGCATGGGTTAGTTTTTGTTTTCTTTGGGTCTTTAATGCTTTTGTAACGTATGTTATCGGGCTCCGCAATAGCACCCCGGTTAGCGTAATGAATAGACTGCAGCAAAATAGTACCAAAATAGTATGTTTACGTCATTACACGTTAAGAGAAACAGCAACAACAGACAGCACAGCCAAGACATCATCAGGAGGACGACCGCATTACCTGCAGTTGACATAGCGCTAGCTTGCCTTCAGTTTCGACTCCGCCTCTACCAGTCCCGCACAATATATAAAGAAACGCTCTCAACTTCGGTTATTCGTAACTTCACTGCTGTGTAGTATTTTGCCGCAGTCTAGTAATGATGCACGTGCTGGCATGCGATGCATGACAACTCCTGAAGTGTTAATTCCCGGGCATGACTCTTAAACGAAGTCCTGGGCCATATCCGTAGGCTAAGCCTTCTACATTATTAGGCGTACTATTTCTAGATATCTTGGAAATGCTAGGTTAAAGGAGCAAGGATGAGACATGATTTCAAAGATCTGAAGTTTACAAATGGAACAGGCTTATTTGTCTCGTAATAATAGTTTTCAACGCTGGGCCTTGGGCTAGATACACTATAACATTTATATTTATGCTGCTGAATTAATTAAATTGTTTATTTTTAATTTGACAGCATGGAGGAGAAGATTGAAAAGTAAATTGCAAGTCAATTCAATTAGAATATAATTATACGTGTAGTGGTTTAAATTTTGAAACCACTTGAAATTATTTTATAATCAGGGAGCTGGGTTTTAGTAAGTAATCATAGGAATGAGGTTAACAGAATGGAGTATAGAGCCGGCAGGTAGCGCGAGGGTCTTCCACTCTACTTGTTTACAAGACCACAGCAAGGTCACCGGTGCTTCCACTTTCCGTTGTAGGTGCATGATTAACTTGGTGGATTTCGTACTAAAATTACGCTCTCTGTTTATAATGTTAGCAAAGTACAGTAATGTGAGGTAGCTATTCAAGGTAAATATTCTATAGATTTAAGTGTAGCTAATATATGTTTAACTGACTGTAGTACTGCAATGTGCAATGTAGCGGTGAGCACGATGGCTACTCAAGCTAAATATATTAAATTCCACTCTTAACAGGGAAACTTAATTAGAATTGTCCTCTACCCTGCACAGTCTGAAAGTTTGTATGCCGGGGTGAATGTTCGATTCACCAATACATTTTCCCTACAATCAAACTCTCACATAACCTAGGGTTAATAAGATATCTAGGTCAAATTTGATCGAAATATTCCGCGATTAATGTTTTCTTTTGAGGGTTAGAAAGCTAATTGAACCTTCTACTTTAATAGCCCACTTTGTTCTAATTGTTTAGTATTTAAAATATTAACTTCGTTTAATAATGTTTATGCTCGACCATACCCAAATTTGTTAATTATAAGTCTGATAATGATCCTTTATTGGACCTCCTTAAGTTCAAACTTTCATTAAAGGACTGGTCTTCATCCAATCGCAGAATTCAATTTTCATTAAAGGACAGGTGTTCCAAAAATCAGAATATTCTCATGCAGCAATGGCAAAGCGAAATATCTATTAATTCTCGAAACGCAACTAGCGCGAGTTTAGAAAACGCTAAAATGTTGGACAAACGCAAAACACACAACTTAACCTCAATACATCAACTTCCAAGAATATTGCCGCAAATTAATTTCACTAATTGTACAATAAATAGCTTATACATGAAATAAAGTTTCGTCTGAAAACCAATATATTCAATTTTCCTTCTATTTTTCAATGTTAGTAGCATTCCAAGGTTATCATTTTCATAATAACAGCTGTGACGTGCTGGAAACGAATCGATCGTTTAGCGCCTGCGCAGAACTCATCAGCTGATGCTATATGTAGATCATTTTCCATGCTGAGTGTAAAGCATTTTACAATATTTCAACTCTAAAATTAGGTATATGGTCGAGGATAAATTGTCGTATGAAACTTAACTATAATGTTAATTAAGACACTCGTATAAAATTTAGGAAATAGCTCATTTCCTAATATACTCGTATACTCGCGTCTTAATTGTTACCTCGTTACATTAAAATAGCCCTTTGTGTAAAATAACATGCGTTAGCTAAACTTTCAGGATCCCTTTTTTCAAACTGTTCTTGCACTGTTTTTTCCAATGCTTATCTACTGTTCAATTTTTTGCAAATCCACTAAAAATTGAGAAAAACTTAAAAAGAGCACACCGTATTTGCAACACTTGTGCGAGTGTCTTGAGCTGTCAAATTGAATGTGTTCATTTTAGAAGCGTTAAAGCTTAAGAAATAGGATATTCTAGAAATAGTTCTAGGTGCAAATTAACTTGACAGTTGTTCTCATTGATCTTAAATCAATGTGTTAATACTCTTAATGTGTAGGACTATGATATAGTGTAGCACAAAATATGCACAAATAAAGTCAAACTAATACTTCTTGCTTCCTTGATTATATAGTACATGTTTACCTATAACACATTTCGCTGAGACCTTTCTAACAGCTGATGTTGAAACTTTACATTGTTATTTCATTCCTTTACTCTCTAGAGCTCCTTAAGACAGTTACACACTTGAACACGTTTTCCGGATTTGTACTCGTAACTAAGCATCATTGCTTAATTTGAAACATTTATAGGTAACAATTAGTCATGAGTAACGTAACAGCATTCAAGAATCACTTTCTATATGAACGCTACAATACATAAGAGATGTAACTTTTTAGGCGTAGAGAAAATCATATGAGCGTTCACATCAGATGTTTTCTGATTATTTTATCGTTGAATATTAGTTACTTTTTGTAATGTTATTTAAATGTAATCAATATCGTTTTGAGTAGATTTATTAACCAACATAGTGATTTCTGGGCATTAATGCCAGGACCAAAGGTAATTAGGTTAACTGATACCGGACTTTACACTGTGATGGTGTAGATAGTAATGTCCAACCTTGATTCTTTGGAGATACTTATGCAATTAACTGATATTCCCCACGCCCTCTTTTAGTTGGAGAGTGAATCACTCCTGTAACGTGTGGGCTCCAAAATCAGTCAGTATCCAATGACGGACGCAATAGATTCCATGGTAGTTTCTAAGTCATACCTGGAACTTTCTAGGAATGTTTTCAGAGAACCTTATCATCCTGGATGACTTTTGCATAAATGGTGAACAGTAAAATCTTATTAAATAATGTGGATCTCGTTAAAAACAGAATTTATATAAAACATTTCTTTATTCTTTTGAATAAACCATTTCCGAGATGTTATTTATTATATGTTTAAGTTTGCCAATACTTATATTCCTATTTGAGAAAGGTATATTACCTGTTTTTCTACCCCTAAGCCTTGCAAAGAAAACAGAATTTCAAGGACATCAATAGCAACCAGTTCTTAAAGCATTTCACTATTACTTAAAGCCTACTATATTCCCACATTTCCTACAAGGAAATTAGCAATAATTTGTGAAAATGCTTAATTATTTGCAACAATATTGAGTATAGTTTTACATATATTTGCGAACAGAGTTTCTCCAAATTGAACTATATTAAAACACTATCGCGAGGTCTTACGTGACGAACACTTGGTGGGGCTTTTAAGGTTATGCACTTCGATTTTGTGGCTAAATATGACGGACTTCTTAAACTTAGGCAGTACCAAAGAAGTACTAATGAATAGATCTCTGTCGCGAAAGTGCTTGCGTAAATCAAACGCAAACGTTCCTCCAACCAACCGTCACTGCAACACAATGCACGTCCGAGTGTTTAAGAATGACAAAGTCCCTGTATAGTGGACGGAGGTAAATCCAATTTCTCCTCTTCGCTGACGTTGAACAGCACTGCCTTAGATGACAACTCTCCCCCATGCCTCGTACTCTCTGTTGACGTGTGTAGACCAAACAGCGGCTGTCAGTGACTCATGGTCGCTGTTGTACACGTCCAGTGTGTTGATGGTTTGAGTCTAGTTAACTTGAAGCCAACTGCTTGAGAATTTCTATGCTCTATTATTACCAATAGATCACATTTATTTGGCACTCGTAAGCCCAAACAAACTATCGGAAAGACATTATTAGTAGGAGATCTTAGCGACCAAGTTTGTGCGTTCTCCAGCGAGTTTTCGAACACACGCAAAATCTACCTTTCATACATTTAACCTTATTAATCCTTATTAAATATTCGTGAAAGCTTTTCAAATCCCTCCTCTTTATTAGCATTCATTAGACTGTAAATCCGATTTGGAAATGTGGTCTACCTCTAAAAAGAAAGTTTCTAAATCCCGTTATTAGCATGGCTTTAATGATTAGTTAGTTTGAATGTGGAGGTAACCAAAGCATGAATCCTCAATAATTTAATCTAATCGTATGCTACGTTGTGGTATATGGATTTACAAAAGCTTTTTATAACTCCAAATGACCGAAGGAAGTGTATATTTTCTGTTAGTTTTAGTTCTGTGCTTACTGTATATAACACTACCATTTATGGTAATTAAATTACATTTTTCGACAGGAAACTGAGAAAAAACGTTCCAGTCATTCAGTACCACATTGCTTGTCATAAAGAATGAGGAAAACCTGAATAAAACACCGTTCTGCCTTTCAAAAAATTTTTTTAGTCTGATACGTGATCCTAAACGGATCTTTTGTGCTGAATTCGAAAATAATCTCCATTTTCTCCCATCACGTCAGGTTTTGAAAGTATTCATAAATAACAGAAATGAAATTAAATAATTAATAAAAATTACTTTCAACAAGAATTTTTTGTGAAAAATCTAGGTCATAATTATAGTTTACTATTTGACACTAATCTTCTTCATCTGGCAAACAGCTCTTACAGTCTAGCTAGTGCTTCCTTAATGATGATAGCCCATTCTTCTCTGATTTCAGTATTTGACACTAATTAATCATTAATTAATAATAATTATAAGCACAATCATAACCTTACCTCAATATTGCACTTCAAATTTTCTTCTCTTTGACCTTCTCGCATGTTGTTTAGAAGAGTGTCTTTTTAACATCCAACAATAATCCGCCATCATGTGAACATTTCACTTCCCTTCATAGCTCATTTCCAAATTTGTTGTATCCTTTTGAAATCTTCCACCCTATTTCTCACTAAAATCTCCTAAATTCTTGGGGAAATAATTTAGATGGGAATAAACAAAATGTACATTGACTCTTATGTTGCAACCAATCTGTTTGAAATTTTGTTGCATCAGTTTCACTGTGTTGGCATAACTTGGATCTTTCTTACTTCCAAGGAAATTAGAAATAACATTTCTGAAAGCATTCCAAGCATCCTTCACTTCTCGACTCATAGTATTCTCGAACTGACTGTCCATCAGTTTTCGAATTTGTGGGCTAACGACAGCCGCTTTAATTTTTTCAAGGGATAATGAAGGAAATGCAACACCATGGTATTTAAAGCACTCACTGTCTTTATCTAGACTTCTCACAAATTATTTAATGAAACCTAATTTCACATGGAGAGGTGGCAACAATACTTTTGAGGGATCAATAAGAGGTTCACTTTTTATATTTTTTTCGCTCGGTGTTAAATTAGTGGCCACGGTTCCCTTTCCCAGTGTTCTGACCCAACTCCGCTAGGGAGTACATTCACATAAGAAACAAGCATATTTTGTGAAATCAGCCTGCTTACCAAGTAATAGTCCAATAATCTTGAAATTTCCACAGACTAGTTATGGATGGTTTTCGTACTGTAGTTTTTGTAACAAAAATTTGAATTTGTTGTGTCTCCTTTAAAAGAAACGAGTGGGCTACAGAAATGGAGGAATGGATGTTTCCATTATGAAGCAAAACATCTTTAAGACCTTTTGAGAAGAATCTATGAAGAACCTCCATTCTTTGGAATTATAGTTTATATTATAAAATTTGAGGACAGCAGGGATGTCTTGGCAATACACCAAATTCTCTTCTTCGGCAGAAAAAAGGGACAAGTACCTTCTCACCATGAAAAATATATACCCTCAGCCAATACTTTCTTTTATTTTAACCTAGAGCCTAAAAGTTCTGCCCTTTTTAGCTAAATTTAAATCCCTCACTACACTATTAAGCTCATTTTGATTAAAACACCTACCATCATCAGAATTGTCTGGTTCATAATTACGACCCACTGGAGATTGTTTTAGTGCTACTGGACGCAAATGGCAATTTATCTGATATTGTAGATAAACATATCCAAGAATAAACATTGCATGTCTTATCGCCGGTAAATTTCAAGGAGAAGACACATTTTTGTAGGTACATCCCCCAAATGTGAATATAGTTAGTAGATTTTAATAGATACAAAAAGTATATAAATAGAAAATATAAACATAATAATAGTTATATTATTTCACATTTTAAGTAACAAAGTTGAAATTTTAAGCTGTTGAGCCTTTCTAACAAAGGATAAGCACACGGTAATATTACTACAGCGCGTACATTACGAAAAATATTCAAAACATAAAAGTTTGTATTGCAAAAAATTGTGACGTGGTACGCGAAAACGGATTTTAGTTTTGCAGTTACTGTAAAAATGTGATTCAAAACGCTCATTCATTAAAAAAAAAAACTAAATCCATGCAGAACGGTAAAATCAGTCAGGGAGAATGGTCCTGGTTTACGGACCTCCCGTTTACTAGTGCGTACCTTAACGACTTCGGCTACCGTGTCACTAGGAAATTTATCTGCATTTGCAAAGCTAGCAATGGGTACCATATTTAATACTTCAAATGTTTGTAAATGGCCTGCATATATCATATCGATCATGAAGTATGGTACTCGCTGCAGAGTATATCACTGATAAAACCTAAAACATAGCCAGAAATCTGAAATATTAGTTACTTTAAAACACAACAACTTTATTAGTTGCTCAACTATTTTCTGACCTAATATCTGTGTGGTGTTTTGGTGCTGTAATCTGCGAGCCTTCGAAATTGCATGCGTTTTCTATTATACATGTTATTATCAGTAAACAGTAGCGATTGCCTAACCGTGTATTATTTTAATTAAAATTCCATGAATTAAATTATACATGCATCATTTAATATATCAAATGAATATGATCTCTATATTTCATATGAGAAAACAAACTAATTGCTTTTAGAGGACTAAACCATATCAGAGCAAAAATGTCCATAAACAGCCGAAGTATCCAACAGCAAAGTGATTTTAACTGTCTTGGGTATGCTGTATCATATACTAATCACAACAATATGCAAAATAAACTAATTAAATTCCAAATAATATGTGGCGTAGTAAAAGCTTCTTCGAATAGTAATAAAGCGATGACGGTAACCTTTATAAAGTGATGTCTGTTCCAACACTGACGTATGGATTTGAGAGTTCGGTACTGACCGCCTCACAACAGAAAAAGATAGAGGTTGCTGTGATGAGATTTTTAAGATGTGTGGCAGGTTACAGACTGTTGAATAACAAAACAAATGACATCAGGAGATATAATAATATAATATAAATAATTTAATCATAGAAACATAATATAATGATAACTGCAAGCAGAAAATAACTGAAAATAATAAAAAAATACAATATAGGTAGTAATAAACGAACAAATATCATTGAAACATTAGGCGCCCTCATGTTTGAATGGATTTAGCTACGGCAATTCACAATCTGTAATCCGCAATGTTAGACAATAGCAGCATATAAGCTGTGAGTTTATTCCGTGGAAAATAAGATCCTTGTAAGTAAAGTGGAAAATATTGTAAGACTGTTCTTGTCCATTAGCACGGACTACACACGATAGTTCAAGCTTGTCTTCTCTTATAAGAAGAATAAAGTTCGCTACCGCCACTCGCTCCATAGGAATTACGCCGTCGAGTTCTGCAACTGTTTTATCGAACAAAGGGACGGCAAAGACAGATTACATGGGCCACCTAGTATATTTTGGCGTCGGGCTTGGCGCACAAGGGTATGAGAGACAGAGGAAGTGAAGAAAGACACTAAAAGGATTGAGCAAGGTTATGAGAAGTAAAAATTGTGAGTTGTGATGGTCGGAACTGGAAACCGAAAGCATGTACACTCTGTTAACGATGAAAAAAAGCTATTTCTGGCAATATGTTAGAAGATAATGAAGTGATAGAAAAGTAACCTTATTGGATTTTGTCGATTTGTAACAATGTGATAAATAGTGCATTTGATATTCTCTTTACCACACGACATAGGGGTAGAGTTGTCATACATTTACAGTAAATAAAATGGATAAGAACTCTTATTCAGCAAGATTAGTAGATACTGGTCGAAAATGTTGAGCGAATACATATTTCAATCAAAAAGAATTATTAAACATAAATACAAAAGTTTTAGTTGCTGCTGTACTTTTACTTATCAGAAATATATATTTCGAATTCGTTGCGAGTAAACTAACCATACATATACGATTAAGAAAATGGTCGATTTAATTGCATATAGGTAGAATTAGCTTTCTATAAGGTGGAAAAACATATTTAAGATAATATCTGCTTTGATCTGACTCTTAAGGATTTAGGTTTTCTGTCTAACCAAACGGAAACGGGGATTATCTACCGAACATTAAGCTTTTACTGAAACATCTATATATATTTATATTAGATTATTATATATTTATATATTAGAGGTCTGCACGGGCTCGGGCCAAGCCCGCGTTCGGGCCTAATTTGGAAAATGTTTGTCAGGCTCGGGCCGGCCCCGGGCTTGAAAATTAAGAGATGCAAAATAATGTATTATATATTTTTTCCAAGAATAGCACAATTATCATAGCAATCCATTACTAGGAATTTCTATATGATTATTCTGCTGAAAGGTTGCAAATAATAATGATGATAATAACAATAATAATGTCATAATCATAATTATAATAAAACTAATTAATCGTGCCAGGCCGGGCTGGGCTCGGGCCCGGGCACTATAACCTCTTCTCGGGCTCGGGCCGGGCTCGGACTTGGTTGAGTCCGGGCCGGGCCGGGCCGAACCTTAGAATGTCGGCCCGTGCAGGCGTCTAATATATATATATATATAATTATTTTAGGTTTACCTCTTAAATAGTTCATGCTGTTAAGCAACTCCAAATAAATCATAAGCCAGCTCATTTATCTTTAAGGCATTGCCTTCAAGTTATCTACAGTCAAACTACTCGTATTACAACCAGCGATGCCTAAATTTGTCTCTTATTTACTCATGATGTCATTTTGTTGGTTTACCCTCTCCATTCTTGCGTTTTGTGCACGAAGCATTGTTCTTTCACCCATTCAAGTAACCAAACATTAGAGAGGTTTGTCTTTGAGTCACCTTCATAGCTCTGCGAAAATTAGGTTTGTGCAACTACTCGCTCCCTCTTTCGCATAAGGCTGTATATCGCGATTACCACTGCAGCAAGGTAAAACGGATCTGAATGGTATCTGCGAACGCCAAAAGACTGTACGAGGGATAGGGGTGGTTTGTTACTAGGACTTGTCTGGCTGTGATCCAGTGGCACTTCAACTTCATTTTCTGCCGTCCTAGCTTTAATGAATACAAATCTATTTGCCTGCTTATAAGCAATAATATAACTGGTAATTTATTTTAAAAGCGTTTGTTGAATTAACTAGTGTTAGCATTTAGGGAGTTGTCAATTCAATGAATCATATGGAAGTGCAATAGCCACACTTTCTAACCATACATTATTATACTTTAAGTGAGTTAACGTATGTTTTTGCTTCATATGTAGATATAGCTTCCTTGAACTTGTGTCTTCGGCATGGTATTATTACTTGAACTGTAGGCACTTTTAAATATGGAGTATTCGTTTCTAGCACGCAATTTAATCATTGTCATATTTTCACCTTTTGAAGATAGTAAGGAAGAATTTTAATTCAAGAAATCTTCTCTCAACTCAGCCAAGAATCAAATCTCTATATTTGATCTCATAAGTCACAACGCTGACTACTCGAACCATAGACACCAGCGATGGCCAACGTTTGCGAAAAGGGGAGGCTGAGTTTACCTCCTTCCACTATACGCGGAATTTGCTACTCTCTAACACACATGCATTGTGTCCCAGTGGCGAGTGGTTGCATGTACGTTGCGATTGATTTGCGAAAGCACTTTCAAACTTTGTGCGCTGAATATCTGTTCATTAATAACTTCTTTGTACTGCTTACGTTTAAGAAGTCAATCAATATTTCGTGACAAAGTCGAATTGAAAATCCACCAACTTATCTCGTGTAACCTATTGCGATACAGACTTTTAGTATAGTTCAATTAGAGAAACTGTGTTCGCAAATATATGTAGAGAGCTATGCTCACTCTTATACAAACTAATCTTGCAAATGCGTATTTCTCTATGTGCTACTTTAATCTACATAAGCATTTTCAGAAATTATTTTATTGCTAATTTTTCTTGTAAGTGTAGGGGGAATATGGGAGAATGCAATAGGCTTTAAGCGATAGTCGAAATAAATGTTATAAGAGCTGGTTGCTATGCGATGCTTTTGAAATTCCGCTCTCCTTGCAAGACCAAAATATAAAAAGACGAATAACATATTCGTATTTGAAAATGCATGAGTATTGGCAAATTCAAATGAATAATAAACAATATCTTGGAAATGATTCACTCAAAAGAAAAATCAAGTATTTGACGTGATTAAACGAGATCCATGTTTTATATTTAGGTCAACGAAGAGATCTTCTGAGGACCTTCCAAGAAAATTCAAAGTATGACTTAGAAATAGCTATGGAATCGTCTGTTTGTGTCCGTCACTGATACTTACTGACTCCACCCCCCCCCCAACTGAAGGAGTGTAGTGGGGTATACCCGCTCATTATATAAGCGTCTCCAAATAAACAAGGTTGGATATCATTGATAGAGACAGTCGGGTGCAATTTTGTAACCGACAACACCTGCTCAAAATGAGAGTGCTAGTCTCAGTCCAGTTGATTACTTCATATAGGGAGACATCTAATTGGAAAATATAATAATAAACAACTCGTATGTGTTACATTCACATGACTTTCACTATGCTCTACCGTTTATTGCTGTGTATACCAACTACTCAAAAGAAAGTTTATTTTTCTCTACTTCATTTTAATCGTGATAAACCTTTGCAGAAGCACCTACTGTTACTTCATTACAGATGCATAGGAAATAGTCATAGTCTAATGTTTCAGGAATTGGCCTTAACGTCCAAGCTCTTTGTGTAAATCGGTAAAGCAATTGAATATAGAAAAGACTAAATGAATGACAACGTTCAATAATTCAAATAATAGCGAATATCTCCGAAATGCTTTATGGCACAAAAAGTTATTCAAAATAAGTTGTGCAATGTATTTTCATTTGTCGCTGAACATTTACTAATTATACAAGATTATATAAAATTTCTTCCGAATAAAGGGGGCTTCTTAGGCTAACCAAAAAAATTCAAGATATATATTATATATTATTTTTTATTCAAATAGTTTCCATGTGTAATTTTAATTAAAAACGTTAGCGATATTTTTGAAAATATCCAAAATTTTGAGGAATCTTCGACGTAGAGGGTGTTTTTTTTTTTTTTTAAGGAGTGGGAGTTTCTTTACAATGTTCACCTCACGTCACTGAAAGAAACTGAACTTAAATATCAGGTTTGGTATTCAACCGACTTTTGATTATAAGTTGTGTTCTTCACAACAAACACACATGAGCACACACAGAGACCTCTTTGTGAAACTTTTTTTATTAAGGCAGTCTGAAAACGACATTCCCGGTAAACTATTTGTATCAAATTTTTGGGTAGGATGTAATATTTTCTCTTTAATTATATAGATAAGCAGCAGACAAAGTAGAAACAAATAGCTGCTAGTAGTAAGTAATTGTATTTTCGATGTCAAAGTGTACTTAAACCTTTTAATTTTAATGAATATGAGTGAAATCAACTAACTGGTTTGAGTTTATTTGAATCTGATTTTAATCAACAGTCTGGATTTGAAGTAGCATTCTCATAGGCCAATTTGTTCAAACGCGATTACCTTTATAAAATGTTAATCAATGGCCCCTGAGTTTTTGTGGGTTTATGTTAGCTGCTAAACGGTAGGTTTGCCTTGATCCGTCCCGTCACAAGCTTTATGGCTTACTTGTGTGTTTAAACGGACTAAGGTCGCACACTCAATGGTAATTCAGTTTAGAGGACACAAAGTATTAGGAATAAGGCCCACCTAAAAACAGTTCATTCTACTATAAATACACCAGTTCTTACTCCTCTTATAAATAATTTCTCTACAGTGTACTTCGCGGACCACCTCAACACTATTCATGAATGAAATGCATACACGCATTATTGTCAAACTTAGTCGAAAACAAAATGGAGGACCTAGACTACAAAAAATCTGATCCATTGCACTCACATAACTTTCCCTACTCTTATACTATTATTACATACTCTTATTCCTCTATGTTCTTCATTGTGTCGGAGTAAACATATTAGAAATTATCTAACTGGTAATTTTCTAGTAGGTGCAAGGAGTACATGGAAATACAGTAGGCTTTGAGCGATAGTCAAACCTTTTAAGCCTGCTCGCTATATGAAGGCTTTGAAATTCCGTTCTCTTTACATGGTCAAGAGATAAAAAGTGAATAACGACCCTCCACTTGACAAAAGTATAAGTATTGCGAAACTCACACAAATAACAAGGAATATAAAGTGGTTTATTCCACAAAAATGCATCAGAATATTAATTATATGTTTTAACGAGATCTACATTTTCTGTGCAATAAGGTTTGGTCTGTCCCTTTCGGTTTACCACAAAAATACCTTAAGTATCTTAGACATATATAATTTTAATCAAAATCATCATAGCCATTTTTTAGAAAATCAAAATTTTCGGAAAAGTTTCAATATAAAGGCAGTTTAGGCTGCAGAAATGTTCAAGATCTTCTTGTCGCATCCTAGAAATATATTAATCTTAAATACCAACCTTGGTTTTTAACCGCCTTTTCGTTTTTAAGATATGATGCTCACACACACACACACACACACACACACACACACACACACACACACACACACACACACACGGAGGGGGGGGGGGCAGAGGGGCCTTCTAAAAATGCTTTTTTGGTTTCAGGGCACCTCAAAACATACATTTTCTGTGAAACCTCGACAACGAATTTTTGGGTCGAATACAACACTTCCTCTACTTACTATACGCAGCGGAGAAAGCAAAAGGGTTACTGCTATTTAGGGGACACGCCTATAACCAAAATGGGCTCTGAATATGCCAGACAGAAGAAATCAAACTATATCAGAAAAATTATACCCTTAAACTTAGTAAGCCATACCTTAAAGTTTTTGCAATGTTATTACTAAAGATAAAACCTCTAGTACACTTATTTCAGACAAAAGGCGTTACCGTAAGATCAAAAATTCGAAAAGGAAACCAGTTTCCCTGGCATTGTGCTAGATTAAGTTTAAAGGGATCGGACATTCCCAAATCCAAATAGCTGAGTGGTAAAGTAAATATACCTACGGTAGTACAAGAAAAACTAGGGTTTAAAATCCTATATATTAGCTAGATTAATTTCGCGCCTCTTCTATTTATTGCTTGAATCTGACTTTGCATACTTCGACATTAAATATTCTACTTCTATTGAAATTGCTAATAAGGTACACAGATACTTTGTATACCATACACTTGGTATAACCTAGTGTTGTGATATTTTATTTGAAAGGGGAAAAAAGCTTTATTTTCTTACTGATCCTATAGAGTCTAGAATATTTTAAGATACTTTCAAAATTAATATTTAAAAATTAAAATTTTATATATCATTTGTTTAGTATGTCTTAAATATCATATTTTATATATTTCGGCAAAAAATGCTATATATTTAAAGAATGCATTCTATTAAACATTGTTGTAACAGGTTTCACAGTTCCTAGTACGTTTAAAACTTTGAAGATGAAGTGTTATGGTTGTATAAAGAAAGCAGATAAACACGAATTATTCAACAATATTTTCTTAGGTGACCTTAAGACATCTTTTATTTCTCGAACTTTGATTCTTAAAAAGTCTTCATACTTATAAAGCTAAATAAATACTCAGTATTACACACAGGTCACACAGGTCATTTGGTTTTCAAATATACTGTATAGAGGATGCTTTTATTGCAAAATTCTAGTTAAAACACCGTAACTTCAGAATTACATCTTCATCAAAATACTCGATAGAAACATCGATATGATATGGGAAAAATCTCACTTTAGTCGGGATATCATTCGTATTAGTAATTGCTGTAGTCTTAAAGCGCTCTTTTTATTGTCCTCTTTCCTTTACAATCTGCCCGCTTATACATTTCTTTTCCGAGTAGAACAATCTAGAAAGTGTAAAGCAATTATTTTGCTCGAAATAAGAACCTTAACAAACATTTTAAATTGGTAACTTAAAGCAGAGAAAAGAGGAAAGAAAAATGCTATTTTATTTATCATACCTCACGAAATGTAGATAAATATACCAAAGTATAAAAAAATATTTTATTTTTCTCTTTTAACTTTTTTCAAAAAAGTGTTATGCATATAGGTATGCGTTCCCACTGGGAGAAAAATGTGCCTGAGTTTCATTATTTTATTTCTTGAGGTGAGCAACAGAACTGGCCACTGACCTTGACAGACGAAGTGGAATCCAGCCTAGTGCCCCTTATCGAAATCGAAACACTCGGGGAAAACGCTAACAACACTCCGCGAGCACCCAGTGAGAAGTACTGGCGCCTTGCTCCATTGACAACCCGCATCACACTTTCCTTGCCCCTCCAAACTCTTCACGCCTGCGCAGTGAGTCACTCTTCCCCGCCCATAACACTGAACAATGCTAATTCCCAAAATGTGAGCTTTTTTCTCCCTTTCCGCACACCTCTGGGATTGTTCCGCTTATTTATTACAGCAGCTTAGCGATTTTCTAAGAGCCCTGGCAGTTTTAACTCCAGCAATTATGAATGAGTTGCGTGAGAGCATTTTAAAGGGCGGGGGGTTGCATTACATTGCATGGTTGCATTTGAGCACCGCCTTCAGTAAGCTTTATATGAATGGAAAACAACTTGGTGACCAAAGTGTGCTCTGGAAACTTTGGAAGACCCGTTTGTAAACAGGAAAGTCATTAATATTTGTTTCTCATGTGCATATGCTTTTTTGGAAGATACTACGATTTCATGGTCCTTCTATCTATGCTGACATTGCAGTTAATGGCTTATCCCGTATTCATATCTACCAACTTAACCTCCCCTCCTATATTACGTATTTCTAACGGCTAGGTCGCAAGAATTTTCACACTCTTAAACTTAACAATATTTTGATTAATACAGATATAAAAGATAATTAAACTTATTTGTTGATTTTTACCACCTCAGTAACTGTCTTATAATTTAAAAGAGTAAAGCACTGGAATCAGTTCTGCTTTCGTTGCAATGACGATTGAAGATATGCAAAAATCACTGAATATTAGCACACGCTCCGCGAGATAAACAAAGTAGGCCGTGCTCAAATCTATAATTACTTACAGTAAACATGGCGGCTAACCTGACCGAGTGTGTTGATGTTGACATCAAAGAAAATTGAAAAATATGTTGTGCTTCGCTCATACCTCAAAAATATAAAGATAGATACGAAAAACGTTATAGTTAATATATGCTAATGAAGTTAAGGCATCAAGACACCATGAATGTTGTTTTAAATTTAGTATTTCACATTTCATTCATACGCCAAATTAAATTACTGATTATCTCCCAAAACATTGTGTACCACACATGTGTAGAAGTGCTTTTACTAACCCTCGGAATTGAAAAGACGAGATGTAGTTGAACTTTTCCTCGGTCCAGTAAAAATAACTCGCGATATACTACTCCTGATTAAAATGCCGCAAAAAGTTAGCTTCAGGGATGTTTTGCTAACCTAAACGGTTGCTGCACTTCTTGAAATTATTTCATAAGAAGACTAAACTATTACTAAACCCCTGCGCGACAGCCCACGAAGGGCCAAGGCCTACCGCCCAGCCGCTGCGTCCCCCACCTCTGCCCACTACAGGTGTCATTGATGAGGTGCAGTACTGGAGGGTGGGACGTGGTCAGCGCCCCGAGCCCTCCCGGCCAGTTATGCGGTCTTCTAGACCTGGGGCCGCCACTTCTCCATCAAGTAACTCCTTAATTGGTCCCCCCCGAGTGCACCCCGTGCTAGACCTCCCAGAGGGGATAAAATCCCCATGCTGGCACCGGGGATCGAACCCGGGTCCTCCGCGTTAGAGGCAAGCGCGCTACCAACTGCGCTACGGAAGCGGTCATAAAAAGACTAAGTTTAAGCAATATTTAATAAATCTTAGAATAGTTTATGAATCTGAAGATTAAGGTTGAAGACATGTAAATTAAATTGAGTTGTTATATATGGAAGTTCCTTTAACTGCCACGGTCTCAACGTTCCATTCCATATGAGGTGGAATCAGGATTGAAAAATTCAATGCCATAGCCGTGATTTGAACCACGGATCTTCCACTTATCGAGTGGCTGCTCTAACCACTAAGCTACCATGGCCAACTTGCCAGTACGACATTAAATTTCCCAACCGATTCGTAGTTTCCGGGTAGATCACAACGGAATCTCACATCAAAGACTTACAATTGTAAGTACTTTATGTCCCGGGTTTAAGTAACCTTTAGATGGTAATTATTATTTATTTGTGCCAACAAACTTTATGCTGGTGTTCTTAAACACACAAGCCGTGTGTGGGTAGTGTTTAAGAGGTGGAATCAGGACTGAAAAATTCAATATTTGAATCGCGGATCTCTCGCTTATCGAGCGGCTGCTCTAACCACTAAGCTACCATGACCATGCACGGCGTATGTGTTTAAAACGCCCGCAGTAAGTTTGTCAGCACAAATAAATAATAAGACCCATTCTATATTGTGCATGAAAGGTTCCTTAATTTTACTGAGCTAGAGATTCCGTGGTAACGTTTGAGGCTCCCATTCGGAAGTTCGTAGGTTCGATTCTCGTGGTCAACCTTACTGATGCATGGTTTTTTGGGGTTTCCCCAGGTCACTAGGCGAATTTTATTTTCGGAAGAATATTTACATCCCCGAAGTTCTTGTCCTTCCATTTCTCTCAATCATTTCATTCATCCTTCGTCTCGTTGGTTCTTTCAGGGTCGCAGGTGTCAGCAAAGTCTTTAGGTGCAGCTTGGCAGGGATGATATGCGCACAGGAACTCTCTCCGTATGTGGGATCCGGATAGGAGGCGGCACATGGTGCGTTGGATCCCGCCAGTCCTCCAACGAAGGCCCCGGAAGACCTGAACAATTTGAGGTGTCGTCTAACTTGGAAAACCTCTCACCTTATCCTTCCGCCCAGGGATGCACCCTTGGGGTATAGGTATAATAAGCTTGGCTTCAGTGCCAAACCCCCTCCATACTTCTCATATTCCTATTTCCTTAATTTTGCTCTGAAGCCTTTTTATCACATTAATGGCTTTTATGTGCCGTAAACTTACAACAGGTAACCACCAGCTTTACTTCCTTTCCGAAGAAAGCCATCAAGTCATTGTCTTCCGCCGGGTTTTAAACCTCTACCTCGGAAACCGGAGTTGAAGAGAATGGGCTGTTAGATTTTCAGTTCTCCCTCATATCTCTAAATTATTAAAATCATTTCTGTTAACACAAAATCATTTCTCTAACTTAAGTTCAAAAGTTTTGCTAACTTTATTTTCTTACAAATGCAGAATATTTCATAACCTTACTTTACTAAACCAGTATATGTTATGTGTTGTGCATTATAAACTTCGTTAGGAAAAGGTATTAAAGTGGCCTATATTGTATTATTTTTTTGGGCGATAATATACCAGTTAAAAGTACGTTTTAGAATTTTTGTGTATTAATTTTTCTTTTAAATTGCTTAAAATATTTTTTCAACTCCTATACTGAAATATGCGTATTTGGTGTTGGAAATCTGTGTCACAATCGACTTCATTGCGTGTCGTCCTATTTAGAGTCACTGAAGAACAGTTTATTCAATAATATGAATTTTTATTAACTTTATTGCACTGTTTTCATTCTTTGCAACAAAGTTTTAATAAATCTCTGTTCACATTTTACAAACATTTAGTAACAAAGTCTTTAAGGTGATAAACCCTTAAAGCTAACATGTTTACATTTGTAGAAGTAAGATCCTTATAATAACTGAAGTAACAGTTTTTGAAAAATTTGAATAGTTTTGAAAAGTATTTTTCTTCTTTTGACATTATTCCCCACATTTTACAATACATATTTGTTAAACATTGTACCAAATATTAAGCATTCTCAAAACCCTTATTTCTGTATAAGTAGAACACCAACACAAACTACTAATGATTTCAGAATAAAATATTAATTAACGACTAAGAAAATGTAATGTAAGGAAAATTAGAACTCGTGGAAATGAGCTATAAAGCTGAAACATCTAGTCCCTACATATTGATTTGATTTTTTCCATTATCGCCAAGTGACAAACTTTGATAATGATTATATTTATCTCCTGGTTATATTTATCTATTGTATTTACACCAACTGTTTGCACCAGCTAGACACAAACCATGACTGGGGTTGTCATTTGTTGACAATGTATGGAAGTAAGCTGCCCAATCTGAATTTCTTCCTCTCGTTCAACCATCAAGATGAGATCCGCGACATGGTGTTGCCACATTTCTCTTAGAAATTAAAGGCACCATAGCATTATTCACAAATGTTTGTGCGACAGTTAGTGAACTAGTGAAACATTTATGTCAATTCGTCAAAAAGCTAAATGGCTCCAAACATTTGAACCAAATTATTTTTTTTCGGTGAAACGGTTCTTTGTTGAGAGTAGTTGTATTGAACATATTTGCTGCTACACCCATCATGTAGAACCACTCGTTAACGTATGGCCAAAGCTGTACCTTCCACCCTATATAATGGGTATATTTGTACTTACATAAACAATCAAGATCTTCTCTGTATGTAGTAGCATTCGCTTTAAACTGTACTTTTCCCTAAATTGTGTTGTCAATAAGTTGTACTACTAATAGCTGCTTGAGGCAATACAAGTATATCTTGTTGCAGATCACCATCTAAATTCGAGAATACTGTAAGAAATTATCATCAGTGGAATTCATTAAGAAGACCACAAGACCTGCCATTTCCATTGCAAACAGAAAGGATTGCGGATTTTGAGGGTTGTGTAAATATTTTGCAATTACTAAATGAGTTAAAGAATATGTAGCCATGCTACATGTAAAGATGTGAACTCAAATGAACACAGCACGTCTACTCAAATTTCGACAGGAAGTCGTTAAAAGCAATTGAAAGAGACGCGGGGAATGAAGTAGAAGAAGTGATAGCGTGCTTCAGGGATTCGCAAAGCAGAATCTTGAGTAAACTTGCCTGACTTCTCGCGAACTGAACAACTTGACAACTTGCAAAATGTCATTCAACCGTTCCAAGAGCAGAAGTGTGCTGATTAACATTTCAAAATCCGAAGTGGTTACACAAAACGAACTAGAGGCAAGAAAAGATACCGAGGCTAAATTTTTTGTGTCAGTGCAGTGTTCGAATCAGACTTTCTGACTGGGGGGAAAACTTAAGTTTGTTTCATTTGTGGTGTTTAACGCCCTCTTTTACTTCTACGGCACCGCAGGTGGTGACACTGACGATACATGGAATGAAGATAGAGCACCGGAGGAATGAGATGGCGGGGGAAATCGGAGAATCCGGAGGAAACCCACCCCAGCGCCGCTTTGTCCACAACAAATCCCACATGTGGTTGCCTGGGATCGAACACGGGTCGCTTTGGTGAGAAGCGAATGGTCTAACCACTCGGCTACAGCGCGGCCAGTAGCATTAGTGTTATTATTATTATCGAATGTAGCAGTTATAGCAGCAGCAACATGGATTTTACTTGCTTTAAGAGAACCGTGATTTCGTATTTCTGAGCACTACAGGTATATAACTCTCCCAAAGCTGTTTGATCAAACTCAGGGGCGATTTGTTTTCCATTTTTCAAATCTGGTGTTGTCTACTCATCCCGGATTAGTGATCTGCACTCTCACTATTTTCGCTAACACATGTCACTTCAAATACAAAATTATTATCCGGACTTGTGGGTCGCTTAGCATGTGTGGGCGTATGATGATTGGTCTGGTTTTTGTTTATTGGTTTGACTGCTGCATGGGCTGGTTTAAAGTGGGAGCTACTTCCATTTTTGTCGATTGTTGTCAATGGGCTGGCGCTTACTGTAGCTGAAGCTGTTGATGGCGTATGATCTTGAATTTGTTTCCGGCCAGTGGCATTTTGTTCAGTGATCAGCCGATTTCGAAAACATAAATGGTTTTTGTTCCAAACTGGATGCGTAATTTCACAAGAATGTACAAAGATAACACTTTCTTACTTGTAAGATGCGTAGAGTAACATATTTCTTACATAGTTTCACTAGTAATTATAGAACATCACACAGGGTTTCGAAATAATTAATTACTTAAAAGAATTGAAGGAATACTCTGAGCAGTTTTTTCAGACCTGAAAAAGTTGACATGGTTGCGTTGAGGTTGGTCAGGGAATTGAACCGGTTTCTGGATGTAAACAGGTCGGTCGCTTGCACGGTGGTGTAATGTTTTGGGAGATAACGATTCTGATTGGTCTACCCTCGCACAGTAAACATGGAAGGAGACGTATGGTATTTGTTTCTGTTCGCTACGGTATTTTATTATGTACTGAGCTAGTGAAAGTGACACTACACAATTGCAGTGTTGCCAGCTTGTTATCGACAAAACTAGAATATCTCCGTAGAAAATGGCCAGAGACAAAAATGTAAGATACAAAATGGGTTCCAAATACCGACATCTACCACTGGTTTTAAGTTAATATAATGACTTCCCTTCCACCCGCTATATAATAATATTACGGGGCTTCTGGGTTTGTCTCACTCAAGACTGCTTCAGGGCTTATTTCACCCTCATGAGCCAGTATTTCTTTATTTTTATTATTAAGAGGACAGCTCATTACTTGTTTTTCTCATTTGGTATGACATAGATCATTTGTCTGAACTTCTTTATAATATATAACACTATTTTTCCTGTGTTTTTTATTTTATTACATTTTTTTTCATTCTTTTTCTTTCTTTAATTCATTTATTCATTTTTTTATTTTAGGCACACTGGTACACACACACACACACACACACACACACACACACACACACACACACATGTATATATACATACACGCACACGCACGCACGCACACACACACACACATACACACATACACCTTTTTAATTTTATGCTTTAACTAACTTATTTACAATATTTAGTGTTATTTAGCCTCTCTTTTGCTTCTTTTCCTTCCTCATAATATCCGATTATCGAAAGCTGGGCTGCTTCATCTGGCATATTTGGGGCCGTTGATTTGTTTTAGAAGCAATATATTATGGCTCGTGCAAATGTTATGAAGTTATTTAGCGTGAAAAAGATTTTCACCTTTATTTTTTATTTTCTTACTGTTTCATTTGGGGTTAAATGTTTTACTTTAAAAATTTAGTTAAGTAAACTATCCGAGTCTGGCTGACTTCGTGTGTCGTGAACTGCGTAAATCAAAAACGAAAAGTCGGTTAAATAACAAACTTAGTTCAGCATCTTCCTGAGATGAAACACGATTTTCAGAAAATGCCAAATGTTGAACCACCCTTAACGTGGAAAAATGCCATTATATTTTGTTCCAAAAATTTCTCTAATGATTTTTATTAAATCTTCTATTTATTATAGGTAAAGTTAGAGGGAGTAAAAAGTATAACTATTTTAATTTCAAATCATTATCATTGACTATTGTGAAAGCCTAACGGCATAAAAATTGCATAACTTTTGTGCTTTAACTTTTTGTGCATAATTTCTTTGTGCAGTATGATTTTGTCTTATCTTTCACGGTTCACCAATGATGCTTTATTATTCAGAATGAGGAAGATTTCGCGCATATTTGCAGAAAAGGAATAGATATATTTGTCATGCAAATATCCTTAAACTATAATATTTTAATTAAAATCCTTGGCCATTTTGAGACGATTAAATAAATGAAGAATTAAGGCATGGGGATTTCCTTGAAAATCTGTAACGTCCTTGGAAAATGCTGAACTTAAATACTAACTTTGATGACGACCTTTCTCTTTAAAAGTTATGAGATTTAAGATGTATACACACACTTGCACACACGCTCACACACAAACACGTTTTACCACTGTTACAGAATAACTAACAAAAGACAAAATTTTAAGGAACATCAATGACCAATTGAAAAGAAATATACACTGAAGAACCTTAAAAAGGAATTCTTAGAATTCATAAACTCACTCCAATTTGATCGAATTTAGGAATTAATGCAAGAAACATTGACATAGGTCAGAAATAATACTGCCTTAAATATTATCACTAAGCTGCAGAAACAAAAACGAAGATAATCATGTACAATACTTAAGTGTAAAGCGATATAAACAACGTAAACACTATACATGATTTGTTAATTAGCTATAAAGTATGTATTGTCGGTATTATGCATTACGAAAAGAATAGAATATGCAAAGCCTATTATATGATATTGCTATTGATTTAATGGAACTTGATAATAAAAAAGTAGACACACGCACGTGCGCATCTCTCTGTAGAAATACTTTTTAACTCAGCGAGCCTCAAAAGGTGTTTATCCGGTAAAATATGGAATCGGAATTTTTATTGTAATATAATACTTCCTTTACTTATTCTTCAAAAACAAGGGTTGGGTTATTGGTGTTCCGCAGCCAAAGTGGCATAATGAATTGAAATTTCCATATTTTTGAGGCGCCCTATATCTCATCTTCCTGGTGGATTATAACAATATGCTTGCCTTTCCTTACTACATACAAATACTTGCAAAAGTAAAAATCTGTCATTGAAAATATTATTCTTTATGCTATATTCATTCTCCCCCCCCCCCTCTCTCTCTCTCTCTCTCCCCTTGTCTCTCTCTGTCCAATTTTTCTGTCTGCTTATGGCTTAATCTTCGAGTACCTAAACGATGGAAACCAAATAAAATTAATGACGAAGAAGAGCAATTTTAATTAAACGTGACAACTAGACGCGTTAGAGGACATGGAGTATGTACTATTTAACTAGATTGCCGGTGGGCATCTGGTTTAGAGTGCACAACGATTACAGCTCCCGACTTGTTTAATACAAGAGGGTTGTTGACATCGATTGTAAATAGTAATTGTATCTTAAAACAGAACACCGTTTCGATTTCAGGCATTCATTTTGATGCAATGCATTCATTAAAGGTTTCAATGAGCAATCCCGTTAATTAAAGAATAAAGGATTAAAGATTCGATATATTTGTAACACAAATTTTCTTGTTTCTCAGTTACTTTGAAGGGCTTCTGTTTGATTTCTGCTCCTTTCTTTGTGTCTTATTTATATATGAAGTAAAGGGGGTATTTTAATCTACTGAAAAAAGCCGGAACTAGACCTTTGAGCATCTTAAATCTGAAAATTAGCCTAGAAAAAGTGTACGCATTTGTCTGTCTGTGAAAGAGCATTGCTATAAAACGAAAATAATTATAAATATTACTTCCAAAGTACAGGTGAAAAACAAAAGGTTTCAGTTAATTCTTCCAACACTAAGCAATCATGTACCTATATAATTTTCTTCATACAATTCTCGAAAATTGCTAATGATTTTTAATAAAATCTAATACATTTGACATATCATTTTGAATTATTTCAAGTAATCTGTGAAGTAATTTTCTTATGTAAATGCAAAATCATCAGCGAGACAAAAACTTCCTGCTGGTTAAAATATGTACTATTTTTAAGTTTCCAATATTTTTGGTGCGAAACTTTTACTAAATATGGTAAAAAAATATACTTTGAAGCCATAAAAAATCGTATGTAAGTCATGTTTACATTTTATTCATCTCTCAGTGCAATCCATTGTCCCTAATATCGAAAGCTGGAGTATTGGCGCGATTTTCGCAACGATGTGCACTCTTCTACTAATATACCATCTGACTCTACAGGTAATTTTGAATAGTACACTCAAGTAAAAATAAAATGTTATCAATAGGGAAGATATTGGTAAAGTTAGCCCCTTATTTCAAGAGACGTCTGTAATGGAAGTGATTGTTTTAATGGTATGCATAATTTTATAATTTCTTTTGAATTATTACATTTTAATTATATTGAATAAATACACAAAAGCCTAAAATTAAGAAGATTCAATTTCTCTAAGCTTAATAGGTTACCAGAAGTAGGAAATAAATATTCTAACAATTTCATGAATACTTCAGTTATTAAACTACATAAACTAACTTGAATGAAGTAATGCATAATAGTAATCGTAGCTTAAAGTAATGAATTAGACGTTCATATCGTTGGCTTCTACATTAATTTCCTTCTGTCATATGTATTTTATAAACAATACCTTTTATTTGTTCTTACTGTATAATATTTACGAAGGGGAGTTTCCTTGATGTGCTTCACTGGAACTTGGTTAATCTGCTAAATAAGTTAGTTTAGTCATATATCACGCGTTTCATTAATACCTTAATCTAGATAACACAAATCATCTATTATGTAACCAAGGGGGTTGTAGAAATCGTCTGTAATGAATTAAATTTTTACTTTCTCTACTGGTAAATATTTGAAGTATTGTATTCCACTAAAAAAGTCGATATCGAGATTTCATTGGAAGTACATGTTTTCAAACTCCCTGAATCCAAAAAAGAAAAGCATTTTTAGAAAAAGGTCCGTGTGTATCTGTGTATCTCTCAGTCTGTGTGTCTATCTGTCAGTCTGTGGACAGCATAACTCAAAAATGAAAAGTAGATTAAAAACCAAATTTAGTATTTATTTATCCTTCAAGGATGCGACACGAAGTTTTTGAAGGAAATATCCCCCACACTAAATTACCCTTTATATTGACAATTTTTCGAAAATCTTGATTTCCTTAAAAATGGCTCTAACGATTTTGATTAAAATGCCATATGTTTAAGATATTTGTGTGACAAATGAAATGTATATTTTGAATTTTCTAGCTATAGCCTATGTAGTCCTGTTTATGCTGGGTGACTTTTTGATAACTCGTAAACCGTAAAAGATAGACAAAATCTTGCTGTACAAAAAATGTAGATCCCGCTAAAACACAATTTATGTATAACTAAACTTTTTGCAGAGTGAACCATTTTGGAGATATTCCTTGTTATTTGTGTCAGTTTCGGAAAACTTACAATTTTCGTGAAATGGAACATCGTTGTTCATTTTTTGTGTGTTAATTGTGCAAAGAGAACGGAATCTCAAAGCTTTAAAAGATTAGACTATCGCTCAAAGCCGACTTTATTCAAATATTCCCCTTGCACCTACAAGGAAATAAGCAATAAAATAATTTGTACAAATGTGTATCTCAACTAACACGAAGAAGATATAGGAATAAGAGTTTGTAAGAATGGTTACTACAAGAGTAAAGAAATTCATGTGAGTGCAACACATTAGATTTTTTCTGTCATTGTGATTGTTGGTCCTTCCACAAATCAGATCTAACTCAACCTTACTCTTCGCATATTTAACTAAACAGCGCTGTAGAAATTAATTCAGGGACAATTTTTACAGGTAAACAATATGTTACCTGAAATATTGGCAAACAGCAGCTAATGTTCAGATAAATATCCTCCTTACAACTCTGAAATTGATAGTGATAGTTTGGATGAGAGTCCGAAAAAGTAAGACATATCAAATCTGAAAGAAACATTGAAACGTCAGTACTTGTAACTGCTGCAATAGAATCAATAGAAGATGGAACATTAGCAAAGGTAAGGTAGAGAGACACAACTATGTATTATACAGTTGATATATGAAACAAACTTGGGAGCCCTATACAACGTAAAACGGAAAACTTCTAACTGAAAGATCAATGAAAAGCCTCCCGTATTGCAGAGAAACATCCAATGAGAAAGTGTATATATAACGACTAAAGTTACTGAAGGGAGAGAAAAGACAAGTAGGGTAACATTTTCAACTGACATTATATGAAATAGCTGCACTACTTATACGATGAATTTAGTGAAATCGGGTACAAAACATCCTTAAAGGAAAGTGCATCATTCCATACACTTGAACCAAGAACCGACGGACTGTGTATAGGGTATCCGCAGTACAATTAGACCAAACAGTTCAACATAACCAGAGAAGAAAAATCTTACTTACTACTTACGTTTGTGATCAGCTGTGTCTAAATTTTCCAGTAAACAATATTCATGATAATGACTTAATTCAGCATACGAAAATATTCAGTAAGTAATTCTCTCAATCGATTCAAATAAAAGTGCTATGTAAAATTTAGCACATATAGCTGTGTCAAAATACATAAGCCAAGTATTTCTAGTGTTTAATAACTTATTTATTTTAGCTTATGAATTGAAAAATTAATGTATGGTATTGTAACAAAACGACAAAATCAGTCCGGTCCAGTTACTTTTCTATCACGTTGTCTTCTAAACTTTTGCAGCTTTCTTCTCGTCGTTAACACAGTCTACAGTCTTTCGTGATATTACAACTCACAATAATTGTTCTCTTCTTGTCTCCTTGACTCAGTCCTTTTTTTTTTTTTTTTTTTTGTCTATCTTGTCTTTCTCAGTCTGAAGCACTAACTCCGACGATACAATGACTCGATGTTCTTAAAACTTCTTCACCACGCACAACTCAGCTGTCTTGCACTTACTAACACATTGACCGACTCGTGTCTGTAACTGCAATCCTCTCTTTCTCCTGTTTTATCGCCTCCTTATATAGCGGGGATGATCTCACACGGACCTTTCGCAAATTTCTTGAAATACTCCGTCGATGACGTAGCTAGATCTTTCTCTAAGGCTCTGAAGAAAACTCCTTTTGGTTCCGGCGCTCAATTGTCGTTAGTCACGTATACACAAGCAATCACGCGAGGCAACCTAACCTTTGGCACCTTTGTTTGCTCTCCAGCCTGGTGTGTGGTGTGAAGTAGTTTAGCTGCGATAGTCTTTTGTTGTGTGCTGCTTTCGGCGTCACAGTACAGTACAGTCCCGCCAATCCCAACCCCGCTAATCCGAAAATCCCCTAATCTGAACAGGGCTAGGAAAAACTATTTTGAATTTTAAACAAGAGAAAATAAAGACTAAGAATAAATAGTTCTTTCAAGTAAACACTCAATTTATTAGCACAGAAAAACATAAAATAAATGCTACAGGATTAAACGTGGATCTATCAGCTATCCTATACACAAAAACTATACACGGAAGGCCTAGACGTACAAACAATGTGCATAACAAAGTTTGAATGCATTTTTACGTCAACGAGAAAACAAAACTGAAAAGCAAATCAACGTTTAAAAAGTGAAGTTAATGATCTTTTTAAGCAACTTGAAGAGCTAATGTTTCGCCAACTTCCATTCCGACTTTCACCAGGCTACTTGCGCTAAGTAGACGCTAACAGTGCTTATAAAAACATTACAGTAATTGATTTTCGAGCTTAAGAATGTAGTTGTAAAATAAATCACTAGATACTGTACTAATTTCCTACTTTCAATCATTTTAATACTTAACACATAATTGCTTAAGGTCAACATGTCGTATTTGACGAAAATCCACCTAATCCGAATTTTTGGAATACGAACAGGGTTCGATCTCCAGTCATTCATCGCATGCTTTTCTGACATTAAAGTAATAGAACTTCCCCATTTGTTTACAGGTGTTGCCTTATTCCTAAGTATTTAAATACCATTATGTAGAATTATACACATATTGTAGGACTAAGGCGACCATTTAAGAGTTCACATTTGAAACATCTTATGCGTTGCACTCACATGACTTTCTCTACTCTTACTCAACTATTCTTACAAACTCTGGATCCTCTAACTCCAGTTAGGCGAGATAAACATTTGTAGAAATTACCTTTATTGCCGACTTTTTGTAGCTGCAAGGGGAATGTGGGAATACAGTAAGCTTTAAGCGATGGTCATATCTATGCCGTTCTTGCACGGCCGAGGGATAAAAAAAGTGAATAACGACTTCACATTTGAGAACAAATTTAAGTATTGCAAAGCTCGCACCAGGAATATCTCCGCAGTGATTCACTCCACAAAAAATGTGTTTTGACATAACTTGTGTGTTTTAATGAGATCTACATTTTTTAAAAGTAAGATTTGGTCTATTGCTTACGGTTTACCAGCTGTGCAATAGTCATCAAGAGTAAACAGGACTACATAGGCTATAGCCAGAAAATTCAAGATATAATTTTATTTTCCATAAAAATATCTCAATGCCATTTGAATCAAAATTGTTAGAGCCATTTTTCAGAAAGTAAAAAGTTTCAAAACATTTTCCTTGTAAATGGTAGTTTAGGGTGGAGGAGTTTTTTTCAAAATCTTGAAAGATCGCATCCTTGAAAGATATCAAAACTTAAATAACAACTTTGGTTTTTAACCCACTTTTAGTTTCTGAGTTATGCTGTTCACAGACAGACATAAACACGATATTTTTCTAAAACTTCTTTTTTTGGATTCAGGTGGCCTCAGAACATATATTTCCAGTGCATTGGTATCGAATTTTTGGGTGGAATACAATACAGTTGAACCTACTTTATTCGTAACCCAGTTCCACGTAATTCGCATTTATACGTAAATTTGTCTAGGTCCCTTCAAAAGCTAATTTAAAAACGTATTAATAAAACCTTATTTATATGTAGTGCATTTATACGTAAGTCGCAGTTATGCGTATTAAATTTCAGTGAAATACAACTGAGTTTTACGTAATTATAACTAGCATATGTCATCTTAAAAGAAACTCGAGGCGTATTTTCATTATCTCTGTTGACAAAGACCCAACCTGAGCGGGCGGCTTTCGGCACGACATTGTCTAGCAACAAACGAAAAGTAGAAATTAACATTTTCGGTAGCTGTGTTTACTGTTTAACAGCGGTTTTGTCTTTCAGTTCTCAGTTGCTTTTAATCAGCCATGGAAAACAAGAAAACGAAATGGTACACACTAGATCAGAATGTAAAATTCATACGAGAAGTGGAAATTAATCCACACAAAACCAAAACTAAAATTTTCATACTTAGGAATTGCTTATATCACGCTACGTATCTTCATCAGTTACAAAATGAGGTTGTGCACTTACTGCAAGAAAAGTGAAGTAAGCCAAATTAACTGATTTCTTTAAAGAAAGAACAAGTTCAAAATAATGTTTCCTTCATACATATCTTTGTTATTTGTAAACTTCTACACATGTAGGCGCACTGTATTAACTTTTTTTAAAATCAAGAATACGATGCATTATCAAAATAGTTGTAAGTAATATTGAGTTATGGATAATCTTTCCTCTTCTCCTTGATATACACATAAATCAGGTTCAACTGTACTTCCATTGCTAAATGCAGTGGAGAAAGAAAAAAATATTAAGGAGGAAGTCAGGTATAAACCACATATAAGCACATGTAGGAATACTTTTCGAAACACAATTGACACTTACATGACATGCATTGGGACTCCTTAAAGGTTACCCGACCTACAATTAGCTTTCCTATGGTAAAATTTGTTCATCCTTATTTACCTATGAATACTCCATAAGTAAAGCAATTAGTATAGCAGTAGCTCTACGCTCAGGAAGGAAGGGATATTGTGGAGAAAATGCAGGAGACTATAGGCCGCGTGTAGACGTGCAGAGGTCCCTAACGATTCCAAGCTTAATTACGCGGTCAAACAGGTGGACTGCTCAGAGAGGGTTTCCCTCCGGCAGAAGCGGGGAGCACTCGATCGTCTGAGGCGGTCCAGAGAAGGCTGCCATTTAGCAGAGGGGGGGGGGGGGCGAGAATAAGTTGCCAACGAGTAAGCATCTGCGCCATCTATCCTACACCGACCGACTGACATGCAGCTATATGAAACATGAAAAGGGAAGCGAATAATAGAAAATGAGAGAAAGGAAGTTTGTGGTAAAAGAAAAACCAGCGCAGCATTCCCCGTCAACCAGGGAAAACAATGAAAAATCTTCTGTTAGAGTGGTCGGCTCTAAGAATAGAACCCAGAACCTACCGAATGCATGCCTAGCTCGTTACCATGGAGCCATGTTGCTTGGTTCCCATATTACTTAATGCAAGGCTTAAACTACAAAGATAACATCGGAAAGAACTCGAGAGACTCTAAAATATAGTTAAATAAGATTTCCATAATCAAATAAGCTGAAGTTAATGAAAATTATAATTTTTATAATAGCATCCAAAAACATCCAAACTTATTGAAGGATAGGTATCAAAATTAAAGTGTCAGTGTCGAAAGCCCATGTTGTGCCCACTACCTTCTTCTTACTAAACTTAGAGCTGTAATCCTTATCCATAAGAGATACCCTGCATACGGTACAGAAGGTCCTTTTACTCAAGAATCTTAATATAAGTTATTTTACCTACAGTTGTTTCAGAGAAAAGTATTGTCACTATTGTGTTCATGAAATCGGCCAAGGTCATGCGTAGTTCAAATGTTACCACAACTGAAAAAATAAGGAAATATTGTAGCTGTATGTTTCCCATATATTCTGTTTTAATTAGTGTAGTTAGTTATGGATTTTTTTTTTTTTTCGATTTTTACCACTATGCACCATCTCTCTCTGTTCTCAAAAACACCAACACTTAGTATGTTGTGCGGGATGACAAACTCATCAATTTTCAAATAGGAACCCCCGTCTGGAAATATACGGTTTGGAAACTGGAGAGAGTCCAAATTTGAGAACAAACAGATGTGACAATTTAACGTTCGTTTTGGTATCTTAATATGGAAGGTATGTAACCCTTCAGCCATCTGTGTACTAGGATGAACGACCTGAGCATAATAGCGTTCCCCCGCAGGCACTAATTTCCACCATAGAGTGTGCATCCCGCTGCGTTACTGGCATAGTTGCCACTAAAATAACCTTTTTAACAGCAGTGCAACACGTACCAGTACATAACTGCTAAAATTTTGACTTGACCTACAGCACACTTTGATGTAAATGTGTAGAATCATCTCAACGTCGCATATCCAAATCGATGGATTGGTAGAGGTGGACCAGTTCCATGGCCAGCACGATCGCCAGATTTGACACCTCTCGAGCGTTTTCTGTGGAGTTGTCTGAAGATTAGATATGGTGTATGGCACTCCTGTAACGTCAGCGGAGGACCTCATTGCTCGAATCCACGGAACGATTGAAAATCTTGACCCAATTCCGCACGTATTGGGTCATGAGCACGAGACTCACTACCGTCGATATAGGTTCTGCAGTCACGTAGGAGGTGGGTACACAGTTCCAAGCCCGTTTTTAATGTAAACAGCTCGATGTTGGGTTTATTGACGTAATGTAACGTACACCCATCTCACACTTCAATGCGCTACAGCGTTGAAACCGTGCATGGATTCCTATCTGAAAATCACACAGTCTGCCGTCCCGTACAACGGGATAAATGGGGTAAATGAATAACACCGCACGAATTTTACCGGTGATAGACGATTTATAGGCAATCAATTTGACATACAAAACCTATGGTCTAGGATTAAAAATTACAGAACTGTGTCTTAAAATTGTTTGAGGGTATGCACGCCACTGATCATGTCCAGTGCACCTGTAACCCATGATGAGAGAGCAGGTGGGCGGAATGCGCAGCCTGTCTGTTTAGCGTAATGGATATGGTGCCACGACGCCAAGGTACGTGCGTATTAAAAGCGCAGGTTCAAATACCCATAAGCCTATATCTTTTGTTCTTTCTTTCTCTCTTTCTTTTTTCTTCTTTCTTTCTTTATTTCCTTCCTCCCTCCGTCCCTTCCTTCCTTCCTTCTTTCTCTCTTTTCCTTTTTCTTTCTTTCTTTCTTTCTTTCTTTCTTTCTTTCTTTCTTTCTGTCTGCCTGCCTGTCTGTCTGCCTGCCTGTCTGTCTGTCTGTCTGTCTGTCTGTCTGTCTGTCTTTCGCTCTTTCTTTCTTTCGCTCTTTCTTTCTGTCTTTCTTTCTCTCTTTCTTTCCCTCTTTCTTTCCCTCTTTCTCTCTTTCTTTCTGTCTTTCTTTCCGTCTTTCTTTCTGTCTTTCTTCCTGTCTTTCTTTTCTTGTTTCTCTTTCTTTCTTTCTTTTCTTTGTTTCCCTTTCTTTCTTTCTTTCTTTCTTTCTTTCTTTCTTTCTTTCTTTCTTTCTTTCTTTCTTTCTTTCTTTCTTTCTTTCTTTCTTTCTTTCTCTTTCTTTGATTCTCTTTCTATCTTTGTTTCTCTTTCTTTCTTTGTTTCTCTCTTTCTACACTTCTTTCTTTTTCTTTCTCACTTTCTTTCTTTCCCTCTTTCTCTCTCTTTCTTTCTCTCCCTCCTTTCCCTCTCTTTCTCTCTCTTTCTATCTCTCTCGTTCTCTCTTTCTCTCTCGTTCTTTCTTTGTCTCTTTCTTTCTCTCTCTCTTTCTTTCTCTCTCTCTTTCTTTCTTTCTTTCTCTCTTTCATTTTTCTTAAGCCCCCATGCTTAATTTAATTTTATTTACATGAAACATTTGTGTCGCGTTGCAATTTTTAGTTTAACTAATGTTTAAACTTGTTGTTTCAAGTTTGTTTAATTATTATTTACACTTGGATGACGTAAATAGTAGGTACACACTGAGAACTTCACTTTCACTTAAATGAGATGGTCCAAGCCTAACTAGCAGCTTAGAAACAAGTAAATAGTTGATAAGCACTTGAAAGAGCTACATGCGATTGAATTATTATAAACATGAGTTTAATTAATATTAGCATTACAACACAATGGGTAGATACAAGCAAAGCATAGGTAAGGAAATAAATGAGTATAACATATCTTCTTACCCTAATTAAATCTGATAATAAACTGAGCGATACAATAAGAGAAAGAATACAGGCAGGGAATGAGCTTATTATGCAAATAAAAGCATTTTCTCTAACAGAATAATTACCATAAGTACTAAACTCAAAGTTTATAAAACGTTAATAAGGCCAGTAGTAAACTATGGGTCTGAGGTTTTGCCTACCACAATGAACAAGAACGATGAAAAGGCTTTGCGATCTTTCGAGAGAAGAATACTCAGACAAATGTTTGGACCTGTACATTGTGGTGCACAGAATTGGAGATTGAGAACCAATCAGGAAATAAATTATTTAATAGAAGTAAACAATAGTATATGCATTTCATATAATGGTGGTATTTTGCTATTTAACACAACATTGCTCTCAAAATGGAAAAGATAAAGGGGAAAAAGTTTACCCACTTCCGGGTTTGAATTCGAGTTCTGAGGTTCATTAAATTTACAGTCAGTCACCATAAGCGTGCGGCCAAAGCACACGTTTTATAACTGTCCTGTATTTCTGTGGCCACTCGCCACAACCTTTCATCAATTGCAGTGGCGTGCAGCTCATGTTAAGTCTCCAATTTAAGCGCTTTTAATAACGCTACAATTTATAAATGCTTCCTCAGAGAGATAGCAGACAGGCTTTACCAAGTTCCTGATAAGCGCTATTTCGATTTCAGTGGATAATATTGACATACTTCTTTCTATTTATCTTTTATTGGTCACGATATCTAATTACTTTGAATACGTATAACTTATTAACTTGACCTTGTAGACCATTGGTTTCCTGTCTCAAATTGATTGTCTATGAACCCTCTATTACCAGTAAAATTCGTGCGGTGTTATTCATTTACACCCTGTGCGAATTTTACTGGTGATAGACAATTCATAGGCAATAAATTTGAGATATGAAACCTATGGTCTACGATTACCAATTACAGAAATGTGCCTTAAAATTGTTTGAGGGTACGCACGCCACTGATCATGTGCACTGCAGTTATAACAATGATGAGAAAACAAGCGGGCAAATTTCGTAGCCTGTCCATTTAGCGTAATGGTTATGGTGCACGGACGCGGAGATACACAGTCTTAAAAGTGCAGGTTCAAATACCCAAAACCACATATTTTTTGTTCTTTTTTCTTTCCTTCTTCATAAGATGGTTAGTCTAATTTGACTTAGATTTGTGTCGTAATTTTTCGTTTAACTAATGTTTAAACTTTTTGTTTCAAGTTTGTTTAACTATTATTTACACTTGCATGACCTAAATAGAAGGTACACTCGGAGAATTTCGTTTTCACTTAAATGAGATGGTTCAAGCCCAACGCAATGTTATTGTGTGCTGAAGGAAACAGGAAATGAGGCATGGGTAACTTGAGTAGGAAGCTGTCACCACTTGGTGGTATTAATGTCTTGCAGTGTTATTAAGGTCATCTATTGTCAGTATTAGACATTTGTCATGCTAACACGTAAGAATTCAACGCCTCTTTAGGGAGTTGCAGTACTCTATGCTATTACTTGGTTCAACGTTTTGTGAACTGTTTACAGCAGATCAACTGTTGGAAGGAAAATTTATCTTATTGACATGGACAAATAGCCTACAGTCAGCTTCAGACAAATGGCAATACATAACCCTCCAGCCTAAGTCATCAGATGTGAGAAGAAGCAAAAGTAAACAATACTCTGTGCATTGCATATCATGGTCGTATTTTCCTATTTTAAACCAAACGCACATTTCTCTCAAAATGGAAAAGAAAGGAGAAAAAAGTACTTATCCCCTCGTCGCGTTTGAACTCGATTTCTCGGTTTCATTAAGTCCACACACACACACGCGCACACACGCACGCACACACACGCGCACACACATATACACACACTTCAAAGGTCTGCCTTTATTCTTCGCACAGCTCTGCAACATGTGCCTAAGTAAAGGTTGTTTTCCAAAAAGATGGAAGCAGTCTATTGCGCTTCCAATCACAAAACCTGGCAAGGAAGAATGCAAGGATGTGTCTAAATATCGTCCAATTAGCTTGATAAATATTGGCGGCAAATTACTTGAGAGGTTAATGATCGACAGGATAAACTACCATCTGTGGTCTAAAAACTTACTCAATGGTAGACAGTACGGCTTTATCCCTCAAAAGGGAACAATTGATGCAGCACTTGAAGTCAAAACCTTCATAGAAGAGGGACTGAAAATAAAACAATATATAATCCTAACAAGCCTTGACGTCAAAGGTGCATTTAATGCCGTCTGGTGGCCCAGTATTCTCAAGAACTTAAAAGAATGGGAATGTCCGAGAAACATCTACAACTTAGCATTAGATTTCTTCAACTACAGGAAAGCAAAAATCATAATAAACAATTACACATTGGAAAAAGAAGTTCTGAAGGGCTGTCCACAAGGATCCTGCTGTGGCCCAAGCTTTTGGAACATAATGTATAATTCCCTGTAGAATACTGATTTCAATAGGAAAACTAAAGTCATGGCATTCGCAGATGACCTTGTCATATTAACAAGAGGCTCAAGCAAAGTAGAAGTAGAAAACATAGCGAATCAGGATTTAATCAAAATTCAGAACTGGGCCACTGACAACAAAATAGAATTTAACGAAAAGTAGTCGAAGACTCTAGACATATCAAGAAAGCGAACGGACTATTGGGACGTCAATATCTACTTAAACAACAAGAAGCTTAACCGAACTGAAGAAATGAAATACCTGGGCATATGGTTTGACAGTAAGTTTAACGTCAATGCACACATAGACCACACTGCAGGGAAATCAATCACACTCATCCACTTGTTATCACGGACAGCTAAACTACAATGGGGATTAGGACACAAAGCACTAAAAACAATATACGAAGGAGCTATAGTCCCAATAATGACATATGGCTCACCAGTGTGGATAGACGCTATAAGAAAAATAAAAAATCTAACAAAATATAAAAGGATACAAACATTGATTAATATAAAAATTGCTAAAGCCTACCGAAATATATCATACGAGGCATCATGCGTAGTAGCAGGCTTTCCAACCTTACAAATAACCATAGAACAATATGTAAGAACCTACCTGGCAACAAAAGTCAACAATCAAGAATATGACGCACCGCTGGAAGTCAGGTATTGGAGACACCCTGCGGAAATATCCCTAATAGATGAGGTAGATAACAACAATGAATATGCAGTTGAAATGTACACCGATGGTAGCAAAACTGATGATAAAGTTGGGGCAGCAGGAATCATCTTCATCCATGGCAACCTGGCATATAAATTGAAGTTCAAGTTGCATCCACGATGCACGAATAACCAGGCTGAACAACTGGCAGTTGTTGGATATGGAGAATGCGATGAAAAACGAGCTGCATTATTCACAGACAGTAAGATAACTCTAGATCTGCTCAGGCCCAACATAAAACATAACCAGCTAATAGAAGCAATCAAAACCAAAATCCTTGTACTTTCAAAATCAAAGTGGACACTACATTTCGGCTGGGTGAAAGGACATGCGGAAATACACGGAAATGAACTTGTGGACAGACTAGCAAAACAAGCTGCCGCGGAAGACACTAAAATAACATATGACAAAGTATCAAAAGAAGCAATAGTAACTAGAGAGAAAGAAAGTGGACTCGAAGAATGGCAACAACAATGGACAGCATCAAGGAAAGGAGCAGTAACCAAAGAATATTTCCCATCCGTGAGAGGAAGATTAAAGCAACGGTTACCAATATCTCTGGAGTTCACAGCAATGATAACAGAACATGGAAAGCTAAGATCATATCGCCACAGGTTTGGATTTTTAGATAACCCAATGTGCAAATGTGAAGAAGAGGACCAAACAGTAAACCACATTATATTTCGATGCAAAATTCTAAACAACCAGAGAAACGCCGTGATTAGGAAAATACAAAGTAAAGGTGCTACTTGGCCCATAAACAAAGAAGAACTTGGAAACAATTTCATACAACCTTTCGTTAGCTTCATTAATGCTATAAAATTCACAGAAATAGAATGACTTAAGTCCAAATATATATAATTTCTACTCCTTTCCAAAATTTCAATCAGTATCATTGTCCAAACACATTTCAATACTCTACTGCTGTTACGAGTATAATAATATTTGCCTTTCACTATATGATAAGTACTAGATTTATGATTTGTAAAATAGCATTAGGTTAAAGAAATAAAGTCAAACAAAATAAAATAGCATTAAACAACAAACATCAAATAAAAAAACTGCAAATATCACAATAGAGAAGTATTCAATCAGACTAAGGTAGATAAAAAAATTAGAGGTAAATAAAAATGTAAATGTTCAAATAGAACATCACCAACAGTATATACATGTATACAAAATGTAAATTGTATGTAAATAAATAAATGCAAGCATGTAGTATTCATACGGAATGGGGCATGCTATTAAAACACACACACACACACACACACACACACACACACACACACACACACACACACACACACACACACACACACACACACACACACACACACACACACACACACACACTTTTCTTTTACATAACGCATTCACATGTCCCTTTTAACCGCCTCTTCTACAAACAATGCGTGGCATTTGCTATATGTTTGAAATAGAAATGCAACATATGACATTCACAGCGTTTTCTATACTCACTTTTCTTTTATGAAACAACCGCACTTTCTTCTCTACAAACAATTCATACGGTTTTCTACACGGTTGAAATAGAAATTACATTACATTCATTACATTCATTACATTCACAAGGCTTTCTCTACTCGCTTTTCTTCCTCTAGTAATTGTGATAATTTAACAGTGTGTTTGTGTAGCGCCTTCTCCAAGTTTTTATGTATATATTTTGTTTATTTTTTGCTCTTTATGGTATCCTAAGAGATTAAGTCTTTGCTTAAGCGTATTATGTATATTTTTAAGTACGGATAAATCGTTAAACCACGGGCAATGCCGGGTATTTCAGCTCGTGCTTACATAAAATGTATCCATATTTAACACGATGTTAAAGTAGGATTCATAAATTAATGCTATTTTCTTTTGGAAACCTCTGGCGTACTAAAAGGAATTTTTCAGGTTGGTAGCAGTCATAAGGAATGACACCCTAAAGTTAATCTTACGAGAGGGAATGTAGAAACCCGATAAGCCGTCCGCCGTTATCGATTACAGTACAGCGCATTTTTGGTAGGAAAACACACTTTCCCAAAGCTCTTCCCGTTTTATCCATAAACATACTACTAGTATCTATTGAACATTTGTTGAGAAAAGAAGTAATTTTAACTTCCCGGGGCTATTTTGGTCAGCTGTTGCTCTGTCGGTTGTATTTGTGTGTAATGGCAGATCCATCTTGTATGCACTACCATTAATTGATACAAGAGGCCCTGAGTGTTACGGTTATAGTTCAAACTAAGGCCAGTTATGTTGTCCATTTCGTACACACATTTCTCTCAACCATCCGTTACGCGCGCGCCCTGATAGTCGGGCCAGGTATGGTAGTCCCGCGTCTTGTTTTTGTGCTTATATGCTTGTGTTTATCTTTAATTTTATTTTTACTTCATCCCCATGTTTAACTTAATTAAGCTGAAATATACATGGTTTTTATTAGCAATATCGCTTAATGCATAACATTTCTACCAAATTGTATGCCTATTACTTTCTCTACCGTGTACTTAGTAGAAAGAGAAGGTATTGCATTCCACTCAAAAATTCGTTACCGAGACTTCGCTAGCAATATGCATCTTAAGCTCCCTGAATCCAAAACACTGTTGTTATAAAAAGGTCCGTGTGTTTATGTTAGATTTCCGTGTATATTTCTGTGTGTGTGTGAACAACAAATACTCGAAAACCAAAACTCGGTTCAATATCAGACTTGGTTTTTAAGTTCAGCATTTTCTAAAGATACAACACGAAATCCCCCACCCCAAACTACACTTTACGTAGAAGAAAGTATTCGAAAACGTTTATTTTCTCAAAAATGACTTTTAATTTTGATTGAGATACCCTATGTTTAAGCCAGTAAACTTCTAAAGGGCTAAAAATGCAGGATTCTCAGTCCAAATAGCTTTCGAAATAAATCGCTAGCCATCTATTCCAGTCACCCAGACCCAGGTGAATCCTCCAGTCGAGAAAGGTATAAGTATTGCTTAACTTACACAAATAACAATAAATATCTCCAAAATTATTCACTCCACAAAAAATGCATTTGGACATAACTGGTGTGTTTTAATGAGATCTACATTTTCTGTAAGTAAGATTTGATCTATCTCTTACGGTTTACCAGCTATGCAAGAGTCCTCAAGAATAAACAAGACTAGTTAGAAAATTCGAAAACATTTAATTTGCCCTAAAAAATGTATTTCCGGTGAAATCCTACTTCCCCTACTACTATGCGTGCATAGTAGAGAAAGTAATATGATGGAAAACTTTGAGACTAGTCACCATCGAAAGTAATACAGCAGATGCTACCAGAGGCAAATCTTAGTCCTGGCACGGGTGAACCACTGCGATCTTATAAGTTGAGTCAAACATAATGGCACATAAGCCATATGTCCAAAAGACAGATACTGGCATGCCGCTAATCTCTTTTGAAGAGCAGAACAAAACTTGGACGTAAACCAAAGCATAAAGGAAAATGCAAATTTTGTAATCATTCATCTTTTTTGCTGGGAACTGAATTTAAAATGAGTTTCCGTGTCAGCAACCATTACTGAATATCTTCTTGCTCTAATGAAAGCAAGAAGCCACAAGCTCCTTAATGATCTACAAACAAAGCAGCTCTGTCAGAAAAGGAAGATGATATCCACTGAAGGGTAAACATTGATGATGCGATCGCGCATTTGTTGGCAGGACCCAAGAATCATTTGGGGTATCTCTTGACGCTCCAGCTGCTGCAGTAAATGTTATGAGTACTGACGTCTGTATGCTCTTTGGTTTATTGTAAAACCTGGCGAAGTGGTTTACCTACAACATGGGTTCGTCGTGAATTACTTGAATTTAGGCCTGGTTCTCAATAACCAATCGTACACGATCAACAAAGTCAACTACATGGTGCTGGGCACTTTGAGAGTACTGGAATTGGTTTACTTTACGCAGAGCTAATAATTATTGAAGTACATACTAGGTAAGAGGATAGTAAAATATATAGGTATAGTTTTACTAGAATGTGTTATGTGTATTGCGTGTATTGCTGGTTGTATATTCAGTCGTATACAATATTGGTAATGGTTGCTTTGAACATTAATTTGGGTACTTTGAAACACAGTGATGGGCACACAAAGATTATTTTAATACTCCCACAATCTAATATAATGTTGTATTGGGATGTTCCCCTCATATAGTCAATTCCAATGAAACACTGTTGAAACAATGTAATGAATGTTCTTCCACACAATAGCCGTGTATAGGACAGGATTGGAAAAGGTGGAATGAGACTGAAAAACTCAATGTCATGACCGAGAGTTGAACCACGGATCTACCGGTTAGCGTCCGGCTCTGACCACTAAGCTATCATGGCCAACGTTCCGATATGACATTAAATTCTCCAACTCACTCGCATTATTCCCGATAAACCACACAAGGAGATCTCAATTTACTCTGAGATAACATACCCTAATGACGACTTACAGTTTTGCAAGCACTTAAGTTCTGGGCTTCTATTTTCCAGCATTTCCAGCATTCGAGAACAATTTTAACCAACTATGAGATTAATAAATGCAATTAATGTTCTTTTTTCCACTAACTGTGTAGGATGTCTCAGGTAGTTACCCCTATGGTCCGCATTTGGGAGCTCCCGGGTTCAAATCCCGTGGACCGAGCAATCTGACTGGGGGTTTTCGTGGTTTCCTTCAGTCCCTAAGGTAACTATAGTATTGGATATTTAATACAACGGCCCTAAGTTCCACCTTAAGTCTAAAACAATATTAAAATGAAAAATACATGGTAATAGTGAATGCTGTGCCATCTATCCACAGATAATGTAAGCACATATACTCTGTTCATCAAGAGATTAGAGGAGACGTAAACAAAGCCACGTGCGTCTTGACGCTTTCGCCGTCTAAATAGTCCCTTGAAGAAATACTGTTACTAAGGTCTGAAATGTCACTTAATGTTTGTTAAAGCATGAACTAAGTGTACTAAGCATAGTTAAAGTGTAAGAATACGCAATTAAGTGAATCTGTAACCAGCCTAGTTCATTCTGCGCGCACATTGTTCATATGAAAGTAACATGGCGGAACAAGTGAGTTGTGAAACATAAGTGCGGCAAACCGTTGCGAAGTGGTGAAAAGACAACAATATTGAACGTGTTTAACAAGTTCTGCGAGAAATATCCCGAACTTGCTATCGAAGACGTGATGAAATTAACATCCGAGTTTACCGGTGTGTCAGTTGCAAGTATTTACAGCACATGCAAAGAAAAATCGTCTGTTGGTGAAGATCCCGGCAAAAAGCGACCACGTACCAGATAAATGGTGGATGTAGTTTGTGACGAATTTGTGAGATCTGCACAAAAGTTCACAGTTCTTTGTTAACTAGGAACCCCCACCTTAAACAAAGTGCTGTTGGCAGTTAACTCTGATCCCGATCTTCCAGATTTAAAACGAACTTCCCTCCACAAGCTGCTTCTGGAGATTGGTTTCGAGATTGTGAGCAGGAAATGAAAAAGTGTTATTGTGGACAGAGATGACGTAAGTAGTAGTTAATTTCCATGTGCTACATGTTATTTGGATCAAGTAAATATATCCTTTTAGTAGTGTAAAATGTATATTATACCTACGCGTAGCGGTAAGTAACTGTGTTGCGTCATTGTGAATGCACGTGGCCGCGGAGTGATACAGACCGGTGCTTTGTTTATATCTCCTCTAATCTCTAGATGAACAGAGTATAGACTGGGTGATACCCTAATGTCATCTGCCGTCACAGAGGCGGAGATACAGTTAACTAACTAGTCCGTGGCGAAGAAAGCTGGTATGGTATATGGCATGAGATCTTGAAAGCTAACTATCCGCCTCATACACGAGGTATCTTCTAACAGATCCATAGCGATATGACTATGTAGTTAAAGCCACGTAAAATGAATACAGAAAAGATATTCTCATTTCGCATGTGTTGAATCACCTACTGTCATGTTTTCCTTACGAAGATATTTGTGTGTTGTGAAATATTTTGACACATTTGACATGAAATTCCCTGTCTTTTATTAACATTATCAACACATTGAGGAAATAAACCTGAAATAAATAATGTTTCAAAGTTTTAAATGTACATTACAATACTTTATCCTTCACTTAGAAGTTATTTGTCGAACAGCTCTCCCTGTATTTTATTTGTACGTTGAATGGGTCCTGAATTGAATCAGTAATTTTAGAAACTACGTAAGTCCATTTCTTTCGAAATTCAGATTTTCTGATTATCTGCTTCTGTGAGGCAAGTTCTATCATTCTGCGTAGAAAGTACGGTAGTCCAATGTTTTCTTGCGGCATGACTGTGTGATAAATCTTGTTAATTTTAGAACGTGCGTAAGTTTCTATACTCGTGTTGGTACCACCATTCACAACGCAGTGCACTCTGTTATGAACAGCTGATGTGTTTGGGTCGCAAATAAAGGCAGTATAATATCTTTGGTATATGTTTCATATTTTATAGATGGTAAAACTAGAGGAAACGGCGTAAAGGTGTTAGAAATGCATGTTCTTATAGAAGCGAAATAATTAAATGGTGTCGTGTGAAGGGAAAAGAATATAAGAACAATAGTGGTAAAATCATCCCAGCACGACATACTGGCCCCAGATGCAGCTGTAAGTAAGAGTGCTTTCATGATATAGAAGTGAAACAAGAAAAACAAATGTTAAATACATTTAACGGTTTCAGAAGCAAGGATGAACAAGATCTCTATTTGCAAGGGTTAATAGAATGTCAACTTGTACAGAGGAAACGTCCTAGGAAAGAAAACAGTTTGGTAAAGCGTAGCTTAGCTTCACATACCACATTGCCATCAATAAATCAAGAAAAGAGGTGTGTTAGAAGACTTTTATTAGTCTATATGGTCTAAATCGTGATGGAAGAATTCGCCGTATAACTGAATTACTGCTTTCCGGTAAATCTGCAAGTGATCAACGTGGAAAAAAATGTTCCTGCAAATGCGAAGTCTGTTGAAATAAAAATGCATATCCACAGCCATATGGAATAATTCCCTACGAAACAGTGCCATTACTCTGGAACAGAGTCAAATTACTTGGAAGGAAGGCTGTCGGTGAAAATCATGTTTGATATTTCCAAAGTTACACACCCAGACATTAAAGTGAATTATCAGAACTACGCAAAATATTTTAAAGAATACTTGGATCTAAAATTTGGGTGGTCATCTGTTGCAACTGTGAGGTGCTTGAGATGAAGCTAAAACCACCATTTCTCAATAATGTGGCCAAAAAAGTAGCCGAGGCTGAACTGGCAGTATGTAAGAGAGCAAAATAATTCTACAATGCTCAAAAAGATCAACCCAGCTCTGTAAAGAAAGGGACGATCTTGCAGTGCTTACCTTTGACTACATGCAAAATACAAGTCTGGCAATTATTCAATTACAGGAGTTCATTTTACTTACGTCAACAGACGCGTGTTTGAAATTCACAACATGAAGACTGATACTGAACACTTGTACCTCTATAGTGAATGTCAAGGAAACAAAGGTCCAAATGAGGCAGCATATTTCATTGCACGCTACATAAAGAACATTCTGTCCAAGAAAATTACCGAACTCCATCTTTTTTCTGATGCTTTCGGGGGCCAAAACAGGAACCACACGATGGTGTGAGCTCTCCTAGTACTTACAGAAACCTGACGTTTTATGACTACCAAGCAGTTTTTTCCCCATTCTTTCCTACCAAACGACCGTGATTTTGGGGTAGTAAAGAGATTAATAAGAAAGCATGACATAATTTACCATCCAAAACAGGTGTGTGAAATAATAATAATACAATAAAGTTCCAAATTTAAACACACGTTACAACGGCAGATTTGGATGGTATCAAAAATGTCAAAGAAGTGTCACTTCTACAAGAAGAATATAAACTCCACAGAAAGCAACAGTCTTCCACGAGGCCAAAAGACCCAATTCCAGATACCATGTTTCAGGCATTTCAAATACTTCGGCAACTTACCGGGTACAGTTATTGCATCAGAGTTCGCCAATGGTGTAGTACAACACACATTCAACCTTAGACCCACAGGACATAAAATCAGTGATCCAGTAGTCTTCCATACAACAAAGCCTATGAGAACATATCCCTTAATGAAGCAAAATGCTGTTATGCGTGTGTGGATACTTCAGTATGTGCATGGGGAATACAAAGAATAGGGAAAGTATACACTAATTTTGCCATGTAAAGATAATTGTGTTCTTTTATGCCTCATTAAATTGGCAATTTTGCTTAGTATCACTATGATCAATAATCTTGAAAGAATTATTGAGAACACAAAAAAGACAATATTCTTCAAATTACATTAGCATAAATTAAATTAATGTGCTAGTATAAGTTACTGATCTGCCATATTTTGTTTTCATACGTGTATTTCATGTTGTAGATGCTTGTGTTTGTTATAGTATTAAAATTATTGTAGCATACACTTTGAATCGATATAATATAATCTTAAGTTTAGAAACAACGTAAGTTCTACAACTTTATTAATTTTTTGCTATATTTTAAAATGCTAATTACGGGTTTTTGGTCCTTAACAAGGCTCAGGGAGACTATTCTTTGTTATCATGCCCATAGAAACACAATTGATTTTCCTATATTCTGATCTCCAGAGAGTTTTTTGTCTTCTGAACATTTTGCCTTTCTGAATTTATGTAGTTTCTAAAATTACTGATTTAATTGTTCTTTTGCCCTTACTCGGATACTCTTTAAGCCTGGTCTAATGTTGGGTATTCATACGTATATTTTTAATATGACACATCATCAGATCCTTCATTGTCATTCTCAAATAATATCGTCTTTCTTACTGTTTCTGTTTCCTTAAATTCCTTCCATCTCTTTTTCTCTACATTTCTACCCCTTCCTTCGCTACATTTGCTGTGATTTTTCTTTACGGATGATTTTCTATTGTTTGGAAGTATGGGGCATGACATACGCCGTTCTTTGCGTAAACTTGTTCTTTTTTGGTGTTTCAGACCATCCGAGATAATCCTCCAAAATTTTGTCGTCTGAACTCTTCATTACACTACATTCAAGAACATCAGTAGGAGATGGTATTCCTGGCTGTAGCAATTCTTTCATATGGGAGATGCTACACTAACCACAGTTTTACTTGTTGCATTCCTTCTAATGATCCTTATTCCTTGTTTATCTTCTCCAAATGTACTTCTCTGGTTGATATTTCCATATGATATAAATAAAATATAAATCTGTTTTGGTCACTGCTCTGTAAGCTACTCATGAAATCTATATAAAACAAAAATATTGTGTTATTCTTCATTAATTACATTTTAATATTCCGGATCGATTTAATTTTCTCCTCTCCAATTACATTGTAAAATTTCAGTGGGTTTTTCTCCTTTGTAGTGTATCCAAGATCTTTTTAAGATACACTGAAGTGACATATTTTCACTATCCTTTTAGTAAAGCTATATTGTCGGGTTCTACGATAAAAGATTACAGGCTCCAAAGCAATTTTTCAAGACTTCTAGGTTAATTATCATCTGTACACTTTTTTCCAGAACCACAGCAAAATATTTTCTTGTAGGAGATTCAGAAGAGTTGTACGAAACCAGTTTAGTAATCCCTTTTTCCACTCACTCTTGACTGATTGTAATACAACATCTCTAGCTGGAGGTTTCTTGTGGAATTTGGATACAATGCTATTAAAATTATCTGAAGCTCAGTGTATGTCTAAGCTAAGAAGTAGACGCTTGTAGTAACCTTCAACAAAGAGTATGCCTGACAACTGTCCTTTCTTTTTCATTAAATGAGTATGGAGAACATTTGTCAAAATTGAAAAAAATACTTCGGATTTCATTCAGCCTGAGTTCGCTACAGAGTAACCCACAGGAATCTATAACATACTGGATAGTCTCAATTGCAACCTTTTGTAGTTGTATATATCATTGGAGGGCAGACTGTTTTGTTAGTTGTAAATATTTGTGCGCTGCTATCTGTAAGTTATGTTTAGTTTACTGGATTTGGAAAATGAATGAAATATGTTTATAATCCTGGCTAGTATACGAGTGTAAAAGTAGACTGAGAATAAGTACAACCGTATTTACTCGCATTTTTAATAACTGCACTTCTTTTAACAAATTCATAATATGTCGTACCAAACTCAAATGGTTTCTTCTACTGCCCCATAAAAACATACATTTGGTTTTGTTCACTGTGTAACCCCCCCACCATGGACATTGTACACATAAGTAGCCAAGATAACTGTTTACACAGAGGTAAAAGTAACTGTTGCTTACCGCTCCTGGGAGTCCTAATTTTTACACTCTTTGAAATGTCAGTGCCTATTAATATATGGTTCCCATCACTGTTCGTTTTACCCTACATATATTATGTGAACACTTCCAATTATGAAGGAACAGTTTTTCTAGGTTTCGAAACAAAAATTTACACTTTGTGAACCACTAATTCTCTCGTTCCCAGACACGGCATATTTGTTCCACATTCCGCAGACACACACTGCAATAAATAAAGTATGTAAGCACAAGCTGGCAAAATAAAACTGGAACAAACTATAGCGAATGTGCATCCGGAGCATTAATCCGTTGGCCCTTGGTATTCTAGGGAAGACGTAACCTGTACTTTCATTATATGCAATTGAAAATGGTAAATTATCCCCAAAAAGCAACAGCAAAAGCCACAACATACCAATAAAAACAGTATAAATTAACAGAGAAAAACATATAATTTTAATGCAAATATGCTATTACTACAGGAAGCGTGGTACGACTAGAGGAATCAAGAATAAGAACATTTGGAAAATGTTTACTCTATAGAAGTTTGACGTTGTTTTGGATGAACTGGAACTATATGACAAAATATCATTAATTAATTACAAGCAAATGACATGCGTAAAGACGGCTTTCCATTTTGCTATCGAAAAGGTCATCGATACGCAATCTAGCTCTCTTTACTAGGCTACTGTCAACCAACTGCTTTTCTTTCTCGTTTCCGTTCTCGGATTATTAGGAACTAGCCGTTATTAATTTAATAATAATGGAGATTTCTAAAAAGTGGATGCATTTACACATTTCTAAATTCAAGTACACACCTGTGTACACCTGTGAGGGTGTTTTGTTTTGTTTCTTTGTTTTTTCCCCTTTTTCAGCATTTTCTTTTTCTTCAATAACACCATTACAGTAGTACTTTCTCTTAGTGTAGCCAAGCACAGGTACTTCTCATTTACAACTCAATTTTCATATAGGGTTTTGAATTATTACATATAATGCTGAGGGGAGGAATGATCGAAAAGGACCTTCTACGGTCCATTTTTGGAAAACTTGTGTATTTCAGGTATTTCCATTGAAATCTTGACATGTAATTTTCAATGGGCCTTCTTCTTCACCCACTGTATGTAGTAGAGAAAATGGTATGTAACTGTATGTGATATAACACTGTAAATATACATTTTGAACCATGTATGTTTAGAGAGATGAGTGACCATGGGAGTCATGTTGGTTCAATAAAATAAAAAATCGTATCTGTTGCACTTATACGAATTTCTGTACTCGTTCTGGTTCAGCTACTTCTTAGAAAATGTTATTCTCCAATCTCCTTCTTCTTAATCAAGATAAAATTAATTTATATATTTAAGTATTCGTTGTAGGTGTAAGGACTAACTTTGGTTAAAGCCTAATTTAGTCAAACTTTCAAAAGCAGCTCGCTCTACAGACTGCGGTATAAATAGGTTGACACGAACTATTGCACTTTATGAAACTGCAAACATGTATCACGATTGTCCTACAATAAGTCATGGTGTAGTCGTGGATGATACGGCTTGATGTGAAGTGTGTTCAATATTCTGCACAGAGACCTGTCCAAATTTCCTAACTTAAAGAAAAGTTTTAAGGGTTGGCTACAAACGCTTGTGTAACCAACATATTTTCTTCTGTGCACACTACTCACGATCGACTGGATTTTGGTGCGTTGTGAACGGATCCTCTTTATAAAACTAATTGCAAATTGAATAGATGACCTGACGACTAAGGGGCAGGTCCGTGAAATATGTATCGCCAGTGAACCTGTAGAGAGAGAAAATTTAGTACTTGGATAACTGTCCCATTTTAGGATTGTCATAAAGACAACCTGGAAATAAATGCGCAGAAGAGGACAACTTATGAATAGTAAAGGATAAAGAAACTATAATATAAAGATATTTGATAAGTACAAAAAAGTACAAAGTTATTACAAAAATTTGGAAATAGGACAGCTAAGCATTTTAGAATTATTTATTTCATTTAGTGCAGTACAAGAATAATTGTTTAAAATGTGCAATGTCTTCTAAAACACTTAGTTGTAATTCAAGTCATCGGAAAAGATCAACAGAAACTTAGTAATCACTCAACGAGCACCAAAAAGTATACCAATTACTGCCCAATTTGGAACTTGGTATTTGTCCCTTAAATAAGGATTGCAATACTCATAGCGTAATTTGTTGTCCTTGTCAACCTAATTTGTCCACTTCTTATTCAAATTGGATTGAATTAATCCTCTATCTTGTTGTCTGTCTCTGACAACTATGTCTACTCTTTTGATGGAGCTGTAGAGAGATTAAGAAACTACTTCAACACAGACCTCATATTTCCTTTTGGTTCTGAATGAATCAACAATCGCCGTCACTGTATTTCTACTGTCCCAAAACTCCTTGAGAATCCACTACCTGTCGTCCACGCTGTATTCATCTGACGTCACTGTTTATTGCCTTCATATCAGGACGTAACAAGTGTCGTGCTACTTATGTAGCCCTATGTGATAGCTTTGAAATTCCATACGCTTGCATGACCACGAGAAAAAGCTAATAGAAACTTAACACTTATGGAAAGTGCAAATATCTTAAACTTCAAATGAAATATCTTGGAATTTTTCAATGCCACAACTAATAATTTATTTGGACGTATTGTGTGCTTTAACACAATCTACATGTTTGTGCACTGGAAATTTACCTCTGACGTTTTTATACTTTACAAGCTATTCACACACAATTGAGAATGTGTGTTTTATTAGTCTTGCAAATAAATGGAAAATATCAATCGCGAGAACTTTTAAGAAATGAAAAGTTTCCGAAGTAGAGTGTAGATTCAGATTACCAGTTTTTCTTCATCTTTGCGAAACCCGCTGAACTTCTACTGCTTGTAAAAACCTTGCCCGACGACAATGGAGCATCAGAACAAAGAGACTGAGTGCGGAAGAACAAAGACTTTGCAAATTGTTTTGGAGACTTCCCACTGCCGGCTTGTTTACGCGAGGGTCGAGAAAATGTGCATACCCAGAAAACTTAGTGCTGCGTCACTCTGGCTTATATAATCGAGCGGACGGCGAGAGAAGTGAGTAGTTCTGTGATGGAGTCGTGAGTGTGGAACGAGACAGCTGTTAGCTGTGTGTGTGTGTGTGTGTGTGCGCGCGTGTGTGCGTGTGTGTGCGTGCGGGTGTGGTGTGTAGAGTCGTCGTTGAAAGAAGCGTGGGTGTATGTTGTCAGATACAGTTTGGGGACATTCAACCGTAACGTCGAAGTTGTTGTTATTGTGGGAAACAGTTTTAATGAATATGATCGTTGGAGTTAGCTGTTATATAGAAAGAACTGAAAGACAGAAAAGTGCGTGTCAAGGTTACGGGAGGATAAAATAGCTGTGTGTGGCAACGTAACGAAGAACTGTAGACTGTGTTAACGATACAACAGAATGTGGTTTTTGTGCTTCAGTTTTAGAGGAGAAAACAAAGTAAAAGAAGGTAATCGTTATTTGTCACGCTGGTGTCAGAAGCAGGACTTCTCACTTGTCATTTTGTTAAAAAATCAGAGTTCATAACAATACGACATTCCTTTCTGGAGTCACCCACTGGCATACACACAAATACACGTGCACTCAAAAGTGTTTCTAAACTGCTTCAGTTTTATTCTGTAAGCCTCAAAACATGTATTTTCGGTGAAATCACTCTTCCAAATTTTTGGATGCAATGCAGTACTCACTCTACTTACTTTACATAGTTGAGAAATAAAATTATAGACGATATATGCCTCTCTATTTTCATTCTATTTACCGTAATTGGTAAAGAACAGGACACATGCTTAAACTTACCACAGGAAAAAAGTGTAGCACTGATTAAAACAAACAATTTATGTGAAATATCTTTTTCAGCATTAGTTTTCGAGTTCCTTAGATATTTCCTGCTGTTCATTCGAAGTTCCCAATATTTTAAGCAGTACGTTTAGTTCTTTTGTTTCTCATCAGAGCATACAAAGAGCGTGCATCAAGCATTGTACATTGAAGCTTGAATAGTGCCTGCAAAACCACACAATACCAGTTCGACCGCTGCTACTTTCCGATTCTCCCATTTTGGGTAGAGCGGCTACAGTGAAATCGAAGGTATTTAGTAGATATTAGCGACATAAAACCTTCTGTGCTTCTTCTGACGCTCCATTGTTATCCGAAATAACAATTATACTACACCATGCAGAAGTGCCCAGTCAAGTCGCCATCGATTTGAAATATTATGGTTAGGGCTAGGAAGTTCATGCATTTGCATGTTTTTTCATAGGGGTTAAAAATGTATGCTTTTACATTATGTGCACGAATTACGGAATTTTCAGTTATTTGGACATGATTTTATGGTGCGTATAATTGCATATTTTCTTGATTTTTGATAAATGCATATTATTTCAATACTATAGCCTCTATATTGCATATTTTAATGATTTTTATGGCTTTTTATTGCCTTTTTCTATCTGGATAATATTTTTCATATTGACAGTACTGGACATGATGATGCACTTCACGAAGATTTTAATATTATTGCCCCTATATTGCATATTTTAATGATTTTTATACTTTTTTATTTTTTTCATCTGTACAATATTTTTCATATTGGTAGCATTTCTGAGACAGTGGTTCTTTCCCATTGGTAGATAGATTTGTGTCCAGTACGAAGATAATTTTTGTTAAATCTTCTAAAAGAGTGAAGTTGTTTAGATCAACAGCACCTAATATCCGACTTCTTCCTGCACCAGTGTTAACTCGATGGGGAACATGGATCGATGTAGTTTTATATTATGCTGAGCACATAGAAATAGCCGAAGAGGCTGTTAATTCATTGGACTTGAAAGATGCTTCATCAATAGAAACTGTGTAAAATATTCTGTCAGGCACTGGGTTAAAAGAGGATCTAGGTTTTATATCTGCCCATTTTTCTTTCTTAACAACAGCCATAACGGCATTGGAAGCTGCAGGATCTCCTTTGCATGAATCACTTACTGTCTTTGAAAAAAAAAGAAAAATATGTGATCTAAGTTTGGTTCTTGGTAGCAAAAAGTGAAAGAGAAAGTGAATTATGTAATTTCAAAAAATTCTGGTTATAAACAGATGTGCGGTATTCGAGACATCCTCAAAAGAAAACCATGTCTCATCAAGTGACTTGACTCCCCCCCCCCCCTCTCACTCTGTCTGTGTGTGTGTGTGTGTTGTGACGTCATGGAAGGTCGTCACTTCGAGATATCGACTGGCCTTAGCCTAGAGAGGTGTATAGCCGTCAGGTTGGTAAGCGTAACCCTTCTCGCCCCCGCTACACCCCTCACACAGTATAAAATCCGGCTGCCCGACCAGTCGTTAGTTCACTTCAACGCGATGCGCTGCCTGCAGTCTTTCATCTTCACTTCAACGCGAAGTGCGTTGCCTGCAGTCTTCGATGTTTACTTCAGCGCTGCCTCCAGTCTTCGTCAAGTAGTCGAGCTCCGTTAGGCGCTGCCACCAGTTGTCTTCGTCAGTCAAAGTATGGTTAGCTTCGACCAAGCGTAATGTATGAGCCTTATACATTATGGTTTAATCTTCATCAAGCCGAGGCGCTCAGCATTAGTATCTTACATACTTGCCTACATGTTCGTCAGTAATGAGCCGATAGGCTTAGCAATTCTCAATTCTACTGACATTACTCGGCAAGCTCCTCTTCATCGAGCCAAGCAGTTCACCAACAGTGACGTCAGCACGCATCGAAGTCAACAGGGTCATGCTTCTTGGTTTTGCTTGTCAAAGGGGGCAAGCAAGTGAGCAACTTTTCTCCGTAGAGAAGCAACGTCGGCATTCACCACCATTTCTTCGAGATGTATGCTAATTCAGGCATACACTGGGCATACGCGGAATTAAGCAGGAACGACGCGTTTATTCTTCATGGTTGATATGCAGGAATGTGCCACAGTCCATGTGCATGTTCATTTCAACATAATTGGATAAGGACCTGTTCCAAAAACACACCAGACATTTGGGTGAGACAAACAGTTCTGTATTTCATTTAGATGTATGTGTTTAGTGTTTTAGGGCTTTTATGCTAAAGCAGGGTAGGTGATCTTTGTATCACGGTTAATGTAGCCTAAACGGCAATAGTTATAATTCCGACTAACGCAATCAACTGAGTGTGGTTAAAAGGGATGACTTTTGTGTGCCAAGTTATATTGGTGAGTCAGGCCCATTCTACCAGTGTTGCTCAGGAAGTCAAATAGTCAGGAAGGAATTATTACTTAGTACAAAGAATAGTTTACATTCATGTCTATTTTATGTAACTGTTTATTTTTACTACATTTTCGTAATATATATTATCATTCACCATACTTTCAATGTTCTTATGTATATTTTGTTACTTAACACCGTCAGTGTTAAGTCTTGTATTTATTTTATGTTTTCAAAATATATTCAAGGAAAAGGCATTTGGTATTATATGTAACCACAATATACCCCACCGATCCATTCCCAACACGATTCCGTAAATAGATGTCCACTCACTCTCGCTAAGCCAAGTCAAGTGGGGTAGCAGAAAAAGCATGGGGCTAGGCTTAGCAAATGTCAAGTTAAGTAATGGTAGCAGATAGTTAAACAAGGACAGAGTGGCGTGCGACAGCAGTGGTAGCAGAGCGTGGTTCAATGCAATGGTTACATGCAGTGGTTCAATGCAATGGTTACATGCAGTAGTTCAATGCAGTGGTTACATGCGTGGTTCAATGCAATGGGTACATGCAGTAGTTACATGCAATGGTTACATGTCGTGGTTACATGCCGTGGTTAAATAGTAGTGGTAACAGACATCGCGGTTCTTTGTAATTGCATGGTTACATTTAATTCTCTGGGTTACCTGTAATTTTTGTGATTACTGGTTGATAACTTTACAGTTGAAAATAACTTCGACACAAATTGAAAGGTATACTAATGCATCCTTGAATGTATTTAATGTTTTGATTTATGAATTGTTTGCCTCACTATAGGTTGTGTATTTTATAAACATGGAACTACCTTTTCAACCCGAAGTTTTGAATAGAAGTGAACTTGAAAATGAGTTGTGTAACATTAAGGTTGAGTGTGATACTAAGAATTCTGTCACTGATTTACAACAGTTACTGCGAGTTCAGTTAACACAGGATCCACATACCATTGGTGCAAGTTTACCGTGTAATGAAACCATAGAATTTCAGTATTGTGAGCGTGCGTCTCAATCACTTGGTGATCTAGTAGACGAATATGTAAAGGTAGGATGTACACAGTCACAATTGCGTAGGATTAAAGGTCGTGTCAAGTATTGGCAATATAGAACAAACCGTTTGCAAAGGTTAACTACAGAAAGGTTGAAATCTCAAACTAGGAATATTTCGGAATTTTGGTTGAAGTTAGGAGATAAGCTCTCAGAATTAAAATACACTAAACAAACTAGCGAGCCCATGGAAGCAAATGGTGTAACGCCATTTATTCAGGAAAACTTAGGTAGTCAAATGAGGAAGGAAGATAATGCAACGGAAGTCACGTTAACTAAACTAAAATTACCGCATCCATGCCAGAGAATTCTAGGTGATATTAAGGCAATTCAAGCGAATACTCCAGAACAGATTTTGGAATTTCTTGTTACTTTAATTAGATGCCAGTATCAAGCGAAAGTATACTCGTTGAGTGATCAAATTATTTTGCAATTTTTTCATGTGCATGTAGAAAACCCAGTTCTAGATATTTTGTTGAGATCAATTACGAATGGGTATAGTATATTGCAATTTCAGAAAGAAATAATTAGAGTTCTTTTGTCTCCATTGAATTATAATCAGTTACTTAATTTACATTACTTTCGCAGACAGAGAGAAACGGAACACTTTTCTGAATTTGTGGAGAACATAAAGTTGATCGTGAAGGCATTATGTGTAAATTACACAGAACCAGAAATTGTGCAGAACATAATTTCCAATTCCCGACATGCGGAAATACGTGCATTAGCTTTAGGTCAATATTTACAGTCATATCAACAACTGGATGACTTAGTCATTAGATTCCGACATTTGCCCACGGAACATAGCAGTTCTGAAAGGAAAGAAGAAAAAGTCAAATCGGGTTCAGAAAGAAGTACGGTGTGTTGGACTTGTAAACAGACAGGTCATGTCAAATACAATTGCCCGGAAAACAAAGGATGTACATATTCCAATTCAAGGTTCTCAACCAAAAAGAAAAATAGCTGACATTCGGTTATGCCAGTCTATGCGGATAGTATCCCTGTGGAAAAAAAATATTCAAGCCATAGTAGGTTTTCCGATGCCGTATGTCAGTGTTGAAGTAGATAAAATTCCGGTGTTAGGATTGATCGACACAGGTAGCGTAGTTTCCTTAATTGATCACAGATGGTTTAGTAAGTTGCGTCGTAATTTAAACACAAGTACTGTTAAGATCATTTCAGCAAATTTAGAACCAATTCAAGTTTTGGGGGAAGTATTATTATCTCTGAGTATAGCAAAATTTCGCTGGAAAATGCAATTTTGTGTGGTTCAGAAATTACCTGTACCGATTATCTTGGGAAATAACTTCATTGCTCATACTGGTTTGATATTGGATAGTTCAAGTAGAAACTTATATTTCAAATTTTGTCCTTCAGTAAAAATACCATTTAAGGCTTTGAGCAATATTCCCGGGATGACGTCATGTGCTAGTGTAGATAATACTATGGAACAACAACCTGTTTCTGAATTTAGTTTAGACCATTTAGACCACGAACAAAGACAAGTGATACAGAATTTATTACTTGAGTTTCCAGATGTACTCACGAACCAACTAGGTTGCACGAACTTAGTAACATATAAGATAGAGTTGCATGACAAGCAACCGGTTCGACTACCTCCATATCGCTTACCACCTCAGAGACTACATATATTGAGGGAAAAGGTAAATACTATGTTAGAGCAAGGAATCATTAGGATGTCGAATTCGAATTATTCAAGTCCGGTTTTCCTTGTCCCCAAGGCTGATGATGATGCTAGAATGGTAGTAGATTAGAGTGTTAAATAGCAAAATTAAAATTGATCAAGTTCCTCTACCACATGTCCATCTAAATTATCACTGGTTTGCTAAGGCAAAATATTTTACGAGCATCGATTTAAATCAGGCGTATTATCAAATTCCGTTGGAAGAACAATCGAAAAGGTTAACGGCCTTCACCACGGATTATAATCTGTATGAATTCAATCGTTTACCGTTTGGTTTAGCAGTGGGCGCCCAAGTCCTGTCACAATTATTAGACAGAGTTTTTGGTGACATAAAATTTAATTATTTATATCATTATTTAGATGACTTGTGCATTTATTCCACAACTTTTGATGACCATGTAAGACATCTCCATGAAGTATTTTCTCGACTTCGTAAGGCGGGTTTGACAGTTAATCCAAATAAAGTTAAGTTTGCTACTCAAAAATTAACTTTCTTAGGTCATATTATTTCTGGTAACAATGTAACCATCGATCCTCAAAGGACTAATAAGATCAGGGAGTATCCAGTGCCCAAGAGTGCTAAGCAGATATCGCGATTTCTCGGAATGGTCAACTACTTCGCGAAGTTTATTCCCGACTATGCCGAGCAAGCATGTCATTTAAACATTTTACGAAAGAAAGGGGTAAAGTTTAAATGGAATGAGGAACAGAATCAGGCATTCCTTAGGCTTAAAGAAGCTTTAATTTCTCCTCCAGTGTTGGCAGTACCTGATTTCTCTTTGCCATTCATTTTGCAAACCGACGCTTGTGGTTCTGCGGTTGCTGCCGTTTTACTTCAGGAACACCCTGAAGGTAGACGTGTTGTTTCTTACGCGTCTCGTATCCTTAATGAACAGGAAAGAAAATATTCTATGTACGAATTGGAAGCTTTAGCTGTGTTGTACGGGGTAGAAAAATTTAGGTTTTACCTAGAACATGCTGAATTCCTACTAGAGACTGACAACCAGGCTCTTTCTTGGGTTTTGGCCAGACCCAGGAAAAGTGGTCGAATTGTTAGATGGGCTCTGCGAATTTCTGCATTCAAGTTTAAGGTTCACCATATAAGGGGCAGATTTAATTGTGTAGCAGATGCTCTTTCTCGAATGTACGGAGAGGAAAAGAACGAGCAAGTTGACTCGAATACTCCTCATGCTCCAGCATTGACAGTGTTAGGCAATTTTCCTTTCGCTTATGAAGATCTCAAAGACCACCAGATGAAAGATGAGAATCTAGCTTACATAATATCAACGTTGCGGAAGGGTAAAGAATGTCAACCATATCTCTTATCAAGAGGCGTTCTTTGTTGTAAAGATAGAACAGGGAAAAATAAAATTGTGGTACCCGAGCAATTGAAGAAACTATTGTTTCAATATTTTCACAATAGTCCATGTGGAGGACATCTAGGGATATTTAAAACCAGGAATAAAATAAGGGACCAGTTTATTTGGAAGGGAATGGACGACGAGATTCGTTTACAGGTTAAGGCGTGTCATCTGTGCAAAATGTCGAAACCTGCACAGAGCACTCACTTGGGATTTTTGACTTCCACGATTGCAGAGAGACCAATGCAAAAATTATTTGTGGACTACATTGGGGCGCTACCCAGGAGTAAACAGGGAAATAGGTTTGTGCTGGTGGTAGTTGACGCCTTTACAAAGTATGTGTGGTTGTTGCCCACACGGGACGCCAACGCAGCTAGCGCGGTTCAAGGTCTGAAGACTATTATTTCTTGTTTTGGGGTGCCCGAGATAGTTGTTAGTGACAATGCGTCGTATTTTCAGTCCAATTTATTTAAAACATTTTGTTTTAGTTCGGGAGTCAAGCACATTACAACTATTCCGTATGATCCTAGACCCTCATTAAGCGAACGGGTGAATAGAAATTTGAAAAACGTCTTAATAGCATATCATTTTCAGGATCATACCAAGTGGGACGAAACATTATATTGGCTAGCATTCGCGTTAAATAGTGCTAAGCATGAATCTCATGGGCAATGTCCATTTAATTTGATGTTTTCCTTTCCACCAAATTCTCCGCTAGCGAACATGTGGAATGTCCGCGATATAATTCCAGAGCAGGTAGACAAAACACATATTCGAAATGTATGGAACCGAGTGAGGCGAAATTTAATACGTTCTCAGCTGAGGACACGTCGTAACTATGATAAAGGGAGACAACCTCATAAATTTAATATAGGAGATATTGTTTACGTGAGAAATTATCCAAAGAGTAAAGCTGCGGATAAATACTCAGCGAAACTTGCTCCAAGGTATGTAGGACCTTATAAGGTGCACAAATTCATGTCTGATGTATCTGTTATAGTAAAGAATGTGCACACAAACAAGGAAGTAAGGGCACATGTAAGCCAACTCAAACCATAACTTCAAGCTATATTGTATGTGTGTGTTAGGAAGTAAGGTGTATTTTAGTGTGTTTATTGTAAACTTAAATGTCTGGCGGTGTGCTGGAAAGGTCTACAAGCCAAAAGATATAGTTTAAGTATGATTATTAATGGAAAATAAAAGTCTGAAGCCTTTTATTTTAAATTGCCCCCGGGAGTCTGTGACGTCATGGAAGGTCGTCACTTCGAGATATCGACTGGCCTTAGCCTAGAGAGGTGTATAGCCGTCAGGTTGGTAAGCGTAACCCTTCTCGCCCCCGCTACACCCCTCACACAGTATAAAATCCGGCTGCCCGACCAGTCGTTAGTTCACTTCAACGCGATGCGCTGCCTGCAGTCTTTCATCTTCACTTCAACGCGAAGTGCGTTGCCTGCAGTCTTCGATGTTTACTTCAGCGCTGCCTCCAGTCTTCGTCAAGTAGTCGAGCTCCGTTAGGCGCTGCCACCAGTTGTCTTCGTCAGTCAAAGTATGGTTAGCTTCGACCAAGCGTAATGTATGAGCCTTATACATTATGGTTTAATCTTCATCAAGCCGAGGCGCTCAGCATTAGTATCTTACATACTTGCCTACATGTTCGTCAGTAATGAGCCGATAGGCTTAGCAATTCTCAATTCTACTGACATTACTCGGCAAGCTCCTCTTCATCGAGCCAAGCAGTTCACCAACAGTGACGTCAGCACGCATCGAAGTCAACAGGGTCATGCTTCTTGGTTTTGCTTGTCAAAGGGGGCAAGCAAGTGAGCAACTTTTCTCCGTAGAGAAGCAACGTCGGCATTCACCACCATTTCTTCGAGATGTATGCTAATTCAGGCATACACTGGGCATACGCGGAATTAAGCAGGAACGACGCGTTTATTCTTCATGGTTGATATGCAGGAATGTGCCACAGTCCATGTGCATGTTCATTTCAACATAATTGGATAAGGACCTGTTCCAAAAACACACCAGACATTTGGGTGAGACAAACAGTTCTGTATTTCATTTAGATGTATGTGTTTAGTGTTTTAGGGCTTTTATGCTAAAGCAGGGTAGGTGATCTTTGTATCACGGTTAATGTAGCCTAAACGGCAATAGTTATAATTCCGACTAACGCAATCAACTGAGTGTGGTTAAAAGGGATGACTTTTGTGTGCCAAGTTATATTGGTGAGTCAGGCCCATTCTACCAGTGTTGCTCAGGAAGTCAAATAGTCAGGAAGGAATTATTACTTAGTACAAAGAATAGTTTACATTCATGTCTATTTTATGTAACTGTTTATTTTTACTACATTTTCGTAATATATATTATCATTCACCATACTTTCAATGTTCTTATGTATATTTTGTTACTTAACACCGTCAGTGTTAAGTCTTGTATTTATTTTATGTTTTCAAAATATATTCAAGGAAAAGGCATTTGGTATTATATGTAACCACAATATACCCCACCGATCCATTCCCAACACGATTCCGTAAATAGATGTCCACTCACTCTCGCTAAGCCAAGTCAAGTGGGGTAGCAGAAAAAGCATGGGGCTAGGCTTAGCAAATGTCAAGTTAAGTAATGGTAGCAGATAGTTAAACAAGGACAGAGTGGCGTGCGACAGTGTGTGTGTGTGCGTGCGTGCGTGTGAAGCAGTTAGCATCATTTAAATATGCCCCGATAACATCTTGTGACGTGCAGAGAACTTTTTCACGTTACAAAAGTGTTTTGCGAGACAACAGAGATGCTTTACAATTGAAAATTTGTGCAAAGTGTTGGTTGTGAACTGCAATTTAGCAGTTGATACTTCTGCTTCAACCTCTAAAGAATAAGGTAACTTTATTTATTATTTATACTAACTCGTCTTGTGTACTGCAAAGGAACATAAATTGTTTTAATTAAATAGTGCATATTTCTTGGCATACTTTCAAGTTTTTAAGAGCATATTTGCATGCATATTTCAGTGTTTTTTAGGCCATGAACTTCCGAGCCCTAATTATGGTGCTATCAGGAAACAAATGGCATACGACATACAGAAACCCTACACATCATCGTCGTCGTCGTCGTCATCATCATCACCATCATCATCATAATCATCATCATAATCATCAACAATATGGGCACAATTTGGGTCCCACGACCCGTTTCGGTCTCCTTAGAATTATTGGATCCAACGTCGTCCCGACCCACCCATATTTGTATAACAAATGAAATGTATATTTGGATTTTCTGGCTATAGCCTATGTAGTCCTGTTAACTATGGACGACTTTTGAATAACTGTCAGAGATAGACAAAATCTTACTATACAAAAATGTAGATCTCACTAAAACACAATTTATGTTCAAACATTTTTTTAGAGTAAACCATTTCGGAGATATTCCTTGTTATTTGTGTCAGTTTCGGAAAACTTAAAATGTTCGTGAAATGAAACATGGTTGTTCATTTTTTATATGTTAAGTGTGCAAAGAGAACGGGATCTCATAGCTAACAGATTTGACTATCGCTAAAAGCCTACTGTATTCTAATATTCCCCTTGCACCTACAAGGAAATAAGCAATAAGATACTTTGTACAAAAGTTAATCTCTACTAACACGAAGAAGACATAGGAATAAGAGTTTGTATGCATGGTTAGTGCAAGAGTAGAGAGAGTCATACGAGTGCAATACATTCGATTTTTTATGTTAAGCGTGCAAAGAGAACGGGATCCCAAAGCTTTAAAAGATTTGACTAACGCTCAAAGCCTACTGTATTCTAATATTCCCCTTGCACCTACAAGGAAATAAGCAATGAGATAATTTGTAGGACTACTGTATACTTGCCTCTGTTATGGGCAGATGGCATTAGGGTGCCATCCAGTCTATTTGTTTCCATTATCTCTGGATAGATCGCACAGCATTCGCTATTACCACTTAATCTTCATTTTTAGTATTGTTTTAAGATTAAATTGGAACGTTGGGTCGAGGTATTAATATCCAATCGGGTATTTATCTTGGCATCTGAGGGAAACCACGAAAATAAAAAATCCAGTCAGATTTTGTTGTCTCACGGGATGCGAAACTTCTTACGGCCGTTCCCGCTCGAGAAAGCATTGGCACCATGTCTCTCTGTTATTGCTGCGTAATATCTACTCATTCAAATTTTTTAACAATTTCTAAAGGTAAAGACGAACTTTCTGCCTTACAGTGAGATTAGCTGCTAAGGTAATGACATCAAGCTTAATATCATATGATATAGCGCGAGTGCCCAAGTGACCAGCGCTTCGTCGGTGACTGAAATTCAGAACTGCGAGCTGACGGGGGTTCGATCCTTGTCTTTATAATGTTTATTTTCTGAAATACAAAATCAACAAATGTATTTAGTTCTCTGTAGCTTTCTATCAGGAATGGAGAATCGGATGAAGGCACACTGCTACAAATTGAGTTATGGGGACATGGCAACGTTGTGTCTGCTTGGAAATAAACGGCATGACAACCTTGCTAAGTGCAAAGTTTCTTCTCCCTGAAGTAAACCACAACTGTATTCTGTTCTTTTTAATGTATCATGAATTATATCATTCACTGGCATCCATATGTGGTAATTTACACTATTACACGCTTATGTATTTTAATATGGTAATAGTCTACGAAATTTATAGAGATGCTTTTGAATGTGAATGTTTAAAGGGAAATATTAATTTCAAGAGGAACGTTTCACAGTTGAGGTAGGCGTGTTCTTTTTCAGAAATTGCAATTACTATCTTATGAAACATTCAGTTGTAAAATTTTAATCGTACTGCAGCATTCATAAGACCACGGGAAAAATTACAGCGGTGCGTGGAATAAAGATACCTAAAGGAGAAGCTTTATCAGAAAAGATTTCATTAGTTTGTATAATTTTATATTTCGCACGGGTTATATAAATAATAACTTTCCCGTTAAGAAATAAAAAAGAAAAAGGGAAATAAAAATAAATATGTTAAATGGGATTCTAACCCATGTCAGCCCACACTGCTCATTTGAAAGAACACGTCTTAGTCAGCTCAGCTATAGTGAATACACGGGTTGATCTACTCACGTTTTGTAAGTCTAGCACCAACACTGGAATCATTTTAGTTCTAGTCCACAACGTAATATAAACACCATAAGAAAATATGTTCTGCAGGTGCGCTGAAGTTGTATCTGAAATGTTTGCCCGTTAATGCAGAATGATTGCTGAAATATTGCTTTTCCAAACTGCGAGGTGTTGTGAGTAGCGAGGTGACATGGCTGCCATGTCCTCAGAGCAGTAAGGGAAACATGACTAATTTAATTCTCATATCGTCTATGTAAGTACGCCTGAGAATTAGGTGACCCTTCGCGCGGTCTCACTGAAGATGGGTATTTACTTTTGTGAAACATAGTATCTCCCTACCTGCCAGCAGGCCACACAGTGCAGTAAACAATATCGGAGGTCCCACCTCGGTAGGGTGATGGTTAGCGTGTCTGCCTCACGTTCAAGAGGTAACGAGTTCGAATCTCGCTTAGGGTGTTATCCAGGTAAGTTTTTTTTTCTTCTTCTTTTTCTTTTTTCTTCTTTCCTTCCACGAATGTCTGGTAACTTCAAACTCCATGGACCTCGGGCTCATTTGAGCATAATTTCACACATTTCATTCATTTTCCATACGATATGACACTACGTTGGAGGACGTTAACCGGAAAAAAAAATGGACGGACACTCAAAATGACTACGTATTCGTTTCATAAAGAATGGGAAGACTATTACGTATTTTTGCAATACTTGATGTTTAATTTGGTCATTGCTAACATATATTTGGTAGTGTAAGCTAAATTTACAATTCATTTATCAATTCTCATAGCAACAAAACTAAAACTGGCCTTTAATACTGACGGTACCAGTAGGAAATGACGTAACATCCAACAGAATAGTAACCTAAAAATAAGTTATTATTGAATAATTGGCAAAATATACAAATGTATGAATTATTTATTGGTTGAAACATTAAATATGCAAATGGGCAATTTGTTGACAATAAGAAATTATTCAATTCTTTCTACTTCTTCAGTACATCTTGAGGCTGAATTTGGATTTTTACATGAAATGTACAAATTATTAGGCCTATCTGAGACAACATAGATGTACCTCTTCATTTGTTCACATTGAGGATTCATTTTTGCTTAATGTCTAATACAATATGGAAAAGAAATTTTGTGTTATTGCTTTTTACGGTTTTTTTCAAGTATTCCAAAAAGCAATTGGCTAATCACGAATTGTAAGTTACTTATCAGATCTTAAAATATATTCTCAACTGGATAAGTGTCACTTACAGCTGTTAGTACGCAATATACTATTATATAAAAAAAACCTTTGTTTAATTTATGATTATTTATTACACCATGTGTTTCATTTTAATATTAGATGCCATTTTGACAAAAAACGTACTAATGAGTATGACAAGATCCTTATATCAGTATATTTGTTTTCTTAAAACATTATTATTATTATTATTATTATTATTATTATTATTATTATTATTATTATTATTATTATTATTATTATTATTATTATTATTATTATTATTATTATTATTATTATTATTATTATTATTATTATTATTATTATTATTATTATTATTATTATTATTATTATTATTATTATTATTATTATTATTATTATTATTATTATTATTATTATTATTATTGTTATTATTGTTATTATTATTATTATTGTTGTTGTTATTGTTATTGTTATTGTTATTGTTATTGTTATTGTTATTGTTATTGTTATTGTTATTGTTATTGTTATTGTTATTGTTATTGTTGTTATTATTATTATTATTATTATTATTATTATTATTATTATTATTATTATTATTATTATTATTATTATTATTATTATTATTATTATTATTATTATTATTATTATTATTATTATTATTATTATTGAACAAAATAGATGGTCTAATTGACATTGTTAATGCTTACGATGTTGATATTATTTGTATCGCTGAACATTGGCTTTGTGACAAAGAACTGTTTTTGTTAAAAATTCCTGGTTACTACTTGGCAAGTTATTTCTGCAGACCAAGTGCTAAACATGGCGGCTCTGCAATATTTGTAAAACATGAGCATGAATCCAGCCAATTTATGGACATAACTAACCTAGTTGTTCAAGACAATTTTGAAGCCGTTGCGTCTTTATTAAAAGTATTAGTCTTCAGTGTGTTACCTTTTATAGAACACCGAGTAAGTTAAGAACCTGTTTTAATGACTTTTTAACTCGTGTTAATGATTTATTACAGTTAGTATTTAGTCGAAAAATGAGTATTAACATTGTTATCTGTGGTGATTTTAACGTCAATTTTAACATCAAAAGTAATGATTTAACTGATATAATTAACGTGTTTGAATGTTTTGGATTACGTTACCTGGTAACAAAAATTACCTGCATCAGGTACTTGTTTGGATAACGTCTTTACCTCCATACACCCCGACAAATGTACTGCGGAAGCTGTTCCTTCCATATTCTCTGACCACGATCCAATACTTTTTTTCAGCTAATATTGATTATGATGACAATAATTTTCAAGGGAAATTAAAAACGATAAGAAATATCAATAATCGTAATATAACATATTTTGTGTATTTACTCATGAATACTAACTGGATTTATTTGTATAGTATAATTAATCATGCCAATATTTTTACATATTTATTAAATAGCTTTTATGAGGCTGTTAATAACGCCTACCATTTATAACTTTTAGACCCAAACCGAATTACAAATGTAACAATAAAAAGTGGTACAACGATGAACTCCGAATTTTAAAGGACAAATGTATAATGTTTTATGATCTTTATGTTTATTTTGGTATGTATGAATACAAAAGCCAATATATTGAATTAAAAAAGAAATATCAACATACCTTAAAGTCGACTAAAGTGAATTACTATTCTGCATTCATTAAGAACTCTAATAATATATCAAAATCCTCCTGGTTTGTAATATCTGAACATTTAAATTCTAACTCTAAGTCTGATATATTCCCACCTAATCTAAATTGTGAGGGATTTGATTCTTTCTTTATTGATAAGGTCAATGACATTGTGAATAGCATACCCATTACTAACGAATCAATGTCCTTTCTAAATAAGTTACCTAAGCCTAAGTGTAATTTTGATTTCTTAGAACTTACGTGTTGAGGATGTTTACTCTGGTATTATGAATCTGAATAATAGTACATGTGTGGATGTCTATGGAATTAATTCTAAAATTCTTAAATTAGCTGCTCCATATATATGTGGACCATTAACTTGCGTTTCTAATAGTTGCCTCAAAGCTGGTCATTTTCCGGATGCTTTTAAATTTTCCAAAATAATACCAGTATTTAAGAAAGGAGATAAAACCTGTTATGAGAACTATAGACCTATTATTATAATTCCAATAATTGGAAAGGTGTTTGAAGCATTGTTATGCAAGCAAATTGTGATTTATTTTGAAACCAATCAGTTGTTTAATAAAAACCAATTTGGCTTTAGACATGGCATGAGTACAATAAAGGCTGTCACCAGCTTTCTAAAACAGTGCTATGAAAATATTAATAACGGTAACATTGTATCAACTAGGCTTTTTGATCTCTCGAGAGCCTTTGACACTGTCTCACCAAATATTCTTTTAGAGAAACTGACTTTTTATGGTTTTCATAATCATACCATTCAATTTTTAAGATCTTATTTTAGCAACAGGACTCAGGCAACTTATTTTAATGTAATTTTATCTCATTCAAACCTGTGAATTATGGAGTTCCTCAAGGATCAATTTTGGGACCTGTATTTTTTATTATTTATATTAATGATCTTCCCGTTTCAATTAGGGATGATAATTTTACTCCTTATCTTTACGCAGATGATCTAGCAATTACCTTACAAAGCTGCACACATATTAAGACCTATATTACACACGGTAACACTAGTAGTTAATAATTGGTGCAATGCCAATAATTTGAGCATAAACACTGGAAAAACTACTGAGATTCAGTATAAATGTAATACCAGATGTCTCGGAAGCTCCATAAAGTTTTTAGGCCTTTATATTGACTCCGACCTTGCATGGTCAACAAATATTAATCACATCTTTAAAAAAAGTAACAACAGGAATTTTCATGCTAAGAATTTTAAGTCACAGTGTAAGTAAAGATGATCTCATGAAAGTGTATTATGCTCACATTTATTCGCATGCTAACTACAGTTTACTTTTCTGGGGGAATCACTCCCGGGCTACGAAGATCTTTGTACAACAAAAAAGGCTGTTAGATTAATCTGTGGAGTTCATCCAAAAGAGCATTGTAAACCACTTTTTATTGATTTAGGTATTTTAACCCTGCCATCATTGTATGTACTGACCTGCCTCGTGTATGTTAAAGAAAATTTTACCACTTTTACAGTTTGCTCGAACATTCACAATTACACGACACGAAATCGTCTGAATTTATACATCAACAAATTTAAACTTACAAAAATTCAGAACAGTTTTATAGTTATCTCTAATAAACTATACAATATTTTACCCGAAAGGGTAAGGGATCTCCCTATCTCAAATTTTAAAAGGACTTTACGCCATACATTGATGGCCAATCCACTGTATTCTGTGCATGATTTTTATAACCTAGAATGGCAATTTTAAATTATGACGTTGCTATAATGTAATAGTTTTTGGCAATAAACACTATCTATCTGTCTGTCTCTGTCTCTGTCTCTGTCTCTGTCTCTGTCTGTGCCTGCCTACCATTGTTGTTGTTATTATTATTTATTATTATAATTATTATTATTATTGTTATTATTATTATTGTTATTATTATTATTGTTATTATTATTATTATTGTTATTATTATTATTATTATTATTATTATTATTATTATTATTATTATTATTATTATTATTATTATTATTATTATTATTATTATTATTATTATTATTATTATTATTATTATTATTATTATTATTATTATTATTATTATTATTATTATTATTATTATTATTATTATTATTATTATTATTATTATTATTATTATTATTATTATTATTATTATTATTACTTTAATATAATCATTATCATCATGTTGTGCATTAATTAATATTTACAGAATGAAAAAGTAATACTACTCCTGCTATCACATTTTTTAACATTATAATTAATTTTACTGTCACAAAGGATACACTCTACAACAGAGGGTTGAGGAATTGAAACCCTAGTTCTCCAGTACAGTCAATAAAAATAAACCGTCACAAACTTCCAACGACGCCAATCAGCAATCTGTTAGGGTCAGTTCAGTATTTTAAAATGTAATCACGTGAACAGCAGACCCAGTTCTATATTACCAGATACAGCTATAGCTATTAATTGAGTTTATGTTCTACGGCCAAATTGTTCGGCTTTGAAACCTGATTTAAACAAATTGGGGATGAGAAAACACGACTATCAATCTAGAACTAAGTGATTTAATATATCTTGAGAAATGGGTCTCGTTTCTACTTTCTGTACCACGTATAGTAAAGTAGAGAAAGTGTTATATTTCACTAAAAAATTCGATGTCGATATTTTTAGAAAAAGTGCCGTGTGTGTGTGTGTGTGTGTGTGTGTGTGTGTGTGTGTGTGTGTGTGTGTGTGTGTGTGTGTGTGTGTGTGTGTGTGTCTGGCTGTCAGTCTGTGGGCAACATAACTCAAAACCAAATTTGGTATTTAACTTTAATATCTTTTAAGGATGCGACATGAAGACTTTGAAGAAAATTCATCCACCCTAAACTACCCTTTAAATTGAAAATATTTAGAAAACGTTTTTATTTTCTTAAAAATGACTCCAACGATTTTTATTAAAACAGCATGTGTTTGAGATATTTTTATGAGAAATAAAATGTATATTTTGAGTTTTCTGTCTATAGCCTGTGTAGTCCTGTTTACTCTGGATGACCTTTGAATAACTCGTAAATATGTAGATCTCGCTAAAACAGATTATATATATGAAAACTCCACCATATACTATAAATCCAAAGAAGGAAAAATGTATTATGAGAAAATAAATTTAGGAGAAAGACAGGGCTGCAGTCTGTCGCCTACGCTTTTCAACATTTATATTGACGAAGCAATGAGGAAATTGAAATTGCAGATGCATAAGTTTAACATATCAGAAAATGTCAACAAAAGAAAATTTTTAATAAATCTACTCTTCGCTGATGATAAAATTATCTTAGCTAATGAGGAAGATTCATTACAAAAGGGGCTATTTTAACTTTTAATTTTTAAAATTGTCAAAGAGATGAATTTAACCATTTCTAAAGAGAAAACAAAAGTGATGGCTTTCATAGGTATAAGGACGGCGAGATCAAAGATGGTAGTAGAAGATTAAATCATAGAACAAGTTAATACTTTTAACTTCCTTGGCTGTCATTTGTCCTACAATCATGAAGAATATTGATTATAAAATTGCCAAAATTAATGACATGTGTGGGACTATTATAACAAGACAAGAAAAGATACACTGATTAAATTATATAAAGTTACGGCAATACAAATATGCTTATATGCGAGTGAAACCTGGACTTTAAAGTTGAAAGACAGAAGCCGACTACAGGCAGCCGAAATGCGATTTCTCCGAAGTGTAGTGGGAGGGACCCAACTGGATCGTATCAGAAATGATGAAATAAGAAACAACCTAAAAGTTAGTAGCCTGTTACAAACTGTAGATCAATACAATCAGAAATGGTGGGAACACGTACAATGTATGAACCAAGATAGAACTCCGAAAATAGCTGTTGAATATGTACCTATTGGAAAAAGAAGTATTGGCCGATCAGCAAAAAGATCAATTCAACAAATAAAGGAGGAAGAGGAAGAGGAAGAGGAAGAGGAGGAGAAGGAGGAGAAGGCGGAGGCGGAGGCGGAGGCGGAGGAGGAGGAAGAGGAAGAGGAGTTCCTCTGACCTCCCCTTCTACAGATGCTTATGATACATACTAGCATGTACATCTTTCTTGCACAGACAAGTAAACTTTGGCACAATGTCTGAAAATCGCTTGATGCTGAACACGAACTCAAGACTAGCTAAGAGAAATTCCTTTCATCCCAGCAGTTGCTTATCTCCAAGTTCCAGAAGGCCTAGAAATACCTGAAAGTCACTCCTACGCTGTCCTACAGAAACCGGCTTAGAATTTCAGCCAAGTTATCAACTAACGACGTTTTTGTTGCAGGAACGCTCATGTCTCTTGGAAGTCTCAGAAGTTTACAGTGTCCTCAGGTAACATTGTTAAGCTTTGTGAATTGTGACACTCGGTAATGACATTAGATATGGATCTACATCCTTGAAGGCTCTTCCACCCCAAAGACCATCCTCGCATCGTAACCTCGGTCTTCATATTGATCTACTTCTTGAAGTATGGAGAAGCTTGTTTTGTTATTCTAATGAGATTCATTCTTTAATACGCCTATAGCACTCGTATTTCAAAAGTTCGATTTCTTCTTGTAAGCTATAGATTTGGGGATTGTTTTCTTATGTGTGTCTTGAGTAGGTATATGATCTCTTGAAGTATATCCTAGTATTCGTCTTAAAAGTCTGATCTCCTTGATTTCCTTGTCCTATTTAGGCGCAATTCTCACTGCCCTATGTTTGAAGTGGAACAGTTAGAAATTTATAGAATCTTAAAATTGTCTGTCGTTTTGTTTTTCATGGTTTGTAGATGGTACCAAATTCATATTCTGCTTTCTTCTTCTTCTTTATCTGATCACCCTCCCCTTATGTAGGACTTACACCCTCATAGGACGTACAAGCCAGTGGCTATCTATTCCAATAGCGTGACATCTTTTAAATAATTCAGAAATATAAGTATTGTTACTCATGTATTCTGCTTAATGCTCCTATTTTTAAAATATTTTCCCCTAATTTGAGATATTCAACTTGTAGTCAGTGCAAATGCAACCTAAAAGGTTCACCAATGTTGGAGAACTGATCACAAAAAAATGTGGTTAGTTTTTATAATAAATATTGATCGAGCAATAATATGTGGTTGAGCAATATTGATTGCACAATAAGTATAATATGGAACGAGAGCAAAACTGCCATTATATTCAAGTTTCATATGATCTGTTTATGCTTGACCGTGAGTTAGGCTTATAGTATTTATAGCATGTTTTAATCCACGCTACATGTTATCACTGGTGTCCTCCATTTTAATCATGCATTTGTTATTCGATTGTACATGCAAGAATCGAAAGTTGCACCTTCAGTTGCGAATTTATTGATTTTATTGTTATGTTGGCTTTGACACAATGAAACTGACACAAATAACAAGGAATATTTCCGAAGTGTTTCATTCTAAATATATATGTGTATATTCTTTATCACATCGATTAAATGTTTAGGAACGCGTCTCTCCCCAATATATTCAGGATTTATTCAGTAGCGTGTGTAGTGCTTGAATCGAAGTTATTTCCCTCTGATTAGTCGGGCCTAACGAGAAAGACAGGCTGCGGCGCGAATCGGCGCTACCTAGTAATGGTAGTCTGATACATGGCTAACATTGTATAGCATCATGATATAACTGTACCTTTTCTATGAATTCAATGAACAATCTTTTGGTTGTTCAAAATATTCGGCGACTATGGTTTTACTTCATTGGGCCATGACTAGACTACGAGTATTACGTCACTGCAGTTGGCACCGTAGCCTGTCTATCTCGTTAGCCATGGATTAACATCGTGACGCCGGCCCACAGCAGTGGCAACACAACAAAAGACGGTTGGGGATGGGCTGCCCCACTCCACTGGCATGGCGCGGAAGCAAGGCTCTCAAGGTCTAACTTCCCTAGACCAAGTGACTAACTGCAATCAGGTAGCAACCATTCGAGATGTGTCCGGTAGCTGGCTGGTTTGTAGACGTACGTGAAAATGCTGGTGTTAGAGCTTGCGGAGACCGTCAAGGCTACCAGAAGAAAACAGTTGTTTGTTGTAATATCTCGAAAGACTGTAGACTGTGTTAACGTCAGTAAAAGAGAGCTGCGCTTTTTTAGAAAGAGTTTTAGAAGAAAATAAAGTGGGAAAAAGTAATTGGACTGGACGTTTTTGTTTAGTCATAATATAAAGAAATATATAACCAGGTATGAAGAGCTCATTAAAGCATATGTGCAGACGAGTGCATGGAATCCTGTCTATATAATGCAAAGCTGTTTATGTTGGCTAGGAAATATCAAATAGTATGTACCGCGCTTAGCCTCCACACCTTACCTACTCTAGCAATGTACTTAATGCTTGTCCAACTCCCTCCATTAATAAAGAAAAATATGGGAAACCAAAAGTATCAGCACGTTTCCATGCACTACACTGTACACCCTGAAAGATTGACAGCCTGAGTCCAATTCTGGAATCATATGAAACATTCACTGCAGATTTAATATCATGCTATGTTCATTTTCAAGAAATGCACTTAATTCTGCTCATGAATAACGGACGAAATGCAGATATTTGGAACTGCGACAAAACGACAAAATCCGTCTGGTTACTTTTGTATCACTTCATATTCTAAAATTCTATCACAAATACACAGTTTCCTTCTCGTCGTTAACACAGACTAGAGTCCTTCGTGCTATCACAACTCACAACTTTTAATTTTCATAACCTTTCTTTGGTGTCTTTCTTCACTTTCTCTGTCTCTGATACACGAAATAAGACTTTACAAACATTCGACGCCCGTTAGTCTTTTTCACGGCAACCGACATATCTTTCTCGACGACATATATGCACAGCTGGCTCGCATTCCCTGACTCATTGATCGACTGTAACCGTCGACTCACTCATTGCTATTCCTGGCCTTCCTGGCCTCCTTATATAGTAGGATGAGGTCACACAGACCTTTCTCGAACTCCATAAATGTGTCGCCGGTGACACGGCTGGATTTACCTCGAAGGCTCCGGAGAAAGCCCCATTTTATGTAGCCGATTCCATTGTTGTTAGTCACATATATACAAAGAGTTGCGTGAGGCAGTTTGACCTTGAACGCCTTTACCCGTTCGCCAGCTCGGCATGTGGCGTGAAGTAGCCCGGCCCCGAAGGTCTTTGTTTTGCGCTGACCCCGACGTCACAGTAATCCTGTTTCAATCCGTTTACGCTTTTGTTGCATTTTAATTAACAGAGTATATAAAATACTGTACGATTGTGATGAATCTTAATTATATGTAAATATGTGTCACAATGTGAAATCCTATTTGTATGTTTCTACTTGCATAAGATTGAGTGATTTGTTCCATGTACCATCCGCCCACTTTTAATGGACAATACACAGTGTGTCTTTATTGACTTCAAACATTTTGGGGACGCCCAACATCTAAATAGTAAAAAGTCCATAAGAACATCGGTCTGATAATCCTTGGGTAGAGAATTACTAAAGTATTTGCCCCTTCGTTGACATCAGTGATTAATAGAATTAGATTGTTGGTCATTTGTTTGGTTCCTCGTGGAGCACAGAAGGCAGAAGAAATTATTCTCTAGGAGTGAACAGATCGACCGATATGCATTATATTTATCAACTCCAAGATGAAAATGCATCATGAACACATGAATTTTATGTAGAAAGGTGCCGCGATAGGCAGTTATCTTATTTTTATGAATTCACCAACCTTTGGGAGTGATATATTTCAGAGAAGTGTTTTGTGTTGTACGACCAAAACGAGGTACGAAGTATTGACATAAAGAATAAGCTCTTCGCGATATAGACGCAAACCTATCCGACAACACAAGGCGCACTGCTATAAGGAAAGGTGTTATCACATGACTGGAGAATTTCCCATGAAATCTTATGTACCCGTATCACCTTCAGCGGGTGCAGGGATAAATGTTGCAGACTTTGAGCCAAGAGCTTTGCACCATCATGGTATGAAGAATTGTTATTTTCATGAATTTCTTAGCATGCACCTTGTTCATTGATGAGGTTAGGTTTTCTCTTCATTTTTCATAACACTTGTTACTAGGCTTATAAAAATTCTCGTGAAGTACATCAGGACAGACATCAACAGCGGTTCTGCCTAAACGTTTGAGCTGGAGTAACTGATGATCACTTTGTTGGTTCCTGTTTCTATATTCCTCGCCTGAATGCACAGAGAGTCTACAGTTTCTCAGAAATGAGTTGCAACAAAATGATGTGATTCTGGATGCATGTAATGTATCTAGTTTTACTCAATGGTGCGCCAGCTCATTTCAGTTGGATTGTATGTAATTTCTTGTACGATAAATTTCAGCATAGATTGATTGGTCAAGGGGAAACCATCCCATTGCCTGCTGGATCTCCTGGTGTGAATCTAATGGATTTTTTAGTTTGTGGACATTTAAAGTTACCGGTAAATGCGACTACTCTACCTGATATTGACACTCTGAGAAAGCGTTCCCACACTTGGTTTACCAAATACGAAAACTCCAGAAATGTGCAAGAGAGTGCGTGATACCATGGAATGTAAGGTCAGAGCATACATCGGAGTAATAGGAAGTTACTTCGAGCAACTTCTGAAACCTTCAATTTTACCTTTTACCAAGGATCATATGTACTTTAGTTTACTCCTTTGATGTTGGGTGGGCTGACACCAATAAAAAAGAAACAATCTGTATACCCAGTAACATTTCCACAATCCGGATATCCGTTGCACTGGATATCTCTTAATCAGGACACGGATTCTGAGACTAAAGTTGAACCAATATTTAAGAATGTGTGCTGTCTTGCAACGAATATCTTGAAATGAAAATATGAATTTAAAAAATCTGATGTGCTACACTCACATGACTTTCTCTACTCTTGTACCAACCATTCTTATAAACTCTTATTACCATATCTTCGTTGTGTTAGTTGAGATAAACATTTCTACAAACTATCTTATTGTATATTTCCTTGTAGGTGTAAGAGGAATATTAGAATACAGCAGGTTTTGAGCGATATTCAAATATTTTAATGCTTTGAGATCCCATTCTCTTTGCACGCTTAACACATAATAAATAACACATTGAGAGACACACAGGCAGACACACACACGGACCTTTTTCTAAGAATGCTGTTTTTTATTCGGGGGGTCTCAAAACATATATTTCCGGTGAAATCTCCACATAGAATTTTTGGGTGGAATACAATACTCCCCTACTTACCAGTAGAGAAAGTAAAAAGTCTAACGTGTTACATTCACACCAGTTTCTCAGCCCATTATAGCTTATTTTATATACATAGCTTCTACAAAATATTCCTGCGAAAACTTATATTTTAGCCCTCATATAACTCGAGATAAGCCTTTCCAGAAACAATTTTATTTCACATCTCTTTGTAGAAACAAGGATAGAGGAGTCATATGTTTAAAAGTTGGCCCGTGCAAGCTGGACTTAAAATTCCGTACACTTTCCACGATATCGTCAAAAACAACCAAGTAGTGAAAGTAAATGACAAGGGCTTTGAAAAATTCAAAACAATAATAACGGATATCTGCGAAAAGGTTAATGCAACAAAAGAATTTATTTGAAAGAAATTATCTCTATCAAAAAGATCCAATTGTGATGTTCTTCGTAATAATTCACCAATTACACAATTTTATACAGAATGTATTCCAAATAAATTAAACTTCACAGACCATTTTCAGAAAATGCAAGATATACATTTTAACGTTAATCAAAATAGAGGCATTTTTAGAAAATGAAGAATTAAAGATTTTTTAATTAAAGGGTAGTTTGGTACGGAAACACCTTGAAACCTTCATATCATATATTTGGAAGATGTGTAACTTAAACCGTTAGTGGTTGTCGACCATTTCGTTTTTGAGTTAGGCTGTTTGTAGACACATGCGAATCTTGTTACATTTTTTTTTTACTCAGGGTCTCTCAAAACATCACATTATCTGGCGTAATATACTTTTCTACCTACGAGGTATTGTATATATAGCATTATATACACATTTCGTTTGTGAGAAATGAATATTAGAACACAGTAGGCTTTGAGCGATATTCAAATATTTTAAAGCTTTGAGATCGTTACAATCTTAACACATAAAAATGAACGATGTTCCATTTCACGAAAGTTTTAAGTTTTTCGAAACTGACACAAATAACAAGCAAACTCTCCGAAATGGTTCACTCTACAACAAATTTATTTAGATATAAATTGTGTATTTCAGCAAGATCTACATTATTGTCTCATAGTAAGATTTTGTCTGTCTCTTACGGTTTACGAGTTATTCAAAAGTCCAAAGTAAAAAGGACTACTTAGGCTATAATCAGAAAATTCAAAACATACATTTCATTTGCCATAGAAATATCTTAAACATGTGGCATTTTAATCAAAATCGTTAGAGCCATTTTCAAGAAAATCCAAAATTTTCGAAAAATTTTCCATGAAAAGGGTAGTTTAAGGTGGGGCTATTTTCTTCAAAACATTCTTGTCGCATCGATGAAAGACATTAAACTTAAATACCAACTTTGGTTTTTAACCGAATTTTCGTCTCCATAGTCTTGACAGACACTCAGACACACACGCGGGCCTTTCTCTAAAAAAAGTTTTCTTTTTTTAATTCAGTGGGTCTCAAAACATATATCTCCGGTGAGATCTTGACATCGAATTTTTGGGTGGAATACAATATTTCCTCTACTTACCAGTAGAGAAAGTAAACCGTGTACAAGGCGATCGGTATGAGGTAGCGCCCGATAGGTATGCAACACACTTAGCGTACAGGTAACGCGGGTAGGTTCTTAACTAGCCAATTCTACTAGGAAAACTACCGTAGTTTACAGTTCCAACTCTAGTCGTGAGGCAAACTATCAGCATTAAACGGAATATTCCGATGCACGCGCTAAGATAACTGAGAATTCTGGCTTTGGTCATCACGAATTTAACAATGAAAAAAATTGCCTTCGTTTTTCATGATATCACTTAATCCATACAACCCGAAGTAACATATATTAAGATTTTACTGTATTTGATTTCACGATTTTTAATTCGATACTCCTTCGATTTTATGTTAGTTTACATTTATCCTTGGTTTTTCATATATATTATGTTTATAATGTCCTATAAGTTTTAATTAACGCTTTTAAATATCATTTATCACATCAATACAGTTTATATGCGAGATCAGA
>CM060961.1:140013037-140028037 GCA_030765045.1 Tenodera sinensis | reverse complement strand
TGCACTCGGCCTCGTTAGGTCCCTGAGGAGCCAATTCAGGAGCTACTTGATTAAGAAATAGCTGCCCCTGGTCGAGAAGACCGCATAAGCATCTTGCAGGGCCAGGGGCTTTGACACGTCCCACCATCCAGTACTGCGTCCCACTCATGATGGCTCTAGTAGGGAGAGGGGGGATGCTGCGACCGGGCGGTAGTCCTTGGCCCGACAAGGGCTGTTGCGCAGTATTTATTTTTTAACTTTCTTAAGTGAAGTCCTTGCTCTCTGTATGTGTTTTTTGGCTCCATTGACATGAAGTAGAGAGATGGTTTTGTAATAATAGTTTGCTGAAGAATGAGTAGAAAAGGTAATGTGAATGTTTCACATTAGAATTTCTTTTTAATTGTTTTACTTGTGTACTCTCCTTTAACTCGATGGAGATATTGGGGGCTTTCACAAGGGAAACAACTCGTTGACTAACGTTAGCTCTTTAAAACTACTGTAACAAAGTACACTATAGTGCTTTTCAAATCAGAAGAGTTCTGATCTGCAGCCAATGAGATACGTTTACATGCACAGCGTTGCAACCTTGTTACCCCAATCTTCATATTTCTTGGCGCGCGTCAAGCCCCACTTGAGGATAAAGCAATATGACAACACAGCAGGACTCCGATTGGTTACCGGCATGGAGACGCTCAAGGACAAACTCCTTCCCATTTGAAAAGCACAGTAGCATTCACTCTCACATGCATGATTCCAGAATCTGCGGAAGGTAGGGAAAGATCCTAATTCAAGATTTTCTCCGTTCCAGCCAGATGTGGATTAGAAGCCAGAACGCTAACTACATGGCAACAGGGCCAGTCGCTTGTATATTTAAGAAACACAATCCACGGATTCAGTGAGCAGTTTTGTTTTTATGTTTTGCAACCCTTTTATTTTACAGCTTGTCAGTTCCTTCACGGAGATAGATATAATTCCAAACAAGGAAAGTTCTGCGCTAAAGGAGTTCTAAAAACAAGAATTGTAGTGTGGTATCTACAGGAAACCGATACGGGCAGCGATCCAAGTAAAGGAGAAAATTCAAGGGAATGCTTATCTCAGACCAGTAATGTACGACACATACCAGTGCCAGAAGAATAAGAAGGAGAAAAGGTGAAAAACTGATTTCGGAAGAAACACATATAGTAAAAGGAAAATAAAACGTAGTTCAATGGTTCTCCAATATCCCAAAATGCTGAATTGGCAAGAACAGCACCGTAACCTTTTCTGATATTTCCGCTCGACATTGCAGCAAAGGAAATATTGCATTCGCCCCTCGTCCCAATAATTGCACATCGCCATTTCACCGAAAATTGTTTTGGAATACCCTGAATTCAATTAAAGAATGATTGGTAATGTATAATTTACGGAAATTCTCACATAAGTTACATTTTTGTGCTAAAACGACAAAATCAGTCCGCTTATTTTTCTATCACTTTATTTTTATTCTAAAATTTTGCACAAAAAGACAGTTCTCTTGACGTTAACACGGTCTACAGTCCTTCGTGATATTACAACTCACAACTAGTTTGTTCTTGTACTTCTGATTCAGTGCTTTCTCTGTCTTTCTTCACTTACTTTGTCTCTCATACACTAACTCCGAAGTACAATCACTCGACGCTCGTTAAAACTTCTTCACTTCGAGACGACGTATCTTTCATGGCAGTACCCACCGGGCAGTACCCCACACACACACACTCAGACACAGAGCTATCTCACACTCACTGACGTACTGACTGACTCATGTCTGCAACCCTCTCCTCTGCTGTTTCTTCGCCTCCTTATACAGCGAGGATGGCTTAACATGGACCTTTCTCAATCCCATAAATGTGCCAGGTTCCAGCAATCCTTTGTTATGCGCCACGATCGTGGTTTCACGTACACGTATACACAAACAATTGCGCGAGGCAGCCTGACTTTGAGCACCTTTGGGTATGTGGTGTGAAGCAGCTTAGCCCTGACCGTTCTTGTTAGTGCGCCGCGCCCGGCGTCACATCATGTGAATTATATGCTTTGAGGATATCAATTACAAAAACGAAGATCTAGGCTTTTAAAGCCAAAAGTACAGTATGATCTGAAATTGTTCTAGCGTCAAAGTTTAAAACAAGAATCAAATTTGAGATTTATATCTACATTATTGATACACACTATTATTCAGCTTTAATGTACAAAATAATGTTCATTCTAAAATCAGTTTTAGGCAAATTGTGGAACTATGCAGAAAACGTATAAAACCAGATCAAGGAAACAAACAAAAATAAGATTATTGAGCGGGATGGCTCCGCGGTAACGTGTGAGGCTCGCATTCGGAGATTCCGGGTTCAAATCCGGTAGCAGACCAATCTTATTGGGGTTTTTCACTGGTTTCCTTCAGTCGGTAAAGTAAACAGCTGATTGGATATTTGATACCAGGACCCATAGTTCCATCTTAAGCCTAAAACAATAGTATAAATGAAAAATAGGTGGTAATAGTGAATTCTGTGTCATATGTTGTATGCAGATAGACTGAATGACAGCCTAATGCCACATGCCGTCAGAGAGTTTCCCTGCACTGTTCCATCTGTGGGCTCATGAAGAAGTAAGGTGCTATGATCTTGGTATGACACTTTGAAGGCTAACTTTAGATTTATCTGAAAATGGACTGGATAGCACCCTAATGCCACTTGTCCATTACAGCGGCAGGGGTACAGTTGCCCTGCACTGCTCCCTCTAACGAAGCAGGATGGTATGGATAGGGATGGGACATTGAAGGCTGACTGTCCGCCGCACACCGTTGTACGAGTTTCTCCTAACAGATCCGTCGCGGAATGATTACATAATTAACAGTACTTTCCGAGTACTATTGAGCTAACCCTACTATAACTGGTAGGAGGCCCTTGCCCCACAGGGATCTTACAGGCTTGTTTATTTACTTATTTAAAGGAAATAGAGAGAAAAATTATAATTCTGTAGGTGGCAATTCCCACAATATTTTACGGAGGAATGACGTTCCTTAGATAAATAAAGGATATCATGACCGCGTCCGTAGCATAGTGGTACCGCGCCTGCCACTGACGCGAAGGTCCCAGGTTCGATCCCTAGTACTGGCATGGAGAGCCTTCCCCGCTGGGAGATCTGGTCCGGGTGCACTCAGCCTCGTGATGCTAACTGAGACTGCATATTCAGACCACTGTGCACCGTAATTGAGGCTAGATTCCATCATATCCTTGTTGGAACTGAAAAAGACATCAAAGATCACTGATGGAATCTAGGAGCCCTCTGCCTAGGGGAACGTAATATTTCAGCGTAGATAGGCATCACCTCAACCAGAAGATTAAAAAAGAGGCACGAAGTTCAATAGAATTTGAAGAAATAAGGGAAATTGAAAACTGACATTGGGTTTTATCTTTGGACGCTCTTTCACTGTTGTGGCCCTCAGCGTCCCATTCTGTATTGAAAGACCGCTTAATTTTGCTGAGAGATCCCTTTGATACCGAAATTTAGATTTCCGATCGAATGGGCTTTTGAAAAAGACACGTTTTAATTTAATTGCCGGATATGAGATTTGCGATAAGTGTTAAGTAATAACATACATAGATAATAGAGTAGCAAGTGTTGTAAGGTGAGCAAGATATGAGTAAATGATAGTCGTTAAATTTGTAGTATAAACGCATTATTGGTTTGAAATTAACGAGTCATGACGTCATACCACATAGTTTAAATACACGTTCGAAAGTCAAGTCTACCAACCTAAAAAGTCGCGCGATATATTTAATAAAATATAAAGTAAACATCGTTTAATCCTAAAAAGGTAATTATATATTCGAAATTCATAAAAGAACATGTTATAATAGAAAGGGACATTTCTAAATTGCGGGAAAAGGAAATAGCATTTTGGATACGAGGCTTTCTTGGATGACGTCATGACATTCAAATGGAGCGAACGGCTTTTTAGCGTGGGTAAAAGAGAAAGCGTCGGGGCAGTACTCAACGAGAGACCAGTACGGGAGGTCGCGCTGCGCGAATGTGAGTGCGATGCCTCTACAGATACAAATATTTTCGGCATAACTCCTGAAAATATTTAAAAAGGAAATAAAGGATATGAAAAGTTGTTCTTGGGTTGTCCATTACACTTACGCAAACCCGAGATAAAGAGATCTTATGCAGAACTAGCCGAGGCGAGCTACATCGAAGGGCAACGTCACGTCACCAACGACTTCAGCTTCAAATGGCGATCCAATAACCAGGACACAACGATTATACAGCTTCAAATTGGCTTCCCAACGTGTGGCGCCGAAAGAATGGACCAACCCCCAAGACGACCAGATCAGCATCGAGCCAGCAGACAAGAAGGTGCCCAGCGTGTCAACATCTGTGAAACGTGTAGTGAACAAGTTTAAGTGCAGTTAAAGTGAAATAGTGAAAATATTGAAAATTTTGGTGAGTAGAAAAACACATGTAAATAGCTTAGAAATGGAAGACAGTGACACCGACTTTTTAGGTTTTGAAAGTCCGGAAATTGAGAAAAGTGTAAGTAGGATGGAAGAATTTAATCGGAATGTAATTGGTAGCAGAATATGCCAAGAAGTAGAAGATCAGAACGTTAGAGAAACACCTAGAGGTAGCTCAGAAATGTTTAGTAGTAATTCAGAAAGGCCAGCATTTATGTCAGAAATAGAGAATATGTTTCAAACGATAATGAAAAAGATGAGTACAGATTTAAGTCAAAAGATAGATGAAAATAGTAAAGAATTAAGAACAGTGAAAAAGATGAGTACAGAGTTAAGTCAAAAGATGAGTACAGAGTTAAGTCAAAAGATAGATGAAAATAGTAAAGAATTAAGAACAGTGAAAAAGATGAGTACAGAGTTAAGTCAAAAGATAGATGAAACTAGTATAGAGTTAGGACAGAAATTAGAGAAGGGACAACAGGAATTGGGAATGCAATTGGAGAATCAGAAGAGAGCGTTAGAAACCTTTAGGGAAGAAGTTAGGGAGGAAATTAATAAAGTTAGTAGTGAAGTAAAAGAAAATAGAGAACAGGTAGAACAGGTTAAGGGAGAATTAGAGACAATAAGGCAAGAAGTAAAGAATTCTGAAAAGAAATTAGGTCAACAAGTTAGTGAAAAATTAGATAAAGAAAGGGAAAGAGTAACATATAGTTTAGACAAACAAAGGGAAGAGGTAGTACAAAGGTTAGATAAAGACAGGGAAGAAATTAGAGAAGAGTTACAGGGGTGTAAAGTTAGAATAGAAAGATCTGATGTAGAAAGTGAAAGGCAGGCTAGAAATTTGGAGGATGTTACAGACCAAATAAAAGGAGTAGTAACAGAAATTACTCAGGTAAAAGAGGCCTTAGAAAATTTGAAATTAAGTGAAAATGCATGTAATCACAACAATCTTAGTAAAGAAGTTGCAAGAAACGAGGCAATACCAGGTGTATCAGCTGACATTTCGATGCAAAATAGGGGTAACAGTAATTCCCATTCTGATCTCGGAAATAGCTCAGGGATAGGTGACAATTCAAATTTACATTGGCCTAACCATGTCTTAAATGAAATGACACCTCCATTTTTTGAAAATGAAGATTCAGATGATCCTAAAGCCTTTTTAGAAGGGTTACAAGAGTACTTCACGGTGAAACGTATACCAGAGGAGTACAAGATGGTGATAGTAAGAAAATGTCTAAAGGGTAATGCTGCCAATTGGCTAGGCCTTTCTATGGGTAACAATAATGACTACAGGACCTTTAGGAACATCTTTTTAACCAGATATTGGGGAGCTAGTAGGCAGGCTAATATTAGAGTTGAATTAAGCAATGGAAAATTTAATCCTAGATCGGAGGAATCGATGGTCAACTATTTTATGAGAATAGCGAGAAAATCGAAGATGTTGGATCCTCCCTTAGACGAAAAAGATCTAATAAATATAGTTACTCCACATTTTCCGGAAACACTTCAACACTACCTAATCATAGCCCGACCCGATAGCATTGCAGCTATGATAGAATTATTATCAGCCTTAGAAGTCAATAAGCCAAAACACGCATTTGGAAATAAATATGAAGAAAAAGAAACTGTCAATTCTTTCGGGCAAGGGGCACAGTATTATCAGAATAGAAGTGAGGTTAGGGAAAGATATAAAGGACCAGTACCAAGGATGGAATCATTCCGGTGGGAAAATCAAGGTAGATATAACCAGGAACGGCGTCACCAAAATAGAAATGGTGATCAAAGGGGAAGAAATATAAGGGTGAATTATATGAATACAAATAGATTTGATCGAGGTAGACGGGGACGTTATTTTGGACATGGTAGAAATTCAAATGATGGGTATTGGACAAACGGAGATAATGAGTTTAGAACGAGGTCACCAAGACAGGAAGAAAGGTATTCTAATGGACAAAATTCCCCCGAAAATGCGGAAATGGTTGAGGCCATTAACACGGTCAAAAACATGGTAGGAAGTAACCCCGATTTAATGCAGGAGAACAGAAGTAACAATTCGGGAAATAGTACAGGAGCCATACCTAAAAATCAGGGAAACGCCAGACCCGGTCAAACGCGCCTTCAGTGAGAACTGGGTATTCTAGTAATGATTGTGATGAGTACTCGGAAATAAATAGTCCTGGAAGGCAAATGATGATACAAAAGAAAAGAGAATGGAAAAATAGAATCGACGAAAACGAAAAAGTAGGAGATCCACCTAAAATCAAAATTGGAGTAAATGGAAAACAATACAATGCAATTATAGATACGGGATCAAATAGCACAGTATGCTCACAAAATTTTTATGATAATTTACAAAGTAGTGGCTTTAAAGTAATGTCTTTACCAGTTAATGGGATATATTGCTCGCTAGCTGTGGGAAAACGAAAAGAGAGAGTAAAATTTCAAGCAATGATAAATATTGAAATAAATGGGAGAATACTTGGAATTTTATTTCTGATTGTAGGAAGACTTGTGACAGATATTATAATAGGTTGTGATTGTCTTTATGCCTGGGAAGCTGTGGTGAATTTTAAAAACATGATTCTAGAAATGAAAGTTGAAGATGAGACCATTATAGTGCCTTTTGTGGAAGATAGTAGTTCAGAAACTATTGTAAGAGAAAAAGAGGAAGAAGAAATCCAAGGGGATACATTCTTTGTAGAATATGTTAAAGTAGGAGCTATGGGATTAACTGAAGTAAATGTTAAAGAGTACAGTGTCGATAATAAAGAAAATGTAGAATGGGATAAAAATGATTTCATAGACAATTTGAGGGTTTCTGATGCAACTAGGTACTATGATAGGGAGAGTAGTGAAGATTTAGAAGAATTGTTGAGGGAAAAGGTAACTCAGGCTGATCAACTAAATGAACAACAGAGGGATAAATTGTTTGAAATATTAATCCGAAATAAAGAAGTATTCTCTGAGAAACCTGGTAAATGTAATATTTATACTCATTCGTTTGAGATGATACCTATCAAACCTTTTACACATAAAGCGAGAGCTATCCCTAGTATAATAAGAGAAGAGGTAGATGCAGTTATAAAGTCAATGCTAGAAGATGAGGTTATTGAGATTTCTAATTCAGAATTTGTGAATCCCCTATGCATTGTAAATAAGGCCAATGAAAGATTAAGGTGACATTAGACGCGAGAAAACTAAAGTTATATCATTGTTCCTCATACTTTCCATCAGGAAATCCAACAGAACGTGTCCTCCGAGATGTAGGAATTTATTTACGCGTACTTACACATCATAATCACAAGGATTGGGTGAAATATTGTCCATTGATAGAAAAGATTATCAATCACACCATTAATGTAACTACTGGGTTTGCACCAATAAAATTAATGTTAGGAATTGAACCAGAACCAATATTGATCGGGGTACCAAAAACACTGAAAATTAATGACATTCAGTTAAGTGAAAAAGAAAGAGCGAAAATTGCTTTTGAACGAATCAAGAAAAAGGCAGAGAAACGAAAATTAAAGAAAAAGAGTAGAAAACATAAATGGGAACCTAAGATAGGCGATTGGGTACTAGTTAAAGACCATAAGTTATCAAGTGCATTGCGAGGTAGGAACAAAAGGATGGAATTGTTATATAAAGGTCCTGCAGAAATTATATCCAAATTTGGTTATCATACCTATGAATTAAAAGATGTTAAAAATGAAAAATGTCTGGGAAGATGGCATAAACAACTCCTTCGACCATACAGGAAACTGTGTGGTGCCTTGGAACCTTGATTTAATGTAAAAGAAAAATTGGAAGTGTCATTTGTCTATTGGCGCCCAATCAGCTTTGAGATAAAATGTAAATGTTAGCTTACTTGAAAATCATATATTGGTCAGGTACTTACATATTCATGAAAAATGCAGAATGTGAATTGCTATCTACTACAAAGAGCTTAAAAATATATTGTATAGAGCTCACAACAACAGCTTCAGAAAGATTGTTAAATTGTTCATTTCCGCATAGAGAGAAAACAGAATATTTACTTTGTAAACATTTGCTAAAATATTTAGATGTATAGATAGTTATCACAGCAAGACAAAGAAAGAATTTGTCTGAAGAGTGTAATGGATTTATATAAATATATGTACATTTTAGTGCTTAAAGGATATAGTACAGATATGTGTTACAATAACAAAAGTGAAAAATCACAGTGCAAGTGATAGTGAGAGCGAAGTGAGCAAACATGAACTAAAAGAAGGAAGTATAAAGAAAGACTCTTGAAATTTAACCTTTATATAAAAGCTCCACAGAAGAAACCATAACATATTGTAATTAGTATTTAAGGATTAATGTTAAGTCAAGTGTATAATTGTTTGTCATGTTAAAAAGATTAATGAGAAAATGTGTTAATAACCAATTTCAAAAACAGTGTAATTGAAAATTGTATATAATGGGAGTGTTGCCGATTATTCAAAATACAGGAGTAATTTTTAATTTTTCTTTCGGGCAAGACATTTACATTATTTTATTATGAAATAATAAAATAACATAAATGGGGGCATTTGATACCGAAATTTAGATTTCCGATCGAATGGGCTTTTGAAAAAGACACGTTTTAATTTAATTGCCGGATATGAGATTTGCGATAAGTGTTAAGTAATAACATACATAGATAATAGAGTAGCAAGTGTTGTAAGGTGAGCAAGATATGAGTAAATGATAGTCGTTAAATTTGTAGTATAAACGCATTATTGGTTTGAAATTAACGAGTCATGACGTCATACCACATAGTTTAAATACACGTTCGAAAGTCAAGTCTACCAACCTAAAAAGTCGCGCGATATATTTAATAAAATATAAAGTAAACATCGTTTAATCCTAAAAAGGTAATTATATATTCGAAATTCATAAAAGAACATGTTATAATAGAAAGGGACATTTCTAAATTGCGGGAAAAGGAAATAGCATTTTGGATACGAGGCTTTCTTGGATGACGTCATGACATTCAAATGGAGCGAACGGCTTTTTAGCGTGGGTAAAAGAGAAAGCGTCGGGGCAGTACTCAACGAGAGACCAGTACGGGAGGTCGCGCTGCGCGAATGTGAGTGCGATGCCTCTACAGATACAAATATTTTCGGCATAACTCCTGAAAATATTTAAAAAGGAAATAAAGGATATGAAAAGTTGTTCTTGGGTTGTCCATTACACTTACGCAAACCCGAGATAAAGAGATCTTATGCAGAACTAGCCGAGGCGAGCTACATCGAAGGGCAACGTCACGTCACCAACGACTTCAGCTTCAAATGGCGATCCAATAACCACGACACAACGATTATACAGCTTCACCTTTATGAGGCTTTAAATTTGTTTACTAGTTCTACGACATAGGACCACCGGCTTTACTTCCATTTTAAATGAAGCCATGCTAAGGAGTTTTGCCCCATAAAAATCTATCGCCCTCCGCCAGGCTGAACCCGCGACCTTGGGAATTAGATGCTAGTATGTTACCGCTGGATCACGGAGGACGACAGAAAATGGGAAGAACTAATGATAAAGTAATGAATTAGACAAAACTGGATTGAGTAAATGAACAGAATGAGTGAGAAGAGATGTCCACTCTTGGGAATATCAAGCAAGAGAACGACAAGATGTTGCACTTTCTAGGAAGCGTTTGGCTTATTTGTGTGAAGTCGGAAGGGACAACTGCTTAATACTTGAGTAATGATGGTGATGATAGTGATGATCATCATGGTGATTTAGTATGTATGTTTGTGTATGTGTGAGTACTTGATTGGGCGAGAGACAGCTCAGGAACGAGAAGTTTAGTATTCAACTTGAGCACTTTCCAATGAAAACCTCCAGAATATCCACACAATTTTGCTTTAAAAGTAAGTTATTTTTAAACTCCCTCTATGCAACTTTCATTAAAAATGTGACAAAATGAAATGACAAATGAAATATAATTCACCTCCATGATGTAGAGGTAGCACCCTAACCGAAGGGTCCAAATTCAATTTTCTGTTGTATTTGGTTGGATACGACTCTTTCGAAGGTTTTCCCTTCTCTGTAGAGGCAATTCCCAGCTCACTCCACCGCAGTTTCATTTGGATACTATGTTCTTTAATCAATTTATTGTCTCTGGAGATTCCAAGGAAAAATGTTGTAGCTTTATTTTTTTGTAGACAGCCAGAAACTCCGTTTAATTCTTATGAAACTTTGCGTTTGCAAATTGAAACAACTGTGAAATGTATATAGCTTACTATTGTATCTGATATAAAAATTTTCAACATCGAGACTGAAGCAGTGTAATTTGAAAGTCTAAGTTATCCCTGCGTCCAAATAACTGATGTTAAATTATTTTATGTAGAGCTTACTGCCACCTGCCTGCTTATAATGATGTGTTAGAACCTGATTATTACCGGCCATTCACAATGAAAACTCAAGGCAATGTTGTCATTCATTCACAAGCACAGATAATATAAAACAGCAGCCAGTTGAAGAGAGCTGAACTATATGGCCTGAAGAGCAACCATCGATATTCCACAAAACAAGTTATATAATAATAATTCCTATGGCGTCTCCTCTATGCAGAGGTTACCCTCATCGCCCGGAAACTGTCTCCTCCAGCCGCAGCCAATGCCATGGAGCAGTGTAGGTTGGGAGTGGCGGGGGTCACCACGCCGACTCCCCAACCGTAAGGCTACTGCTTGACCTTTACAGGACGCTACCTTTCTATAAGACAGCTCCTCAATTGGCCCCTCAGGGACCTAACAAGGCTGAGTAAACCCCGTACCAGACCTCCCAGCGACGCAAAATCCCATGCCGGTACCGGGGATGGAATCCTGGTCCTCCACGCCAGAGGCAGGCGCGCTACCAACTGCGCTACGGAGGAAGCCAAAAATTATATACATGCAAAAAAATTGAAAAAGCTATCCGATTAAAGCAGTTATACAGGCAAAACCAATCAACCTACATCAAAATTAATTTTCCTTTAAGACAGTAACTCTCCGTTGACAAGACTAAATAAAGATGATTATTCATGTAAATGTAAATATTTAACAAGTATCGCCATGATTGTAAACAAATGAGTGGAGTGTAACTTAGCTGATTTATAATAGGTAGTGTGTAAATGTTTGGTGAATACATACATACGTAGGCTAAGAATTGAGATCACAAGAACCTGTTTTATATTACGGTAATGATAAACAGTGTTAAAACACTGTCCAGAATTGAAAGTTTTCGAAGTTGAAATTATGCCTTCCAAAACAACTCCGTTTTACGACACCCTCTTTCGTCAGGCCTTTGTCTAAAGACGCGAGGGTAGATCTTCTTGGTTGTATTACGAGAAAATTGGCATAATGAAAATGATAAAGACAGAAAACCTTCGCGGTATGTCTAGGGGAAATCGCATTTTCACTCCAAAAATTACCAAGTGAGGATTTGATTCATCCAGTGCAAACGAAAATGTAGGCACAAAAGCTATTAAGTTCTTTCATGGCACGACCAAGTCGACCAATGGGGATTCACGAAGTTGTGGGTACATAATTTATTATAGAGGCGAGAACTAAACTTAGGGAAGCTTTTCAGAAGTCTTTGGCCGTGAGCACGTCTGATTTGAAATAAAGGTATGCCAAATTAATCATCCAACTGATCTAGTTTTAGTGCTGAATCCGTGTATCAAAATCTCAGGAACGAAACCGCCAAAATTGTGTGAATTTATCAATTTCGTCAGATGCAGGAACTCCGCGTAATAAGCGTGCATCGTAATTATGAACACAGGCAGCAGTTTGACGTTGAAAAAGTGTTTCTATGAGTGATTTGTGTATACATTGTGATAAGTACAACAAACGAAGGTGTGCAACCTCCTTAAACGCTAACAAACTGTACATTATAGTTCCAGTACAACGATTCCTTTACCGAGAAATAGGTCCATAGCTCTAAGTTGCAAAATTTCAGCTAGTGGGACCTCTGGAAACGAGGAGCAGCGTTGAATCCGGGTGCTAGAGTGGACTGTCAGGTGAGCTAATAGACCCGCATGACGGAGGTTCCCGCGTCAGCTTGGATTGTTACAGATATCCCAGTGATTGCACAGAGAGGCAGTTGACGCAATACATGGCGGTGGAAAATATGATTGAGTCGGCAGAATAATTGCATGATGAGAATTGCTGTTTGGCGTAGATTTATACTGAAAGCTTGCACCCTGCAAGCTTCTAAGTTTTCATTTAATTCAATGCTTCTTTTGTTTACATTCTTCAATGTGAAATATCTCATTACAAAAATTATCTTCCAGTTTTAAAGCGTACGCTTAATTTTTATTGTGAATGGGAGTTATTACTTCATTGCGATGGCGTTTATCGTAATTAAACAGAAAAGTATAAAATGGAAGTGTCAATATGATTAATAGATACGGGTATTTCATATTTATCAGTTATCCAGCACTAAACAACAGGATAGGAGGGTGGCTGTTTCACTCAGTTTCTCATTCACATTACACAGAGGTGCGTATGTTCGCTTCAGTGTGGCACGAAGTGTGAATAGACGGTAATGTGCTGGAGATAGAGTAAGTGCTCAAGTAGCGGAAGGAATACTGAAGTATGCTCACAATTCGCAGCGTATCCTGAGAATGTTACACAGCAGGAAGAGCTGTCACCACGCTGGACTTGAGAGTTAACTTCTACGCCATACATCACACACATGGCAGGTTGCTGTGCCGTCTGCGTCTGCTCTCATTCTAGGTTATAAATGAAGGCAAGCTACTCCATACAGAGCAATGGGGAAGTTAAACTGTGAGCCCTTAGCTATAATCATTAATAGGAAATGTCACTTAACTGATTAAACAGATGCTAACCGAGCCCATTGTAATTATGAATTTTATGTTCATCTGTAAGTAGAAGAATAAACAATGACAGAAATAACTTGCAAACAAAGGAACATTGAAAAATTGAAGAAATATGTAGAGACATACTATGAGAGCAAAAATATTCCTCAAGATGAAACAGAGTTTAAAGAAAATGAAAAAGTTGTCGATTTTCAAAGGATTAAATGAGTTTCATTTAGACAAACCAAGAACAAAGAAACAACAAACTGTTAGAATAATCACTAAGCCAGCTAGATGCTTGACTTAAGGTAAGAAGGAACCTCCTTTAAAATTCCAGAATTCTTAGCAATAGTATTTCGGGAGGATAGGTAGATGGGTAGGTGGGTGAGTGAGTAGGTAGCTAGGTAGTTGGATGGGCGGTTGCGTAGTGGTTGGTTAGCTAGATATTTTAGTTAGTGATTGAATAGCTCAATGAGTGAGTGAGTCAATGAGTCAGTGAGTGAGTCAGTTAGACATTCAGTAAGTGAGTCAATGAGTGAGTCAGTGAGTGAATCGGTGAGTCAGTCAGTGGGCCAGTCACTGGATCAGTCAGTGAGTGAGTGAACGGGTGAGTGAGTCGGTCGGTCTGCTGGTTCCTTGGTCCGTCGAGTGGGTATTTATTTTGGGTGGGCGGGTGAGTAGGTACTATCTGTTCACCACCTTATGGTCTAAGGGGAATGAAGGGCGGGGGAGAGACATTCCACGCGGTTTAAAGCCTTGCTTCCCTCAAATCTGAGAACGGAACTGAACTAGAGCTAAAACTGAAAAGTTAAGATCCTTTTAGTTGTTATGGTTTCCAGGGGCCCTAATGACCTAGTTGTCATCGGGCCCTTAAACACCATTACCCACTCACTAAGTTATGCTTTCCCAGAAAACTGAACTGAAAACATCATACCATAAGTAAAATGACTGAAACGCGGTTGGGAAAGCTGCATGGCAGTGAAAAAAGTTAGTTGGATGCTTTGTTATTTATTTTCGCCGATGAATTAGCAGATAATACTGGTAATGAGCAAAGTTGTGAAAAACGCTCTGAGGTACATCCCATGTATGCTAATTGTAGTTCAGAAGCTGCCTTTGAGATTTTGGTTGAGACACCTGAAGGACAACGACACTAATTTCGTGGAGTACTTCAGATGAACACCAAAATTAAATCCAATTTTAATATTACTAGGGCTAGACTAAACGAACTCTAGTTAGTTCCAGAATCCACTGACGTAACTTAGCATTTTTAATATTACAACAGATGTCTATATTTATATTAGTACAGCATCGTTCATTGCGCACATACAGCATTATATTGCATTCATTTATTGCAATACACATAAATGACCATCCTTCACACTCGGAGTCTTCACACCTCCCAGGTAAAGTATTTCTGACGAATACGCAATCTCAACCAAACGTTAAACTGTAGTTAGATTACTGCCTACATGACGAGGGTGTGCCCGCCAAAACTACTCTGTTGTGCCGCATTTATTACAGAATCTTTGCACACCTTTTCTCAGAGCAGAACTAAAAATTATTAAATGCTATCCAGAGAGAGTAAACTTATTTACTAATGTAAATTTTCCTGATTCCTCTGCTCCTTCCAAGGTCTCTGTTTTTCTCTAGATTTCTATACTCTGCATGCTGCAGGTTTTTATAAATTCCTTCTGACGAATAAAATTGATAATAATTAGTGTCCCTTCACTGTGTGAAAACTTT
>CM060961.1:139820537-140008037 GCA_030765045.1 Tenodera sinensis | reverse complement strand
TGCAAAATAACCTTAAATACTACTATTGCAACATTTTCACCATTTTAATTAATTTTCACGTTCTCTCTCATGTACCTAGTACTTACATATATGGCGGAGTAATTGTATTGCAACTGAAAGTTCGATATTAATATTTCACCTGAAATGCGCGTTTTAAAGCCTACTGAATCCAAATAAAGCACTTTTATAATATGTATATGGTTGTGACCATGTTTGTATGTAAACGCGCGAACGTATAACTAAATAAGAAAATGTTTAATAATAGGAACCTCATATATAATGCGAATGAGTTGTTTTTTCACACTAGCCATGTGTAGGGCAAGCTTGGAAAGGGTCGAGTGAGACAGAAAAATGCAATGTCGTGGCTGGGATTTGAACTGGGATCTTCCTGTATCTATCTGTTTGCTCTAACCACTGAGCTACCGTGGTAACATGCATGACATTAAATTCTCCAACTGGCTAGCATTGTTTCTAGTAAACCATAAGATGTTAAAGTTTAACCAAGTATGTCAATTAATTTCCATTTATTGACCTTATAGTTGGTTAAAGTATTAAGCTCGGAACTCAGTATTCACAGCATTATAAGTCGTTATTAGATTATGCTATCTCTTATGAATTTGAGTTCTCCTTGTAGTTTATGGGGGAAAATACGAGTCAGTTGGAGAATTTGATGTGACTCAAATCCCGGCTTTGGCATTGTAATTTTCTGTCCTGATTCAGTGCCGCAGTGTATAAATTCAGTATTGTTACCGCCGTGTCAATCTACCTGCCAGACTCACCGCGGGGTCGACGCTGTCTATCTAGACCTTGGTGCGGTCAATAGCGCTTCTTCGGCAGAACAAGAAGCCATTATGCTTTGCCTCTCGGCTTCCGAAGATTTCTTTTAGGCAGTTCCAGTAGATTCCCTTTCAAAACGTCCCATTTCTGTCTGAGGCCTACATAAGAAGTTGGTGAGTTCTCTAGTCAAGTTTAACCTAATCGGGACAAGTTGGAGTTGACAGTTGAGCTGAGAGTGGACATTTTTTCACTAGACAGCTGACAGTGAGATTTCAGTCTAATGCAGCGGACAATATCAAGTGCAGTTCATTTGTGATTCGAATCAAAGAATCAGTTGTGTTAAGTTCTTAGTATGCGCAACAGTGTTTCCAGTGTAACTTTTGCGCTTCGCTAAGCGCCTAAGTGACAAGCGGTTTATTTAGCAGCAACTAGTGTTTTTCATTCGTTACAGGATTTTCCAAAGGTACAAGACATTTTCCCTTACTGCAAACTACACATTACCAGAAACATTTTTTTTTTATATTTTGAACAAAATATGTACAAAGAATGGTATTAATATGCCTTTGTTTGGAAAATGTTTGATTTCTTGATTAAATTGGTGCCAATAAATTTAAAATATTAATATGCAAACAAAACACAAATATTAAATCTTCTAAGAGCTCTCTGTGAAGTCTCACTCAGTCGCAGGGAATTCTGCATAATTTCACATAACGGGTAAGTCGTGACACAGAAAGAAAGCGCACTACACAAATAATATATGTACACACAATTTCAGATAACCTTTTCGTGGCATCGGCCGTTTCCGAGATAACCATTCTTGGTTTCAACTGAATTTCAAGACTAGTGGATATTGATCAGTTTGCAAACATTTAATTATACCATTTCCATTGTACACATAACCAAATGTGTAATAAAATCCTTTATCTGAATTAACTTGAAGTATACAGAAGAATAAGCTTCTGCAAGAATAGTCTACATACTCTAAATGAAAATAATGTTAACGGTTAGAGAAACTCACGTAAATGTAGCACATCAGAGGATTTATGTACACACTTTTATTACTTAAATAAGAACTTAGAATAGCTGAGATTTCTCTACTAAAGAGATAACCATTGGGAAGTTGCATAGCAATAAAATCCTTGAGCAAATGTATTTCCTCATTCTTCTTCACTCCATCCCTCTCCTGCCCCTGGGCTTAATGTCCAAGTTGAGCCAAATTCTACCACTCTTTGGGTCAAGATGGTAAGGAGAAAACCTCGCAGACACGCCGCGCCTTCACCAATGTCAGCAACTGCCGTCATAGTTTCTGCTGTCCTGGCCACAGCACAAACTTGTGAATCGACCGGCGCCATCTTCAACGTTACTAGCGCCATCTACAGAAGCAGCGTCCATCCAGTCGCACGCCCTCCACTGGTAGCAACGTAGCTATTCTCGTCAGTAGCGGTGTCTCAACTTGGTGCTCGACGACTACTGAGCAGAGACGCAACGTCCAACCAGTATCTTGGAATTTCTCAACACTCATGTTGTAACCACGACCACCTTCGAGACAGAGCGCAAACTACGCAACTTTAAAAAGAATGACCATGTTAAACTATCGGACTAGGACTCCACCGCCTACTGTCACTAGTGCAATGCAACTTCTTTGACGTCGATATTCCAGCAGATTGATCCGACCCTTCAAAAGAGGTTCTGCACTACTTGCTGCGGTCTAATGAAGGTACGGACAGGGTTTTCCCCATGGCCTCCCACTGTTTCCACCTGTCAACCACCGACGTGACCTCAGCCTTTGTCGTCGACAAAGTAGCAGCAATAATCAGATGCCGCTGCTCAACTCAACGCAGATGCCGTCACTTCCGCCCTCCCAGCAATAGGGGATCAGCTTTTCATACTTCATGAAGCTTCAGCTGCAGTACAGGAAGAAATCACCAAGTTCCACCAAACAACGTGAAATCAACAAAAGCTTCGCTGCAGTAACCAGGCAAACTTACCAAAATCCAACTAACCATCCAGAAATAGTCAATGAAGAGAAACCCAAGAGCATTGCATCCATCCCTACAGAATTGACAAGAACATCGAGGACGCCGTACTATCTCTTCTCTTGATTACCAACAGCATTGAGATCAGCAGCAACAACCGATTTCCGTGGCGGAGTGTCTCTGAAGTATCAGTTGTGAAGCTTCAATTGCTTCACCACTCTAAGTGTAAATTCATAGATTATCAAAGGCCTGAAACAGCTACAGCTCGGCCAACACAGACTCGATGAAGACTACGTCCTTGTAACTTCATTGAGAATATGACTCGCTAGGTCCAACAAACATCAATGTCACACCAGCTATTAGCAGTTCATATGAAGCGTCGCCACAAGCTTTCTTGTTGTTATGAATAAAGATGTTTCTTCTGAATTTCCTTCTCTTCTGCTCCGCTGCTCTGCCGTTCCTTCTAAGGGCCTCAATATTCTCTAGTACTGAAGTCAGAAAATCCTGCCAGGTCTATAGCCTGGTAGTTCCTCAATTAGCGGAGGCTAATAACGGAAGTACATCAGCGGAAGTTTCTGAATCCTCACAATCCTTTCATGTTACCTGGTTTCTCTCCTTCACTTTACTCCCTCCACCCCCCAAAATATTATGTATATTATGCATGGCCTAATTGTAAGTGAAATTTACTCCTCTTACCTAAAGTTCAGGCCATTTACGAAACAGCGTACAATTTACATTAGTTTTCCTGCTAACAAACGTTTAAGTTTCATTACACATTTCGTTATGGATGCAAGGGGATGCAGAAGATTATGCGATAGTTAAATCTTTAAAAGCATGACCAACAGAGTTGTTAGTTGATTCATTTTAAATGGACATCATTTAGGAAATATAAGTAATACAGTAATTTATTCCAATTTACGAAGAAAGACATATTTAAAGCACCAAATATGACTGTTATCCAAGTGAATAACGGCAACGGGGCACTAGATCATCTGCACCCTAAACAGTAAAATTATTCCAACTCGCAGGTCTCAATACAAAATAAAGAATACCGTAAATTTTGCAAATCCTGCCAAGCAGCAGCAATATTCTGCAGCTTCCTCATTTATGCCAAGTGTTTTAGATGCTTCAATTTGCTTTTCTTTTCCTGAAGCTTCCACAGCGCGTGATTTATTCGGTCATTTGAATTAATTTATTTTTACTTTCTCTCACTGGCGGCTCGTGACTTGTCGCAGTGGGTGTGCAGTATATTACATCCTCTCCACCTTTACTTTCGTTCTCTCTCTGACACACACCACACAATTCTAATTCGCAATTCATATGGACATTTGAGCTCACATTTTTTGCCATTTTTAGTTTTAAATGACCAATATCACAACAACCATTATTTTCCAGATGGCGTTTCTCTCACACGTAAACAATAAGCATGGAAAACAGCTCCTCCTCTACGAATAAACCCGAAAGATTTAATTCCTTCAGTTCCGCCATGCTATTTATTTCCACACTTGCACAGATTCAAATTTCTCGCTATGAGCAGACACAACTGCATACAATTTGCTGCCAGAAACACAAACACAAAAAACAATAATAAACATGATAATAAAATAACTATTTCAAACTGAAGTATTGGTCTAAGTAAATTGCGACATGAAGAGTAATTATATGCATTCATAATGGTTTAATAAAAATAGATGTAATTTTGTTTAAAACATTAGCATAATTGTCTTATAATATGGAAAATGGCTACATTATATTTGGAAACGTCAAGTTGGCTAACTGCCAGGTTGATTGGAACTTCCGCTAAACGAGAGGATGGGAAACGCTCGTAGCAAGGAAATCTGAGAACAAAAAAAAAAAAAAAAAAAAAAAAAACGAGAACGCAATACGCTGCGCGGCAACAATCGCTTCTCTTGGCCTTGTGGATCATGCTGCTTTAACTCGTCACGCTCTTAAATGCAAGCTTTGTACCGATCCCCGCGACCCTCAATCCTAAAGCTTCCTCCAACAGTCGCAAAATCGGGTTTATGCGTCTCTAGAGCTTGTTGATTGAATGCGCTAGCAATTGGCAAAGAGGGCGCGAAAAATTGAAAGAGCAACTTCATATACAAGAAAGTTCGGCATTCGACTTTCTCGTATGCATCTCCATAAAGGTAAATACACATTCACATAGGAAAAAATTATTAGGTGTGCAGGTGCGAGTATGCGATCACCACTGGGTACAGGTACAAGTTACAGATTTTCAAAAATTACGCCTATTGTTATTTTCAACCCACTTCTTCAGTACGTATAGTAAGCAGGGAAAGTAATGTTTTCGACTAAAAAATTTCGATATCGAGGTTTCGCCGGAAATATATGTTTTGAGGTCCCCGGAATCCAAAAAAGCAGATTTAGAAAACGGTACACGTGCGCGCGCGCGTGCGTGCCTGTGTATCTTGCCTCTGAACGGCGTAACTCCAGATCCAGAAGTCGGTTAAAAACCAAAGTTGGTATTTCAGTTTACTATATTTTAAGGATGCGACAATAAGATTTTGAAGAAAATTTCTCCACCCTAAACTACCCTTTACATAGAAAATGTTGGTTTTCTCAAAAATGGCTCGAACGATTTTGAATGCCATATATTTAAGATATTTTATAAGTTTAAGATATCCCGTTGGTTATTGCTGGTAGTTTTTTGGACTAACAGCTGGGTAAAATTTGGATAACGGCCCAAGCTTTCAGCAACTAAGCCTGCCACCATCCTCAAGGAAACTTAAGTTACCCAAATTTGACCCCGCTGTTAGCCCGAGAAACCATTATCAAAAAAATTTAACAAATGTATAGGTTCAAACCTACAGCGCACAAAAAAAACGTTCTTCGGTAATGCACCCTCTGGATTTGCACAAAGTCTAAGACAACAATCAGAATTTTTGTTTTATTCGCTTGGTTTAACTTTAACGTGCTTGGGTGATTTAAGAAGTGTGACTTCTGCCTTGTTCCTCCTAGTTGCATTATCATACTGTAGAAGCGATGACAGCCGCCATTGAGGGACTCCAGATGCCAAATTAGTCGTTCAAGCTTGTTTTCAGAAAATAAAATTACAGAGAAAGAGTTGCTTCTCTTAATACTGCATTTAATTGGCATATGCGCTATTAACCTAATTGACCCATTTTGAATACACCGTGGATGAAAATAGCCCTAAAATAGGGTAACGGATGGGTTTTGTAACTTAACTGATTGTTGTTAAATAAAGCCTTTATAAAATTATGTACAATGTGTTAAAAATCAAATTTAGCTATTTTATTAAAAGTCTGAGTTAGTGCTTTAGCTCTTAAATAAGAAAAAATATTACAAATAGGAGTCCAATGGTGAAAGATATTAACCCAAAGTAGTTGTGTATAGTGTATCCTTAGGGGCCATCATAACTGATATAAATTTTAGTTCTGTACGGAATTGCACGTGTTGAACACTGTGCAGAGAAATCTTGCAATGGATGTTATGCTTTTGAACTTGCAACGTAACTTTAGTTCTCAAAATAATAAAACACCAATATTATATGTTACATGTATCTTATTTAGTACTTTATCTGAACGAAAATCAAAACTAAAGTAACAATATTTATATGAGTAACCCTTCACTTAAAGTTTGAAGCGTGTGAAATTACTTCTTTCTTGTTTCCGGTATGGACTGCGTCTTGTTGCTATTTATTTAAACTTCTTGCTTTTTTAAGAAAGTAAAAAAAAGTCAAAAAGACGCGGCCCATGTCGGAAAAGAGAAAGAAGTAATGGACAAAGGCCGTGGAAGTCTACATAATCATTTATGTGAAGTTAGCAACAAATGAAAACACTAGATGGTAGATTTTGGGCTTACATGCCGTGGTCCAGTCGATAAATTGTCTGACGTTTCGCCCAAGATTCCGTTGGGCATCTTCAGAGTGAATCCTGGCTGGTTAACTAAATGTTGAGTTTTCTGTTTCTCAGTTTTCTTTATTAATAAGTTTTGGCCTGGTGCCGGTCCATTGGCCCACCTTATTGACTACAATTGGTATGAACTTATAGTAAAACAAATTTACAGTATATACTATTCTCTTGTTTTGTTACAAACCCATATAATCAACCTTAGGTCACCGAGAACAGTTTTTGCTAGTAGGTTTTTCTATTGTTTCTGTCTTTGAACGTTTTATATGTACAAACATATTTATATACACACGCATTCACTCCTGGGCACACCAGAATAGTATGTCACACCACACGCGCCACACACACACACACACACACACACACACACACACACACACACACACACACACACACACACTTTCGCTGGCCACACCAAAAATATGCGTCCCTGTTCGCGCACTGAACTATTTACACTTCACTTTTTACACTATTTGCAGTTTTCCGCTGTTTTCCTGCGCGGATAGGTTGCAACTCCTGTGTGGCTCCCGAGGCGCGGGCCTTTGCCGTATTGTGTGTGTGGTCTAGGGCCTAGGTCTAGAGGGCTACGACGATGGGCTACGACGACGCTTGGCCTCTGAGGCCAAGATATAAATAAACGAGAAGTTGAAGAGTCAGCACAGTTCCTGCGGTGCTGCTAAAGAAATCATTAGCCCTGAAGAAGCTCTACATAGTAGAGTGAAACGTTGGCAACAACACAGCCAAGACGCGGCCTTCCCCGAAAAAAACTTATTATTATATACTAAAGTTCTTCTGAGGTGACACAATTTATTTGAACACGGGTGGTGTGATGTCCGGTACCGCCGAAGCAAATCGGATGATTGTGTGTACATATTAAGATGAATGATTGGCTTGGGCAGGTCAGGTATCTGGCAGATGCCCTGTCACTGACCTGCGATTTAGGGAGAACATGCGTGGAACTGCGGGAGGAAGGGGAAGTCTGGGGAGTGTCAGAATGTCCTGAATCCGGTTGAGTCTAGTCTCCAGTGCTGTTGTGTGTCCTTGTAGTATCTCTTCTAACGTCTTATGGACCTTCTGTATGCGTGAATCATTATGTAGGTGACCGCTTTCTCCAGCTGCTTGTTGAAGTGAAGTGAAGTGAAGAGGCTATTGTTCTCCTGGTGAACTGTGGCTGGTAACGTAGTTTGCAGGTGTCCTGGACGTCCTCGGGAGCACGAGTCAGGGCTGCCTCCCATGCTGCTACCCGGTCGGTGAGAGTCTGGAGTATTTCCTGTAGTTTCTGCAGTGCGGCGGTGTTGTGGAGTACGGCGGTGTAAAGTTGGTTGTCTACGGCGTCTTGTTGGTCGGCGATTTGACGGTTGGTGTTGATGTTCAGTTGGTGTGTGACGGTGATGATCTGGGAGTCGGAGACTGGTTGTTGTGAGGGCGGCTTGTGAGCTGCAGGCGGCTGACGCCGTGGATTCCTGGGGCACGCCGCCTGGCCCGTGAAGTGGTCGGTGCAATTGCACGTGGCACAATACACGGGGCGACGTGTCAGGTCGTGGCTGGTGCAGAGTGTGGAGATGGTACAGTAGTGGCAGCGTGGGGCGTCGGTGCAGGCGTCGGCGGTGTGACCGTACTGGCAAGAACGTCGGCAGGGAGTTCCTTTAAGCGGGTTTTTATACTGCGTTTGGTAGTGCCAACATAAATCTGACCGCAGCTACGAGGTATCCGATAAATCAGTTGCTATAGATGGAACAGGCAAAAACATGATCATCTGTCTGAATGGTGTTGTAACAGTAACCGGTTTTGATAATGGAAAAGTGGTAGGTGCTTTGCTTCCAAAATGTTACGCAAAAATAAAAATAAACAATAACATGAAACCAGCTGCAAAGGGAACTATATTGGGACAAGTGAACGGATGGCAGTATAAAAAACGAATAAATAAAATCAATCTCCAAATTAGATAAAGGAAGGATTAGGGCCTCTAATAAAGCTTTAAGAGCAATGGAACAGAGAGCAGGGCAGCGGAAGAAGATGCATTGGGAAACTGCAGGATGAAATGAAGGATGGATCAGGAATGCACTAAGAACTTCGAACGGCTTCTTCTCTAAGTTGCAATTTTTAATGCATAGTGTGGCTTTTCTCAACTTTCAGAAGAGATATGGCTGTGAAACATTTAGAACATATTTATTAAAATATTTTTCATACCTTAACATAAAGGTTTTAAAAAGCATAAACTATTTCCTGGACAGTACCAGAAACATTAAAAATGAAGAAAAATGCATATTAATAAACAAGTTCATGTTTAATAAGAAAAATACAATATCTCCAAACCCTTTGTTAAATTTAGCCAAACGCATACTCTTACTACTGCAAAAATTTCAACAATGTATTCCTAATAGTTTAACAGAGAAGCTACATTGAACATTAGTAATTTTACACTGTAAGGATAAGGGCATTCTGAAGTACCTTAACGAATAGGGATTGTGAGATCACTAACTTGGTCATTTGTTCAATATGGGTGACGTCTTGTTGTCTCGGTTTCTCTGTTACTTGGATTAGTATTGGTTGTTGAAATAATGTTCAATTAGTTTTGTTATGATTGTAGCGAGGAAGTTTAGTGAGTCCTGTTCGGTGATTGATAGTGACAAGCGGTCTGAGAACAAGCTATCGGTGACATGAAAGTGTATGTGTTGCATCATGTTTCATATTGTCCTTATCAGGTATTTTGGATTGTCGATTGCCCTGAAATGCACGTCGTTTTGCCGCTATCATAAACTACATAGTTAGAGATCTCTCATTTGAGAAATTTCACACTGGCATTTTACATGTATTACAGTTCCAAAGGAGGCGTGTGGTACAAGAGCGCCTGCTGTTTAAACTGGGTTGCTAAGGTTACTAGAGTATGAATATAAGTGATTGTATGTCATCATGCGGGTTATGAGTAACCATGACCTTTGCTCAGAATCTGGTTTAGTATAACGCATACCACTGTTGTTTGTATACGGGCCAAAAGAGGAATGTGGCCACTATTTTCTGTTTGATTGCAATTACAGCGCGTCCTATGTGTCTGTTTTGACGGTTCTGTATATAATATAACCAAGAATGTTAAACCAATCAGTCTTACTCGGGTACACTTTGTCTAGGAGGGTTATATATATATATATATATATATATATTTGATGTTTTCATAGGAAGCACATTAATTCATGGCTTTACTCGCACCTGTTGGCCATTCCTTGTCATTAGACACAGCGGAAGGTTGTATCCATAATGATCTTTTACGTAATATATGGGGACTCGTTATCGTTTCTTCCCAGTTTCATTTCGTGCGAAATTCAAATTCTTATTAAAATGCATTCGTCCGCTTTGATTTTACAGATCAATAAACAGGATGCCGAGTCTCGTCTTGTCCAAGCCTGGAGTAGGTGCCTGAATCAAACCATTAACCTACCGACATAATGACGATGTACGATACCTTGCAACAATCTTGATTCTTAGCGACAATCAGGCAGAGAAAAGTGAAAATTGACTATATTTTTCGACTACTTTGTGGATCAGTTTTCGACAGACCTATGGAACTGCCACCAAGCAATGCCGCTGAATGGTGGAATTATCTCTTGAAGTTACCCGTGAGAGTAAACCACACTCCCGAGCAAAAGATTGTATCTGAAGAAAGAAGCAGAACGTTCAGGTGCAAAGATTACATGAATGGTGCTGATTCAATAAAGCAGTTAAGAGACAAACAAATGTCTCTTTCTGTTTGGAAATGGATTAGAATAACGAAAGGAGGGTATTGGCAATTTATATTTATGATATTTGATTGAACTATATGCTGATATTGTATGATATTTAGAGGTTGCAGGACGTTATCTATGCTCATATCGACAGTTACTAAAATTGAGGTATATAATTCTATTAACATTGCGAGCAGCACTTTTTAATGACGAAGCGCAGGCTGCTATTGGCCTTAAATTTTAAGCCCAAACTTCACACAACTCTTAGCATTTAAAACATTCTATAAAAAACAAGCTTAAAATCCACAGATTATGCGCGAGGATCCATGGTGTATGCCCCTGTGTTTTATACCGAGGGCGAAATTGTATGGCAGACACTTCTGTGCCAATTAAAGAGAGTGCGCAGTCCTTGGTTGGTGCTAACAATGGTCTGTATTGTACAGTAAATTTAAGCAATGGACAATCGTTTTTTTAAGTATCTCTATGAGTATAGTAGCTGTCGGATGAAGCGTTATTCCGTCAGGCAGCACTGGAGATACAATATGAATTTGTAGGCTTCTGGCATAGGAGTTCATAAGTACTTAAAGGGAGCTTGGCTATTCTGGTCTCTGTTATAATAATTAGTGACTGAATTGCCGTCAGGAGTTTGGGAGAGTAACTTGATGGCAGCGGAGATTTTGGACTAGCCGAGTTTTTGCATATGAAACGTAGTTGATGTTGATACACGGAGTGCATCTGTAGTGTGCTTCATGGCCACGCTGTCCAAAAAGTGCTGTGCTCCAATGCTGAGAGATGTTGCAGCTTATCCAATCATATCATCTGTTACACTTGCAGCAAAGAGTATGCCAGTATGTATGTTGTAGGCTTAAGGGCGCTCAACTTCGTAGTCATCAGCACCCTTAAAAACAGTTCATGGCAATAGCCGGATATAAATTTCAATAAAAAATAAAATTACTACTAAAGAAAATATATAAATATGCAAACCAGTGGCAAAAGTAAAAATTGAAACAAAGCTATAAATATGTCAAAAGAGCACAAAAATGAGACATATAAAGCTTCAAATCCTCAAACACATGTTGCATTCTGCTAAAAACCTAAAAACTCCTTCTACCGCTATTCTGTCGTCCGCCAAGACCCCTGCAAGTCTGGCAGGCAGCTGCAGAGAGTCTGGAAGGTGTACTGGAGAGGAACACTAACAGCACGTGACGGACTGACAAAAGGTTGTCGCATAGTGGACAAAAAGGGGCAGGATCCCTTTTAAATAGGTAACCATGTGAAAATTGTAGTGACCTATTCGCAACCGAGCCAAACTAACCTTTTCGCAGCGAGATATGCGAGAAGAGGTTACCCAGTTTATCGGAAGTGCTTTTACTTCTCTCAGCTTATTACCGCGAAGAGCTGACCACTCTTCGTGCCAGGACGACAGCACCGCTCTCCGCACTTCAAGCCTAAAGTCTTCCGAAGTAACGCGACAGATGGTAATACTGTGTTCTGTATTTACAGTCTTTGCTGCTAAATCTGCCATTTCATTCCCCGGTAAACCTACGTGACCAGGAATCCATGCACACACCACGCTAACGCCAGAAGCGTGTAAAATATGGAGGGTATCCTGGATACGTTGTACAATAGGATGGGGGTTGTACAGTTCACGAAGGCTCTGAAGTGCACTAAGGTAATCACTCAAAATCAGCCAGTCACCTAATTTACGACGGCGCACATATAAAACAGCTCGGTAAATTGCATACAGTTCTGCAGTAAAAATGGAAGTGCTATTAGGAAAAACCGAATGTATATGGTTCGCTAAAGCATATATTCATTTCTATAAAACTGTTTAACTGCTATGAGCATAACATAAAACATTCACTCTCACATACATACTGACTTTATAAGAGTTAGGAAATAATGCTATTAAAAAAAAAAGAAAAAACAAATCCTCTGTCGGAAATAGAACACGGCGCTTACGAATGAGTATAACTATATTGCGATAAAGTAGGTGATGGTATTTTGAAGGTAAAATTACTGCCCTTTTATGCGAACTGTGCCACTGTGCACCACCTGACTTGGGATAGAGATGTTGAAATCTATTTCCAGTAAATGCATTCAAACCTTTTCAGGATATGAAAACATAAAATACTATTTTGGCCCTCTGAAGACATTTAACTTGATGAAATAGCTCTATTCCTCAAGCGGCTTCTAAGGAAATTTAAACCCTAACGATTCATGTAATCGAAACATACGTTCCTACTGCAGCAAAATTCACTTCATCTTTTTGGAGGAGAACTCTATCTCCTCCAAACAACCGAACAGGCAGCCACCAACAAACTTTCCAATTTATGTTTCATTCTTGCTGTTACTGTGCGCATCCGTCTGCAATGTGTCTACAGTGACACATTAAAGAAATCTTAGTCCAAAAGTATCCAATTATTGTGTTCTAGCCAAGAAAAGAGAAGTTGCTGATGATAAAGAACAATCTTGGCTCTGACAACAAATGATGAAAACTTCTATACCTATCCCTGATATTTCTTCTCAAGGCTAAACCGTTTTTATCATACACAGCCAAGCAAAAGCATGAATGAGCACATTAGGGAAGCGGAATATTTCGAAGTCCCACTTGTGTAGTAGCGCGGTTTACACTAGTCGATTTTCCAACACGCAGCCTGAATTTAGTGATAGTTTGTTCCATAGGTTATCGTCTGTCGGCAGTTTGCCACACTTTCTTTATCAGGAAAAATGCAAAAGCAAGTGGTGATGCAAGACGATGACTATTTAGCTCTCCTAATTCGCTCAGTCATTTTGTCCGTGGCTGTACATAACAGATAAAGTATTGCACTTCAACAATCAAATATGTGATAGATTGCGCTCGAGGTACACGTTTTGAGGTCCCCTGAACCCAAGAAAAATAATTTCTCTTGTATGTGTGTGTCCGTGTGTCCGTGTGTAAACATAACTCAAAAACAAAAGTCGGTTAAATGCCAAACTTGTTATTGCTTTGAATTTAAATACCTTTCTTAAATAGCAAGTCATTATTCGTTTTTATGTCCTGGGCATGCAAAAAGGATTAGTGCCAAAGCGATCACATAGCGGCCTGTTTTTAGAACGTTTGACTCGCTTAAGCCTACTGCATTATCCTATTCCCATTGTCCCTATAAATAAACATGTACCTTCTCTACAAAGCTTTATCTTAATTAACATGAACTAGAGAGATGAAAAAGCGTTTTTAAAAATAGTTTGTACAGGAATGAGTAGAGAAGGTCATGTGAGTGCACACATCAGATTGGTTATATATCAACAAAACCTTACGTGCTTCATTCATGACCGTATATAAGTACTATCGTTCATTTTTAAACAGTTTCTACAAAATATTCTTACAAAAGCTTATTTTTCTATCTCCTTCAAGCTAATCGAGAAAAGCATTTGTACAGGAGTACACAGGGAACCCAATCGATATATGTTTAAAAACCAGCTTGCTGCATGTTGGCCTATAAATTCCATACTATTTCCATGATATGATCATACTGCCAAAAATCGTCAGCACTTTGTAAAAAATATATTTGTTACATTCACATTATTTTCTCTACCCTTTATCCAACAAACTATTCTTCTACCTAGTTCATATTAATCGAGATAAATACATACAGTAATGGTTTGATTATATATTTCCTTACAGATACAAGGGGATTGCGGAAATGAAGCAGATTTAAATGATAGTCAAAACTTTTATAAGCAGATCGGTATGCACAAATGACTTAAAGTCTGTTCTCTTTCATCACCATATGTTATATATACAGTGTGTCAAAAAAAAAAAAAAACAGCAACAACGCTTAGTATGCTGTGCGGGACGGCAAACTGATCGGTTCAAATAGGAAGCCCTGACCGGAAATGTACGGTTTGGACACTGGAGAGCGTCGAAGTGTGAGATGGGTGTGCGTTCACATTTCATCAATAAATCTAACATCGAGCAGTCTATATTACAAACGGGCTTCGAACTGTGTACCTCTTAATTCACTGCAGACCCTATATCGGCGGTGGTGAGCCTCATGCACATGACCCAATATATGCGGTTTTCTTCACAGAAAATTGTCGAGGGGTGTCAGATCTGGCGACCGTGCTGGAACTGGTCCACCTCTACCAATCGATCGATTTGGATATACAATGTTGAGGTGACTCCGCACATTTACATCAAAGTGTGCTAGAGTTAATCTAAACCATTTCCGCAGCTGTGTACTGGTTTATGTCGCACTGCTTTAAAATGTTACTGTACTGGAAACTGCACAAGTAACGCAGTAGGATGTGCACCAAGAACTGGAGGAATTTAGCCATGCGCAGGAGTGTTATTAGGCTCAGGTCGTTCATCCCAGTACACATATGGCTAAAGGGTTGCATACCTTCCGTATAAGATACCAAAACGAATCTTAACAAATTGTCACAGCGGTTCGTTTTCCAAACTTACAAGCTTTCCAGTGTCCAAACCGTGCATTTTCGGACAGGGGTTCCTATTTGAAAATGCTTAGAGCAGGAAAAATATAAATCTGATTAAAATATAAATTCTTGTGAAATACTTCCATAGTATTATTAGCCGTTTTCCAAATATTTCATATTCTAAGTTTATATTTTCCCAAATACTGAGTATATCATCTAACAAACATGCTCGAAAACTTACGATCCCCCTTTTCCTTTCTTTTCATTGTCAAAATTTGTTACCACGAATAAACATTTGTAAGTAGTTTTGTAACCGAGGTCTTTTTGGTTAATTTGAAATCACTCTTAATAAAATGTAACTTTAGTAGATAACGTAACGTTACTAAAAGAATAATTTTTATGTCAATAGTATAATTATAACACATACCTACGAGTGAGTTTGTGGTTATAGAAAAAGTCCTGTGAATGTATCACATTTTCCCGCTGTATAGAACTCTTCCAGCTTTTGTTTTACATTCGTCGCTTTCTTTTTATGACAGAAGAGTGGATAGGTAACAAAGCAATGCTATCACAGTAAACAAGCATTTAGTTTTTATGTCGGCAACCTTGTACATTAACGTTACATTTACATGAATATTAATTTCTGCATTTGCGCTTAAGGGTTAAACGCTTAGCTTACACTGGTATAATAAAGGCTGGCTTATCTCGCTCGACCAGAACTAGCACATGCAAATGACTCCCGTGTCTGACAGCAAATGGAACCACAGGACAGAATACACCAAGACAACAGGGATGTATACATGAAATGTCAATGTAGGTATATGTAATTTCTGGCACTGCAAGCAGATCCTCGTCTTGGTGATGTTAGGCGTAACTTGTGAGGAATCAACTTTCATTGAACAATATGGACGTGTACATGGATTCAATTATCCAGTCCAATTACTTTTTTCCACTTTATTTTCTTCCGAAATGTTTGCACAAATACACATAACTTTTATTGACGTTAACACACTCCACAGTCTTTCGTGAAATTACAACTCACAACTGTTCTCTGTTCAATACCTTGAATCAGTGCTCTATCTTTCTTCACTTGCTCTGTCTCTCAAACACTAACTCTGACGATACAATCACTCAACACTCATAAGTGCTTCGCTATCTTCTTCGCGACCCAACGACACACACAGCTGCTACAAACACACTCAAACTAAAAACTGAATGATTTCTATATGTAGGTAATTCACTCACTGTGCTCATTACTTTGCCTCCTTATATAGCGAAGATGACGCAACACTGACCTTTCTGGAACTTCTGCAAATAAACCGGCTGCCGGACACTTCTCGAATAATCTGGAAAACCTCTTTTGGTTCTGCCGCTCTAATTGTCACGTTATCACAACAGTCACACCAGTCCTGATCTTGAGCGTCTTTGATGCACGTAGCGCCAGTGGTGTGAGGCAGTCTAGCCCCAACTGTCCTTTGTTTTGCGCCCTGGTCGGTGTCACAATAACAAAGCAACAAACTTACGAATACCATCTAAAGTCCAAATTTTCAGATCAATTAATCTGAAATTGAAATACAGCAGTAATCAGGGTGTAAAGTGCAATATATATTGTGATGTGCATCAAAAGTGCACCGCAACGGAACGCAGGAATGGATTGTCAAAGTGCTTTACCTCACTCACGATATGACCGAATTGTAGAAGTGTAACATTATGCTGTATTTACTCTATTATTATCATCATCACCACACAAGAAGGAAAGTAAAAAAAGTTGTGATAATTACAGAGGAATATCAGTGACAAAAACGTTCAATAGAATTTATGGACACTATTAAAAAGGTAATAGATTCGAAACACAAAAACTTACAATGAAAGAACAATCGGTATTCAGAGCAGGAAGAAAATGTGTAGACAATTATCTACACGTATTCTAATATATTCGCTTAACACAGTTAATGGAGAAAAGGAAGGAGAATAGAGAATTACATTTATTATTTGCAGACTTAATAAGAGCATATGATAACGACCTACTGCAAAAGTTATTCAATGTTTTGGATGAAACACGTTTTAATAATAAAGCAATAGCATCAATAAAAGCATTATATGAAGAACATATTTCAATGGTTAAAATAAGACCTAAAATTAAGGAGGGCCTCAAAGTCACTAAAGAATTGAAACAGGAATGTTGTCTCTCCCCAACACTATTTAAAGTCTACCTCAAACATGTATTAAGAAACTGGAACAGAAAATGTCTGAGTATGGGAATACAAATTCAGAACATTTTAATTTATTCTTTAACTTTCACAGATGATCAGGTAATCATAGAACATCATGGTGACATAGAATACATGGCAAAAAAGTTAAAGGAAAAATATGAAAATGGTGTTTGCAAATAAATATAAATAAAACAAATTACCTATGCATTGGAGAGGAAGCAGAACCTTTGAAATTTGAAGCTGGTCAAGAAGTTGTTTGGAATGAGCTTATTTAGACACGAAAATTGATAAATTTGGCCATAATACAACGTAAATTAAAAATAGAATTACTCAAACCAAGAAAGCTATATACTCCTTAAAGTCGTTTTAGTGGAGTAAAAATATAACAAAGAACAGAAAACTGCAAATTCACAGACATATAGTACAAAGTATCCTCGTATATGGATCAGAAGTTCGGTAATTACCACAGAAATAAATGAGCAAAATTTCAGCTACTGAAATGGACGTTTTGAGATCAGCTAGAAAATCAGGTTTAGAAAAGTCCAAAATGAAACTGTGAAATAAACTATGAGAGTTAAAGAAGATCTAGATATTTTGTATATTATTGAACAAAAAAAGACTGTTGGTATGGGTACGTTAAAAGAGTGCCACTACCTAAATTAATTGTGGAATGGGTACCACCAGAAAGAAGAGGGGACATTCAAAGAAGACCTGGCTGGAAGGAGTTGTAACAGCATTGAAATCCAAAGATTTGGGTACCGGAAGACAGCGACAGTTCTTATGAAACAGAAAGATAGCCAGATACTCGATTATAAGATCCGCCAAGTTTTGCAGACAGATTTTAGAAAAAAATATATGTAAGCGAATGTTAAACACGTTAATTGAGACATATGTTTTAATAAAAAAATCAGAATTTTTTTGTTGCTGTGCCTACAGATGGATGACTAAGGATAACTTTTACGATTCATTTGTTTGTAAAGAAAGGAGTGGGGAACTAGAAGTCAACCTGCACTTATTAGTAGCTTCAACCCTTCTACTTGCTTTCTTCTTACTAGCAAAAGAAGATCTTTAGTTACAAAGGCAGCAACTTTATTGAAAGTGAGTTTGTCTTGTAACTGTCCATGTTAGTGGAAAAATGAATTCAAAAAAAAGTTTCACTACAGGTTTTAAGCTAATTGTTTTGTAATTCGCTGAACAAATTGGTATAAAAGCAATGTTACAGATTATTTGGTACAACCAAACATGATTTCTTAATGGAGAAATTAGAGTGTTAAACTTAGAGACGAGAAAAAACGAACTCATTCTTAACGTGTCTCTAAGAAAGGACGCCATGCTGCGGTGAATGACGTAGTGACGGAGTGGGTGGAAGAGAAGGTAAGATAATGCTGAAATGATGCAAATGAAAGGGCGCAAAGTAAATAAGCAGTATGCGAATAACAACAACAGTATTTTAAAAACATACATATTAAGTTCATAGTTCGTAGTACATTTAGGAGTATTTTAATTTTCAGGAATATCCGATTGTAAGATCCTCCCAGTTTTTTTGCCTATAATACCGTTAAAAAGGAGGTATTATTTTCGAGTAAATAGGTAAGAACAATAAATGCTTAGCTATAAAGACAAAAGCTAAAATTCTGTATACACACAAACCTTGTATTTTTATCACTACCGTTTTCCTAAAGTTATTTTCCTATCGCTATTCGATGGCCCCAATAACCTGTCTCCACGTTGCTGATGAGGACGCTTACATAACGCATAATGCATAACGAACCCCCTTTAATTATTTCACATCCTACATAAAATCGCTCATTTATTCGTTCTTGTGAACTGTTCTTCCAGCCAGTCGCACACAGAACTGCAGTCAAATGAGGTTAACTGAAGATAAAAACCTGACAGAGAGACTATGATTAACTAGGGAAATGCATCATCTTCTGTGCATGTCAGTGTACGTCGAGTTTCACACATATGTATTTTTAAATTCATTAACTAAGATATTATTGTTTTGTTATTGTTTTGACAAATTACTCCACAGGATTAAATTATCTTTTTGAGAATGAGTATAATTAAACCCTACAACAGTATATTAATATATTATTGAAACTATTGTTTTAACTATCCCACTATTTTGAGAGAAAATACATGTTAAATGTGACACTAAGATGTTTTGCTATAAAGTTACACTATTAAGCGTATTATTTTTAATAAAATCACAATTAACTATGTTCATCTCATCACTTTCGTCCTATTATTCAAAAGTAGGTTGTACAAAATGTTAACCATTTATCCCGAAAAGTTCCTCGTATGGCACGATTTGCAAAAGAGAATGTGCCAACAAATGAAAAACCAAGAAAACAGTATAAATGTTATAGCAGTGAAATAATTGAGCTCCTTAAATTATGCTATTTAACAAACGCTTAATGCGTATAAAACAAACACAACAACAACAACAATAATAATAATAATAATAATAATAATAATAATAATAATAATAATAATAATAATAATAATAATAATAATAATAATAATAATAATAATAATAATAATAATAATAATAATAATAATAATAATAATAATAATAATAATCATCATCATCATCATAATAATAATCATAATAATAATAATAATCATAATAATAATAATAATCATAATAATAATCATAATGATAATAATCATAATCATAATCATAATGATAATGATAATGATAATGATAACGATAATAATAATAATAACGATAATAATAATAATAACGATAATAATAATAATAATAATAATAATAATAATAATAATAATAATAATAATAATAATAATAATAATAATAATAATAATAATAATAATAATAATAATAATAATAATAATAATAATAATAATAATAATAATAATAATAATAATAATGATGGTGATGATAGTGATGATGATGATGATGATGATAGTGATGATGATGATAGTGATGATGATGATAGTGATGATGGTGATGATGGTGATGATGGTGATGATAATGATGATAGTGATGATAGTGACGATGATAATGATGATAGTGATGATAGTGATGATAGTGATGATAATGATAATAATAATAATAACAACAACAAGAACAAGAGCAACAAGAGCAAGAAGAAATCATGTTCCTCCTCTTCAGCCTTCTCCGCCTCCCCTTCTTTTTCCTCCTTTCTCCCCCTCTTCCGCTTCTTCCGCCTCCCGTTCCTCCCCTTCCACGTCCTCTTCTTTCTCATCCTCTCCTCCTTCCTTTCCTACATCTTCCTCTTATTCCTCCTCCTCTTCAACCTCTTCATTCTTCTTTTCTACCTCTACCTTCTCTTCCTCCTCCTGTTCTGCCTCCTCTTTGGCCTCCTCATCTTCCTCCTCCTCTTCTTCCTCCACTTCTTCCTTCTCTTCCTCTTCCACCTCCTCTTCTTTGTCCTCCTCACATTGCACGGCGAGTAAACACCCAACATTGGATTCGGTTAGAACAAAGAGAAATTATTTCAGACCGTTCGGGAAAATTGTTCGCGACCGGTTTATGAAAAGGTTAACTTTGAGAAAAATCCGTACTACGTCATTCTTGCATATAAGCGAGTGTAGCAGCCAAAGAGACAGGTCGTCTGAGTTAGTCTCGAAGTGAAATAGTTTTAGTGAGTGTATCTTCAAAGCCAAGTGTTTGTGAGACAGAGAATAAAGAGAGAGTGAAGTGTGCGTCAAAGTTACAATCGGACAGAACAGGTGTGAGTTGCAAACTCGCGACGAAATGCTTTAATGAAAAAAAAAAATGAGAACTGCGTTTTTGTGATTCAATTTGAAGGGAAATGAAGTGACAGAAAAAATAACTGAACTTGCCCTTCGTCACAATATATTGTTACTAATAGGGGGTAAAGAAAGGCATTAGACGTAATGCTTTTTATAACTAACTAAAATATATTTATTTTCGGTGATTATGGTGTGTTTTATAAAATTCACTCTACAAATGTTACATTGGTGCAAATTACATTAAAGTAATAACAGTTAATTTTGAAACAGTGTTAAGCTTTTACACGAATGCAGTTTTGTTTCTGAACCAAAATCACTCGAAAGAATCCATCGAGGAAGTAAGCGATGCTTTTGTCACTAGTTAAGCATGCCTGTTTATGAATTACAATGTATACACTTAAAATTGCTCCATTATCTTCAGCACAGTTAATAAGCTTAGCAATGGCGGAGAAACATTTTAATTAACATTAATAATTTTACACCAGACACTGACATTTAACATTTGATATTGAGGCTTATTAACCTTTGTCCTGAGATGTTTTGAGCGATAGGCATTTTTTTTTAAGGCTGGTCCCTATATGAAGGCTTTGAGATTCCATACTATTTGCACGGCCAAGAGATAAAAAAGTGAATAACGACCTTCCATTTGAGAAAAGTACAAGAATTACAAAACTCACACAGATAACAAGGAATATGAATATCTCCGAAATGGTTACTCCACGAAAAATTTATTTGAACATAAATTGTGTGTTTTAATTAGATTTACATTTTTGTATAGTAAGATTTGGTGTGTCTCTTACGGTTTACTAGTTATGCAAAAGTCATTAAGAGGAAACAGAATTACATTAGGTATAGCCAGGAAATTCAAAATATACATTTCATTTTCCATAAAAAAATGTTAAAATATAGCATTTTAATCAAAATCGTTAGAGCATTTTTGAAAAACTCCGAATTTTCGAAAAATTTTCCATGTAAAAGGTAGTTTAGGGTGGAGGAATTTTCTTTAAAATCTTCATGTCACATCTTTGAAAGGTTTCAAATTTAAATAGAAACTTTGGTTTTTAACCGACTTTTCGTTTTTAGATGTTGTTCACAGCAGACACAGACACACATACACACACACACACACACACACACACACACACACACAAACACACACACACACGCATACACACACATGAACGTTTTTCTACAAATGTCTTTTTGGATTCACGGGGCCTCAAAACATATTTTTCCGGTGAAATCTCGACATCGAATTTTTGGGTCGAACATTGTACTTCCCCTGCACATACGTAGTAGAGAACATAAAAATGTTAATACCTCCGGAACTGAGCTTCCCCTAATGTGGAAACTGCTTTGGATTATGAATTTTCCGCACGTAGGAGGCCGTAACAAGGTTCGTATCTTATCTATAATGAAAGCGTATGCGTACATGTGTGCTTCTGCAACATTAAAGTTAATCCGGGACCCACAGAAACATCTCATTCTCAGCAGGATGAAAGCTCACTATACCGTAAACATAATTACAAATAGTATTTTAATACCAGGATTTCTTGCCTGCGTGTACTTTTTCGCTGCCGCTCTTCCAGCTTTCAATAGTTAAATATTTTCGCCTCTGTCCTGTAAGGTTCACTTTACTGCATGAAAGGAAAGCATTAATGCTATTACAGTTATGGAAATCTTGAGGGCTCTCTTCCAACTATTAATTCAACTTTATTGTCATAAAAATTGTTAAGGCTTTGATTATATTTATTATCTACAGTAATACTTCGTTTATCCGGATCAGATAGGTAGAGGATTTTACTTTCTCTACTATGTATAGTTAAGGTAGAGGAAGTTCTGTATTTCACCCAAAAAAATCGATGTCGAGATGTCACCCGAAATATGTTTTGAGGCCTCCTAAATCCAAAAAAAAAAGCATTTTTAGACATTGATGCGTGTGTGTGTGTGTGTGTGTGTGTGTGTGTGTTTGTCGGTCTTTGAACAGTGTAACTCAAAAACGAAAACTCGGTTAAAAACCAAAGTTGGTATTTAAGTTTAATGACTTTCGAGGATGCTACACAAAGGTTTTGAAGAAAATTGCTTTACCCTAAACTATCCTTTACATGGAACATTATTCAAAAACTTTGGTTTTCTTGAAAATGACTAATGATTTTGATTAAAATGCCATATGTTTGAGATATTTTATGACAAATAAAATGTATATCTTGAATTTTCTGGCCATGGCCCCTGTACTCTGGATGACCTTTGCATAACTGGTAAACCGTAAGAAATAGACTAAATCTTACTCTAGAAAAAATGTAGATCTTGCTCAAATGCACAATATAAGTCTATATATTTTTTGTTAGAGTGAACCATTTCGGATATATGCCTTTTTATTTGTGTGAGTTATACTTCTGTCAAATATAACATCCTTATTCATTTTTTATGTGTTAACCGCGCAAAGAGAACGGAATCTCAAAGTTTTGAAACATTTGAGTACCACTCAAAGCCAACTGTGTTCTCATATTCCTGTTGTTTCTACAAGGAAATAAGATAAGGAAGTAAGCAGGAAGATAATTTCTGCAAATGTTTATCTCAACTAACACGAGGAAAATATAGGAATTACAGTTTGTAGGAATGGTTAGTACAAGACTAGAGAAAGACATGTGAGTGCAACACATCAGATTTTTTAATGTTCACATTGTGTAATAAATTTAACTATGATAGCAAGAACGTAACTATAAGTACCCAAATAGGGTTTTAGTTTGATTCAAATTGTACAATACATTATGGTAATGCGTACTGTACTGTGAAATGCTGAGTTTGAGAAAGATTTAGTATTTCGTCACACGGTGCTGACACGGTATGTATCATCAGGTATAAACAGAAGACCTTGGTCCCTACCCGTCAATACGCTTCCCTCAATCTGCTCAGTTTTCCTAGTTTTTTTCAAACAGCAGGTGCCATTGAGCTTAATGTGTGTGTTTCAAGCGGATTGTCTTTGTGCCTTATCAAAGTGTTTGGGAGTGTAATTCAGTGTACAAGTTTAAAATGACATCAAAGCAAAAGAAGGTTGTGGTTTCAATAAATAAAAGGCTGGATGCTATTAATTGAATTGATAAAGGAGAAACATTGAAGAAAATAGCTGCTGAATTGGGAACTCATTTGGGAGCTGCTGCGCACCAGCTGACAAACGACGGCGCCGTAGCCGAGTGGTTAGACCATTCGCTTCTCACCAAAGCGTGCCGCTTCGATCTCAGGCAACTGCATGTAGGATTGTGGTGGACAAAGCGGTGCTGGGGCGGGTTTCCACCGGGTTCTCCGGTTTCCCCCGCCATCTCATTCCACCGGTGCTCCATCTTCATTCCATGTATCATCAGTGTCACCGCCTGCGGTGCCGTATGTAGTAAAACCGGGCGTTAAACACTACCAACACACACCAGCTGATAAACATTATGGCGTACTTGGAGGGTCAACCCGGTACCACTCCAGCTGAACTATTAATGATAAGCCTGACCGTACTTCGTTGAAACGCCAGACGTGACAGAAGACTGTGGATCAGTTTTTTGTTAAGATGTGGTGTAATTTTATGTGATTAATATGTTTATATTTTTAAGTCTTGTAAACAATACCTACATACTATGTACTGTACATAACTTTGTTACAAGACATAGCTTTTTATGGTCAAAAATGGCAAGTCTGCTTATTTAAACATTTAAGAATTTTGTTTTGCTTATAGCCTATATAACCCGGATTATGCGGAATTTCGATTTTCCGGATCGCCTTTGGTTCCAGTTAGTTCGGATACACAAGGTTTTACTGCACATACTTCCTGTTATTTTGGCAAACACCCACCAAAATGTACATTCTCGTTTATTATTCGTATTATACTTTAACTTCAGCGGTAATATCGGCGGCCTTTTACCTGTGCAACTTTTGGATTTTGTACATTAGCTCTCTCTCTCTCTCTCTCTCTCTCTCTCACACACACACACACACACACACACACACACACACACACACACACACACATACACACACTCTTATTCATACTTCCAGACTCCTGGCTAGAGAGAAACGCCCACCCCTCACCCGGGAATCGAAACCGGACCCCTCGCGCAGGCAGGGGCTCTACTGACTGAGTTGTGGCGCCAGCCCAACATATTTTAAGGCACACAGAAGTATACTTAAAGCTAAAATGACAGACACCTCTTTAAAAAGCAGGTGCACATCTGCTAGCCCTTACCTGCATTCATTACTCATAAGGATTTTGATGACTTTGCACCTTTATTTTGGTAAGTTTAATCCATTAATGTGTTGCATATGTTTAGAGTAAAAGACGTTATATTAACCATATTTGCTAGGGCATATGTTTGCATTTTTCGCTAATTTTGTGGTGTAAGACTTTTATGGTATTTTAAGTACCTAGTATTAATGTGCATTTGTGTATACTTTAGGCAGTCATGCAGTTTTATTGCATATTTATGCATTTTTACTTTCTCTGCTGGTAAGTAGGGGAAGTATTGTATTCCACCCAAAAATTCGATGTCGAGATTTCACCGGAAATATATGTCTTGAGACCCTCTGAATCCAAAAAAGCACACACACATACACACTCTCTCTCTGTCTCTCTCTCTCTCTCTCTCTCTCTCTCTCTCTCTCTCTCACTCACAGATTTGGAATATCTAAACTTCCGTCACATGGAAGATCGTTACTCATTTTTTTATAACTTAACCGTGCAAAGAGAACAGAATCTCAAAGCTTTAAAAGATATGACTATCGCACAAAGCCTACCGTATTCCCATATACCCCTTGCACTTGCAAGGAAATAAGCAATAAGATAATTTCTGCAAATGTTCATCTCAAGTACTACGAAGAAGATACAGTAATAAGAGTTTGTAAGAATGGTTAGTACAAAAGCAGAGAAAGTCATGTTAGTCAGATTTTTTAAAATAATTTTCCTGAATTCGCAAAACACATGTTGTCGATGAAATCTAGGTAAAGAATTTTTGTAACTAATATTTCTTGATGCAGAGAAAAAGTAAAAATATGTGCAACTGTCACACGTAGAACATACAAGTATAACTCCACCCGATATTTATGATTTCTGAAATACAAATTATAGTGATTTTAAGAATGTAAAAAGAGTGTGATATTACCAGATCTCAGATACTGTAATGGTGCGAACTGTTTTGTCATTACTAATCAAGAATCCCTTCCTCTATTTTGGATGCCTGGCGGCAGCGTGACATTCTTTCAAGCTTTTCATTAGGAAGAACTTTATCACTTGATCTCCAGAGCCTTAATATTAAAACAAGGAAAGAATCAATGAATCGACATTATTTGTCTGCTGGGAAATATGCATTAGTTTCCATTGGTGGTGTCTTATAACATTATAAATTTAGACACTTTAATGTCGTTTCATGTCTTCTGTTCTTTCCTATTAGCTCTAAAGGTGTAATATCAAGTTCATTAAATAGAAATGCTTTATTTTATTCCATTGCATTCTAGTGATATTGGAATCAACAAACGTTAATTTCATCCTTTATATCGTGCGAAATTTGCCTATAACTAATTCCTTCTTGGCTGCCCTTTGTGTGCCAAACGCTGTCATCTTTACAGCTGCTATTCAAATTGTAATAATAAATAGTACGATTCCTTTGCGCAGCTGATGATGATGATGATGATGGCGGCGGTGGCGGCGGCGGCGGCGACGACGATGGTGATTTTTTTTTTTTTTTTTTTTTTAAATTAACGTCCTCCAACCTAATGTCATATCGGACGGTGAGTGAATGAAACGGGTGGAATGATGCTCAAATGATTCCGAGAGCCATAGAGCTTTAAGTTACCCCACATTCGTCTCTCGGGATAAGCGAAAACCTCGGAAAAAACCTTACCCGGATAACTTACCCTAAGCGAGATTCGAACTCGCGACCCCTTGAGCGTGAGGCAGACACGCTAACCATCACGCTACCGAGGGGGGAAATAGTGGTGGTGGCGGCGGCGGCGGCGGCGGTGAAGGTGGTGGTGGCGGCGGCGGTGGCGCTGATAAACTCAGCCGAAATGAAATTCATGAGAAGTACGCGAAAATGTACAATACTGGATAAAAAGAACACAAATATTCGGGAGTAGCTTGGAGTGAAACCATTGCTCGTGAAACTAAAAAGAAACAGCATAAAATGGTGTGAACATCTACAAGGGTGCGAAACTACGAACTGCCAACTTTAGCAATGTGATATAAACCAAAAAAGCAAACGAGATGTTGGAAAACCAAGAGCGAAATGAGCGCCGGGACAGGTTAATTATGAATCTAATCCTTGAAGTGGTGAAGAAGAAGAAGAAGAAGAAGGAGAAGGAGGAGAAGGACAAGGAGGAGGAGAAGGATGAGGATGAGGATGAGGAGGAGGAGGATGAGGAGGATGAGGATGAGGAGGAGGATGAGGAGGAGGATGAGGATGAGGATGAGGAGGAGGAGGATGAGGAGGATGAGGAGGAGGATGAGGAGGAGGATGAGGAGGAGGATGGGGAGAATGAGGAGGAGGAGGATGAGGAGGAGGAGGATGAGGAGGAGGATGATGAGGAGGAGGATGAGGATGAGGAGAATGAGGAGGAAGAGGATGAGGAGGAGGATGAGGATGATGAGGATGAGGATGAGGAGAATGAGGATGAGGAGGATGAGGAGGAGGATGAGGAGGAGAATGAGGATGAGGAGGATGAGGAGGAGGATGAGGAGGAGGAGGATGAGGAGGAGGAGGATGAGGAGGAGGAGGATGAGGAGGAGGAGGATGAGGAGGAGGATGAGGATGATGAGGATGAGGAGGAGAAGAAGGATGAGGAGGATGAGGAGGAGGATGAGGAGGAGGATGAAGATGAGGAGGAGGATGAGGAGGAGGATGAGGATGTGGAGGATGAGGAGGAGGAGGATGAGGAGGAGGATGGGGAGAATGAGGAGGAGGAGGATGAGGAGGAGGATGAGGAGGAGGATGAGGAGGAGGATGGGGAGAATGAGGAGGAGGATGAGGAGGAGGAGGATGAGGAGGAGGATGATGAGGAGGAGGATGAGGATGAGGAGAATGAGGAGGAGGAGGAGGAGGATGAGGATGAGGATGATGAGGATGAGGAGAATGAGGAGGATGAGGAGGATGAGGAGGAGGATGAGGAGGAGAATGAGGATGAGGAGGATGAGGAGGAGGATGAGGAGGAGGAGGATGAGGAGGAGGAGGATGAGGAGGAGGATGAGGAGGAGGAGGATGAGGAGGAGGATGAGGATGATGAGGATGAGGAGGAGAAGAAGGATGAGGAGGATGAGGAGGAGGATGAGGAGGAGGATGAAGATGAGGAGGAGGATGAGGAGGAGGATGAGGATGTGGAGGATGAGGATGAGGAGGATGAGGATGAGGAGGATCAGGAGGAGGATGAGGAGGAGGATCAGGAGGAGGAGGAGGAGGAGGATGTGGAGGAGGATGTGGAGGAGGATGAGGAGGATGATGAAGATGAGGAGGAGGATGAGGATGAGGAGGATGAGGAGGAGGATGAGGATGTGGAGGAGGAGGATGCGGATGTGGAGGAGCAGGATGAGGAGGAGGAAGATGAGGAGGAGGATGATGAGGAGGATGAGGATGAGGAGGATGAGGATGAAGAGGAGGAGGATGAGGAGGATGTGGAGGAGGATGTGGAGGAGGATGAAGATGAGGAGGATGAGGAGGAGGATGAGGAGGATGATGATGATGTGGAGGAGGATGAGGAGGAGGAGGATGTGGAGGAGGATGAAGATGAGGAGGTTGAGGAAGAGGATGAGGATGAGGAGGATGAGGAGGATGAGGAGGATGAGGAGGATGAGGAGGAGGATGAGGATGTGGAGGATGATGATGATGATGTGGAGGAGGATGAGGAGGAGGAGGATGATGATGATGTGGAGGAGGATGAGGAGGAGGATGATGAGGATGAGGAGGATGAGGAGAATGAGGAGGAGGAGGATGAGGAGAATGAGGAGGATGAAGATGAGGAGGAGGATGAGGAGGAGGATGAAGATGAGGAGGATGAGGAGGAGGATGAGGATGAGGAGGATGAGGATGAGGAGGATGAGGAGAATGAGGAGGAGGATGAGGAGGAGGATGAGGAGGAGGATGAGGATGAGGATGATGAGGATGAGGAGAATGAGGAGGAGGATGAGGAGAATGAGGAGGATGAGGAGGAGGATGAGGAGGATGATGAGGAGGATGAGGATGAGGAGGACGATGAGGAGGAGGATGAGGAGGATGAGGATGAGGAGGAGGATGAGGATGAAGATGAGGAGGAGGATGAGGATGAGGAGGAGGATGAGGAGGAGGATGAGGATGAGGAGGAGAATGAGGATGAGGAGGACAAGGATGAGGAGGATGAGGAGGAGGATGAGGAGGAGGATGAAGATGAGGAGGAGGAGGATGAGGATGAGGAGGATGAGGATGAGGAGAATGAGGAGGAGGAGGAGAATGAGGATGAGGAGGATGAGGAGGAGGATGAGGAGGAGGAGGATGAGGAGGAGGATGAGGAGGAGGAGGATGAGGAGGAGGATGAGGAGGATGAGGAGGATGAGGAGGAGGATGAGGAGGAGAAGGAGGAGGAGGAAGATGAGGAGGAGGAGGATGAGGAGGAGGATGAGGAGGAGGATGAGGATGATGAGGATGAGGAGGAGAAGAAGGATGAGGAGGATGAGGAGGAGGAGGATGAGGAGGAGGATGAGGAGGAGGATGAGGATGAGGAGGAGGATGAGGAGGAGGAGGATGAGGAGGAGGATGAGGAGGAGGATGAGGAGGAGGATGAGGAGGAGGAGAAGGAGGAGGAGGAAGATGAGGAGGATGAGGATGAGGAGGATGAGAATGAGGAGGATGAGGATGAGGAGGATCAGGAAGAGGATGAGGAGGATCAGGAGGAGGCGGATGAGGAGGAGGAGGATGTGGAGGAGGATGTGGAGGAGGATGAGGTGGAGGATGAAGATGAGGAGGATGAGGAGGATGATGAAAATGATGAGAAGGATGAGAATGAGGAGGATGAGGAGGATGAGGAGGAGGATGAGGATGTGGAGGAGGAGGAAGATGAGGAGGAGGATGATGAGGAGGATGAGGATGAGGAGGATGAGGATGAAGAGGAGGAGGATGAGGAGGATGTGGAGGAGGATGAAGATGAGGAGGATGTGGAGGAGGATGAAGATGAGGAGGATGAGGAGGAGGATGAGGAGGATGAGGAGGATGAAGATGAGGAGGATGAGGAGGATGAGGAGGAGGATGAGGATGTGGAGGATGATGATGATGATGTGGAGGAGGAGGATGAGGAGGAGGATGAGGAGGATGAGGATGAAGATGAGGAGGATGAGGATGAGGAGGTTGAGGATGAGGAGGAGGATGAGGAGGATGAGGATGAGGAGGAGGATGTAGAGGAGGATGAGGAGGAGAATGAGGAGGATGAGGAGGAGGATGAAGATGAGGAGGAGGAGGATGAGGATGAGGAGGATGAGGAGGAGGATGAGGATGTGGAGGAGGATGAGGAGGAGGAAGATGAGGAGGAGGATGATGAGGAGGATGAGGATGAAGAGGATGAGGATGAAGAGGAGGAGGATGAGGAGGATGAGGAGGAGGATGAGGATGTGGAGGATGAGGAGGAGGATGAGGATGAGGAGGATGAGGAGGATGAGGATGAGGAGGAGGATGAGGAGGATGAGGAGGATGAGGAGGATGAGGAGGATGAGGATGTGGAGGAGGATGAGGAGGATGAGGATGTGGAGGAGGAGGATGAGGAGGAGGAGGATGTGGAGGAGAATGAGGATGAAGATGAGGAGGAGGAGGAGGATGAGGATGAGGAAGATGAGGATGAGGATGAGGAGGATGAGGAGGAGGATGAGTAGGATGAGGAGGAGGATGAAGATGAGTAGGAGGATGAGGAGGAAGATGAGGATGAGGAGGATGAGGAGGATGAGGAGGATGAGGATGTGGAGGAGGAGGAGGATGAGGAGGAGGATGTGGAGGAGGATGAGGAGGAGCATGAGGAGGAGGATGAGAATGAAGATGAGGAGGAGGATGAGAATGAAGATGAGGATGTGGAGGAGGACGATGAGGAGGTAGAGGATGAGGAGGATGAGGATGATGAGGATGAGGAGGATGAGGATGTGGAGGAGGAGGATGAGGAGGAGGAGGATGAGAATGAAGATGAGGATGTGGAGGATGAGGATGAGGAGGAAGAGGATGAGGAGGATGGGGATGATGAGGATGAGGAGGATGAGGATGTGGAGGAGGATGAGGATGAGGATGAAGAGGAGGAGGATGAGGAGGAGGAGGATGTGGAGGAGGATGAGGAGGAGGATGAGGAGGATGAGGATGAGGATGAAGATGAGGAGGAGGAGGAGGATGAGGATGAGGAGGATGAGGATGTGGAGGAGGATGAGGAGGAGGATGAGGATGAGGAGGATGAGGAGGATGAGGAGGAGGATGAAGATGAGGAGGAGGATGAGAAGGAGGATGAGGAGGATGAGGATGTGGAGGAGGATGAGGAGGAGCATGAGTAGGAGGATGAGAATGAAGATGAGGAGGAGGATGAGGAGGAGGATGAGGAGGATGAGGATGAGGAGGATGAGGATGATGAGGATGAGGAGGATAAGGATGTGGAGGAGGAGGAGGATGAGAATGTGGAGGAGGATGAGGATGAGGATGAAGAGGAGGATGAGGAGGAGGATGTGGAGGAGGATGAGGAGGATGTGGAGGAGAATGAGGAGGAGGATGAGGAGGATGAGGATGAGGATGAGGAGGATGAGGAGGATGAGGAGGAGGATGAGGAGGATGTGGAGGAGGATGAGGAGGAGGATGAGGAGGATGAGGATGAGGAGGATGAGGAGGAGGATGAGGAGGATGAGGAGGAGGATGAGGAGGATGTGGAGGAGAATGAGGAGGAGGATGAGGAGGATGAGGATGAGGAGGATGAGGAGGAGGATGAGGAGGATGAGGATGAGGAGGATGAGGATGAGGATGAGGAGGATGAGGAGGAGGATGAGGAGGATGGGGAGGAGGATGAGGAGGATGTGGGGGAGAATGAGGAGGAGGATGAGGAGGATGAGGATGAGGATGAGGAGGATGAGGAGGATGAGGAGGATGAGGAGGAGGAGAAGGACGAGGAGAAGGAGAAGACCCGAGGAATTGCGTTCGAGTTGATGTTAGCAGTTCTGGAGCCTTTGCGCCACGCACGCACCCTTTTCTTCTATAGGAAATATTTGCAGTTACATTAACCAACCACGCCATCTTGCTGCTATAGCGCATGTGTGTGGAAGAGTGCCGACTTAATGGAGGGATTGAAATCCGCTTGATTGCGATGCTGTAAACCAATTATTTTCCCAATAAATAAGTTCCAGTTGGTTATCATACTCGTTTTCCTCATTTTAACCATAACTTCTCATTTATTAACTTTTTTAAAGCATTTTTCGCCCTGGATCATTGCGGTTTAGCCTCATAGATCCTAATTCTATGCCCTGGTATCGTACGGGAGTTACACCGTAACTGCTTCATTCCTCTACTTGTAACGAACATCCTTCGGCCAGAGTTTGCGGCTTTGTGCTCTCAATCCCTTGGCTACGCTTGGGTTTAGGCCTCTCAACCCCGGGCAACGCTTTGTGGCTAGTGACCTTAAATCAGCCTAAATCGCGTAAGGATGGTGGCTTTCTTTAGCAACCCTGCAGTTGTGAATCGTATGAACAACGAGAAAGAACAAGTGACATCTGCAGAAGACCAAGGCCATAAACTCAAATGTTTGTTGGGAATGGCTGGAACTGCATTAAGGGAATGCAGAGTTGAAAATATGATTTTCTAAAGTTTTCAGCTAGTTTAGCAGAAAATTTGCTTTCTATGTTGCCTTATATCAACATTAGAATTTCAGTATGATATCTCCTTTTGTTTCCGGGTTATGAAATGTTAAATCTGGACTTTATTATTTTATACCAAATGCCCCACATGATGCAGTTTTAAAAAATTACCCTTTTTAAAATTCTTTACAAATAAGTTTCTCTTACTAGCCTTAGTTCAAAAGTAAATAGATTTTAAATTCTGTCTTCCAAAATTTCTAGTTTTAAGTTTTATACAGCTTTAAAAATTAATAGCTCAAAACTTTTGCATAACTGGTAAACCGTTAGATAGGCAAAATCTTACTGTATCAAAAATGTAGATCTTGCTAAAATACGCAATTTATGTCCCGATAAATTTTCTTGTAGGGTGAACCATTTCGGAGATATTCCTTGTTATGTGTGTGAGTTTCGGAGAACTTAAAACTTTCGTGAAGTAGAACATCGTTGTTCTTTTTTTTTTTTATATGTTAAGTGTGCAAAGAGAACGGAATATCAAAGCTTCAAAACATTTGACTATCGCACAAAGCCTACTGTATTCTAATATTCCCCTTGCACCTACAAGGAAATAAGCAATAAGATAATTTGTACAAATGTTTATCTTAAATCACACGAAGAAGATATAGGAATAAGAGTTCGTTAGAATGGTTAGTACAAGAGTAGAGAAAGTCATGTGAGTGCAACACATCAGATTTTTCGAAATGTTTTGTTATTCTGCCTAAAATATATACATTTCCAGATTTGAATGGTGCTGTCATGAAAATCTGCGCATAATACCCTTAATGCTCATGTGCACCGCATCACTCTACTGGTATAGATATTATTAAGGTCAGTGTGTCTGGAGCAGAGAATCCGTTCGCTTGTTTCATTATTTATAACAAACAGCACGACAAGCAACGCCGCTGAACCACAGCAGGAGTGACAGTGCAATTTAAGGCAACATTTTCGTTTTCTGTGCACTTTGTAATATTTACGACTGCTTTGGTGGAAACCTCTATTTTCAGCAGACGCATCCATCTTTCATTCCCATCGAGCCAACTTTGGTTCTTGTGATATATTAGAGCTTCTCATTCTACCTCGAATTACAAATTTGCCATCAGTGACCCAGTTCTTGAATTTTATTGGTATTCGGCAAAAGTTTGCTAAATAGCGTTGTGTCATTTCCAGAACGTTTAGTTTTTAATATTTTATGAATACCGCTTCTTGTTTTGCATTTATATTAAACACTAAAACTAAGCGCGGGAAAATATGGCAGCTTGGGGTACGCAGTACTTTGGACATTTTAGAAAATAACTTATGAGTCCTCATGTACATGACATATGGGAGCGGTGCAAACGCCACTGCAAGTGGCTTTCTAGTCGAAACATTTATTTAGTATTTCGCTTCCTCCCAACATGTTCTAGGAGTTAGTAATGGGAATTTTCGAACGCCATGTATAAAATAATCTGAAACAAAGATTTGAAAGGTTCGAAATATTAATACACTTTGATAATACTGCATGAACCTCGCGTGAAAAACGCAAATTGGATTTCGTTGTATGGTTTCCAAACTGCACCTATGAACAAAACTGCAAAATAGCGTATACACGGTACATAAAGAATGTATGTTCCTTTTTTTTTTTTTTTTTTTTTTTTTTTTTTTTTTTTTTTTTTTTTTACTGACCATATTTTTTCTCAATTATGTAACGTTAAATCAGAACAAAGCAATGTTTCATTGTTCATGCTCTAAAATGGTAGTGTAAGGGAAACATTAACCATGAGGTTAACCCATAGAAATCCGGTTTTACTAATGCTTTTTCTCGGAAGACATACTGCTGAATAATCATGTTAAAATAGCTTAATACTGACTTAATTTTCAGCACTACCCTTTCTTTATCACCTGTCTGAAAACCATACAAATGCAGACCCATACCAAGACTTGATTTTGACACAACTATTAGTTTACGAACACTTTTTCGAATTGAGTAGAGAAATTTGGACTTCTGTTCTCCAGTACAGTTATTTAGTAGTATATGTTCAAGGTATCACGAAAATTTCATGTGATTAAGTGCAATACGGGCGAGTTATTTTACACCTAAGACTAAATATTCCAAAAACATTCCTTCTTCAGGAGATAGCAAAAAAGCTTAATTTTAATGTGAGACTAATTACATACTGATAAAATGTTACAAGTGAGCTGTTTGTGCTAAATAACGCCTTGATTTTAAAAGGTAAATACAACTATACTAATTCCATTACTTTTATGTATATTTTATGACATATGCCCCTTTTAAACAAACATATACAGTCTTCTCATTGACAGCACAAACAATACTTCAGAAAAATTCTATAGACAGTTCAGTACCTCGCATATCCTTGTGTGCTTCTATTTATATGCAAACAAATCTATACTTAAAACAATTCTAGTCAAAATTTAATACAAATAAAACTGCAAAAATAATTTATGTATTAATAATTCATAAAAATAGCCCATGAATATAAATAACTGGTGGAGAAGATAGCCTGAGTTTATATTTAGGGTATTCTTTCTTTTCTCAGGATAAAGAAGTTATCAAATATACCAATTTTCCTGCAAGCTCAAAAAAAAATGCACTCCGCTTGGTTATTATTGTTGATAATTACTACTTTGATAAGCCAAACAATGTACAGAGTTCTAATTTTTGCACTCCTGCGAAGGAATTTTCATTACAAGGGCCTTTCAGAATGACCTAAGGGGAAAAGAAAACCTCAAAGTACCAAGAGGCAAAACTTTAACATTTATATTTAGAAACCTAAGAATTTTACACAGCATTTAAATTCAACAAACGGAAACATCTGTCTGCTGGAGAGAGAAGTTTCTGCGTTGAGAAAACAATATTGGAAGCAATATCTCTCTGTGCTTGAGGAGAAAGACGATGAACCCCAAGTGTATTAAGGAAACAGGCAGTGTAACAAATCGCCTGAGGGAAATGTCAACAGTATGCTCAGTACACATTCCGCAATACATCTTCTGAAGAGAGAAAACAGATCGTAAAGAAGCGGCAAGAGAGCGCTTTATTTCTCTAGGGAAGTAATCATGTCCGCATTTTGATGCGCCTTTCTTCGCCTAGTAAACATTCAGCACTTCGCTACAAAGATAACACTGCTACAGTTTTCGAGAATTTGTAATTACATAATTTCTCTCGCAGGCATTATAGGAGCTATCTTTGTAATACCTTATCCCAACAAAGATTATCTCTAGCAGTATAAATGAAATGGATTAATGTCGAAGTCATCCCATTATCCCACAGTGGGCCAGATGACAGTCAAAGTGGGACAAAATTATTTTTATGGAATGATTGACCTCAATAATGGGTAAAATTAATATTAACAGCTATGAAACAGTGCATAAATGTAATGTAGTTTAAGAGGTGAAATTAGGACTCTTGTTTTGACATTTGCTCCATTTAAACTCCAGTTCTAATATAACTTTCCAAAGTGAATTTCGTGCCAATGGAAAATCAAGCGAGTTAACATAGCGCAAATAACATTGGAGGTAAGTTGGCAACGTAACCAGCAGAACATTTGCAAGGAAGTTTGCAAAACTCGGGTTATATTACGTGGAATGTCTCTCTTCTCCTCTTCATTCCTGTAAGGCTATGGGCTGGTGGACAGACGGTAGTCGATTGTGGCACCTGGTATTATTCATACTCAAAGAAACCTGTTTGAAATTGGGTTATAAGAATCTGAACCCGCCTAACACTTCCCCTCCCCATTTTTAAAGTAATTAAAATTGCGAATTTTATGATTTTGTTCTGAATTCAAATTTTACTTGAATGTGAATATAGCAGACCTTCGCTCATTTTGGTACAACGTTCATAGAGATACTTCTTCTTCTTCTTTTTCTTCTTCTTCTTCTTCTTCATCATCTAATTATCCTTCCCGTATGGAGGACTTACAAGCCTGTGCCTAGGATCAGAAGCCTGTTATGAGCAGATGAACCTATTGACCAGATGAGTGAAGCGGGTGGTCAGCCCAATACCAAGTATGAGAGTGAGGAAGAGGGTGAAATGAAATGCAGGGTAAATGGATGATTGTATTGATGGAGCAGACGGTGGAATGAGTGGCGGGAGAAACCGGAGAATACCCTCACGTACGCCGCTTCATCCACCACGAGTACTACATTAGGCTCCCTGGGATCAATCCTTGGTAATAGGTGAACGGTCTACCTCATAGAGATACATTAATTTTAAATGTTTTAAAATTATCATAAAAAATAACGCTGGTACAGTTCTATGCTTTCTCATTTTGTTTAACTGAAATTTCTGAAAAACTAATAATTGTCTATACAAATGCTTCAGTATCTCTGAAACATATCGGTACAAAGTGCTGTAATTTGCACCATATGTTTGGAATTAAATAAGCTTATTTGTGAATGTAACGAAGGGATACACCTAGCATACCACGACCCGGGTGATCTGGGGAGCGATACACAGCCAGGTTTCAAGCGGGGGAAGAAGGTTTACAGAGCGCATGCAATCACGCCATCTGCCTGCTTCCGCTCGAACTACCGCGTTGTCAACCAGACCTGAAAGAAGCGCAGAGAGATGAAATTGAGAAGAGAAGGAAATTTGGATTAGAAGTCACACCAGCACTCGCCTAACGACAAGGAACACCACAGAAAAACCCAAATTACAGTAGCCAGCCGAGGTTGATCGAACCTACGACCTCCCGCACTAGTTATCGCGGCACAACTCGCTTGGTAAGGTTTCGTATAACGGGCACAGTTATTTTTTATTCTAAATCCCATTATTTTTCAACAAAAATGTAGGCATTATAGTAACAAATGATAAATTTCCTTCTGATAGAGAAAAATAATTTTGTTTCACCAGTCAACTACACTATACTACACACTGAATATGCCTTGAAAATTCAGCTAGTTATGTTAAATGGTTTTCTTGATAATGGGCCTTCAACGTTAGAAGGTATAGGTCGTTTCGATTCCCCTTAAAGTTTTGGAGATGTTTTAAAGTCTTTGTCTTTCCGGAAGTAGGGAGCTCTGTTGTTTGAACGAATATATATTAGCCATTTTATGTCGCTCTCAAAAAAGCTAGTTTACAACGTTTCGAATAATACGGCGCTGAAGAAAATGTGCATGTAAAAGAAATGGTTCGACAACAAGTCAGTTCTTAGAAATCTAACATCTCAAATTTGGAAATAAAATAAGTACTTTAGTAAAGATATCGAAAACCTCTAGAAGTTGCTAATAAACAAATATTAAACAATTACTAATCATACGGCACAACAGTCCTTTCCGGACCAAGGCCTGCCACCAGATCACTGCGTTCCCACCTCTGCCCACCACAGGCCTCATGGATAAGGTTGCAGACTGGAGGAGGAACGTAGAACTCATCCTCCCGATCACACAGGGGCCACTGCTTTTCAATCAAGCAGCTGCTCAAATCCCCACGTCGTTACAGGTAATCGAACCCGAGTCTCCTCTTGCTAAGTCTCATGCTAATATACTCGGGATAAAACTGAACTTTGCACACATGCAATACATATTCATAGTGCACTGTAGGAACTATAGAGAAATCACATCTCTGTTTGCATAGCAGAAAAACAAACAGTTGAAAGTTATCCTTAAATTTGAGCAATGTGTGTAATCCAGAAATTAATGCACAGAAACGGGTGTTAGAAAATCATACATGCATACATAAAAGTATTGCAAAAGAGTATATGTGCAGAAAAATGCAAAGACGATAACTTTTATTGCATGTAAAAATGCTATTAAGTGCTGGAATGCGTACATTTTATTGAATTTTAGCATTTCAAATCCCATTGTAATTCCCGGTTTCTTCTTTAAAATATCCGTATTTAAAGCACCTAACAAGATCGTAAACGTACTCACTTCTTATATTTTAAGATCTCTAAAAATGTCAAAATGTTTCAATGGTGAAATATGTTTAAGTGGACTCAGTAAGGTAAATAAGGTTCAAAACAGACATCTTGCTTTTGCATACATATATACTAAATAATAAATAGGTTTTCAATTAAAATACTGCAATTTTTATGTTGATATCACTATAATTACAGCTAATTTGCCATTAAGCTCAATTTCGTGGGATTGGTCTATAAACTTGATATTTTTTGCTCAGAACAAAATTAATGTATTCAAAGTCATGATCTTTGCCCTAAAATTTGAGAATCATAAATACAATTTACTGCAACTGAGAGAAGTCTACGCCACAAACACAACATAACATTCCATTGGCAGTGATGGGAGATATCAAATTAATTTTCAGCAAACTGTTCTGACCCTCAGAAATGTTTACACTGCAGAACCCAGAGCCGAGTGTAAATAGTGTAATTTGGACTCACATCCGAAAGAGGGTTTTTGTAGAGATAAGTAACCTTCACCTTGGCCTTTATGATACAGTAGCAACATATAACAAAGGAAATATAATCAAGTACACACAATGTGCTTAGAAGACTAGGATTGCTACCTGGTTTCCACATGAGTAAGCCCATGACGTCGATCGATCAAGAGAGGATAAGAAATGCTATAAGGATCCAATCAGATCTTGAGAAAGCTGCCGGACAACACAGGAGAAATATTGAAAATATTATACAAGATGAAATGAAATGAAACAACAATCCCTCCTATGGTGCTAGAATCTATTGAAAAGGTTGGTTCTTTTTTTACAGCTCGATATCTCAAAGCTATTTTTCCATACATAAGGAACATTTTCTCAGAAATTATGTAGCATAGGAGACTGACATTTCCAGGCAATACGTTTCTATGCATCCTACACATTTTAAACTATTGGTTATAGTATTGAAGTTATTAAGAGATTAGTGTGAGTTTTAATGAAAAATGTGAGTATTGCAAAAATACTCTTTAAAAATCATCTAAATAAAAACCTTCCTTTCAAATGTGTACTAAGGTCCATATAAATGTACTGTAAAAATGTCAAGCAAATGTAACCAATACACTTTGAGAAAATGTTTCTTAAACTCCCCACTTTAACATTATTAGTATACACCCTACCCGGCCCCCTGAAATTATGCCATACCTATGTTGTTCGTAATTTAACTACGCACCTGAAAAGATATAAGAACATTTAGCCCTTAATCGTAACCAGCAGATGATACTAAAGGTTAACAGCAAGCAATATTCTCGGAATGCAAAGATCTGTTTGAAATGTAGCCGCTTTTGAGAAATTCACGGTTGTAGAACGAATCAAAATTGCACCGTCAGCGTTTACCGTTCATGCGGTTGTGTTATCTCACTTGCAAAATTCAACGTGATGTTTGTAATTCCAAAATTTCCGAGCAAAAGTGGTGACGAAGATGAGGTGTTTGCTCGTTTGGTGGGATGCCTGCAGATCATTTCCGGGCGTGAGGAAATTGCACGAAGATGGAAACTGATTGCTTCCGCCTCAGATGATTTTCACTTGCTCTGCTCTAAAAATAAATTTGCTCTGTGCCAGAACGTCTCTTTAAGAATCAATACGAGTATTCTGGTTATTTCACTGCCAAATTTCATAGAAGTGAAATTCTCTTCAGAACTTAAGCAATGTAGGACTTGTACATGCCTAAGTATTTTCCTTGTCATTTTAAAGTCGTTTAAAAGCTGCTAATGTTTCGTGCTTCACAACTCTCTCCCTGTTTGGTGCGTTCCTGCATAGTCGATTGCCATGGTCTAACGTGCATAAATGCACTTTTTAAACATAACACTATTCTACTGTTCTAATACAATAAATTGATGACTTTCTCTACAAACTCTTCTGAGAGTCTTCCAAACGTTTATTCTTCTATCTGCTTCATGTTAATCGAGATTAAAATTTGCAGAAATGGGTTTATTGTAAATTTCGTTACAGATATAGAGGAACTACAGTACATTGGTTTAACCGATAGTAAAATCTATAGCTATATAGATGGATAGCTTTGAAATCGCTCTGCATGACCGCTATAAAAAAGAAAAGAATAGCACTTGATCATGTTAAAAAAATTTTAATGCGAGTGTTTTGAAACTTCAAACCAATAATAAAGAGTACCTCCGAAATGCTTAACGTCATGAAGATATTATTTCATATAAATTCTCTACTTTAATGAAATCTTTGTATAGCAAGATTTTGCCTGTTTCTTGCGTTTAGCAATTATACTGAAGGCACTCAGAAAGAAGAGGATTTCACGTGCTATTTCCACAATATTTAAGACTTCTATACATTTTAGTTGGCATGAGAATGTCATGGATATAAAATATTTTAACTAAATCGTTAAGATAATTTTTTCAGTTAATAAAAAATAAGACATTTATTCACGTAAAGTTAGCTTGAGATGGGGGATTTTCTTCAAAATCTTAGTATCTTATTCTTGGAAGATGAAGTTAAATACCAAGTTTTTAATTTAAGCAATTTTTCATTTTCAAATTAGCTGTTCACACAGACACACGCATGCACGCGCACACACATAGGAATTTTTCTAAACTCGCCTTTTCTTATTCACGAAACCTCAAAACATATATTTCCGGTGAGACCATGTTATTAATTTTTTGGGTGGAATGTAATACTTTATCAGGAAGGCAGTTGGATCATTAACCCTAGCATTACCAAGCCTTATTTCATAACTTAGATTACCAACGGGGTGGGGGGAGTACTTTGTGACCACCACTAGTAATACGTATGAGCAATTTTTCAAATAAGTTTATTTTAAAATGGGGTGTTATATCTTCCCATGTTTATAAAGTAATATTTAACACTGTTTAACTAGTACTTTTTTCCCCTTTGTTTATATGAATTACATTAGATTTTATGCCAATCCTTATTGCAGAGCTTATATTACCAACGAAGGTGACCACCACTGGAAACAAGATATCTCAGCAAGTTTTAAAACAAATTTACTTTAAAATTGGGTGTTATATCTTGTCATGTTTATAAAGGTAATATTTAACCCTGTTCAACATTTCTGCCTTTTACATGAATCACATTATACCATGGGGCAGTGCTTTATGACCTTCACATTTCTTTGTTTATCGAAAACACCAACAAACAAAAATTTGAAACTAATACGCAATTCAGTAGCAGAAGCAGCGATTGACAATAACTATTAACTGCATGCCTTTAATCAAAAAATTAAAAGAGAAAATTTAAAAAGTTACAGAAGGTGGGCATAAAATACCCTCCCGGCCCCCTTGGTAATGCGAAGGTTAATTGGACATTGGTAGTTCAAAAAGCACCTGCAAATTGTGACTATCCTCCATGCAGCTGCACGCTGTATGAGCAGCGTGAAGAGGCGCCAGTCATTTACTATTAGCATAGCGGATAGAAGAGATAGTGTGAGCTCTTCGGGAGTTACTATGGTTCGCTCACAAGATGGCACTGGTGTCGCGGTCGCTTCACTTTAGTTCACGAATGCATGGTGAAAATGGGTTTCATATTATCAATTAGCATTTTAAATACCTAAAATCGTAAGCATGAATATTTGAAACACTGTTTTGAAACATCGCCTTTCCTTGACACATAATATAGGAAGCTATTTTACAATAATGGGTATTATAATTAATGAAGAACAATGGGAAATATCAGCTTACATGAATTTACGCTGAAAAATTAAACCATAATGCAAATTATGTATGTTATGTATATAAAATATCGAAACTACCGTGGAATTAGATGTTGGAGAACTTGGAGAGTTTACGTGTTGATTTTGCTGACTTCGATGACGTAATTTATCTACTGATTTCTTTGGTACAAAAAAAGAAGCGACACTTCATTTAATGCAGTGTTAAGTTTCCAACTAAATCCAGTTTGTGTTCCACGCAGCATCCTATTCTACTGGGTCCTAATGTGATTTCTTTTATGTTATCTAAGCACTCGTAAAATATATCACCCCACAAACCTTCAGACAAGCACATTTTATTCTCTAAAATAGCCTCAACTTGCAAAAGAATATTAACCATACATTCAGAGGGGTAGGTTAAATACCTACGATTTTTAGGGTGCCATAGTCTTTTATTGTAGTGAAAGTGGAAGCTAATGTGTCAGAGGGTAGATCGGTGGAGAGAGTAGAGGCACAGGTTCTACAACTAAGTTTTTCGAGCATTTTTTTTTACTATATAACCTCCTAAGTTGTGTACTAAGCATGTTTTAGAAATATTGTCCTCATACAGTTCGTGAACTTCACTTTCCCAGTCAAGTATTTTAGTTTTGTTCTTTATTTTGTTTCCAACAAAATCCAACAGCTCACGGTTTTTTTACTCAGTTTGTTTTGCCAATATACGAATTTGATTCATAAAATAAAATGTAAGTGGTGGCTCCACTTCATTCTCACAATTAACAGCATTTGACATGGCAAGTTTTACAGGGACATACACAGCCTGTAGCATATGTAAATGTAAAATGTCAACTGTGGAAGGGTGGTCATCACAGCTCAAAGGACGCATAATTCCAAAGTGTCGTTCCAGGGGGTCTTGATTGAATTTTGCTGTTAAGACGTATGCAGATCCTCTATTCCATAAATACTCGGACACTTCCAAAGTACTTTTTAAGGTGACTCTAGGAGATTCCATTGTTCTAGTTGAGCAGAATGTGTTATTTGCAGACGTTATTATGCGAAATAAATCTTTTAGTACTCTGTGAGATTGCGACTTCTTATAGAGTGCTTTAATTGGAACTGTGGAGTTTAATGCACCTACAAGATTATTTACATCTCTTTGAATAGTTCAGTATTTTCGCTTCCCTTAAATGTTTCAAAATTAATTTTCCTGAAGAAGTCAATGCCATTTTCAGTACTGTTACTGAACAATTGAAAACACAGTCTCACATTCATTCTCTGAAAAGAGGTGGGGTCTATGTGGGATGAGGTCAATTTCGGGCAAACTCTAAGACCAGCAAGTTTAGGAGAAGTGTCAGCTTCATAAATATATCTATAAAAATTATATTGGATGCTCTTATTTCTATATAAGACATCCACCTTATCATGAAAATAATTTCTTATGCATTTTATTATGTGGACGCAATCTGAAAAAGCCCATATTCTTTTTTGTCATCAAGTGGGTGCTGTACATTTTCACATGTTGCTCCTATTCCTAAATTTTTCCATACTTTTTTGTTTGACTTCCATCACTAGTGAAACCAACAATTCTTGTCCCTGAGTTTTCTAACTGGATAATTACTTCTATAAGGAGCTTAGCTAGTATATCACCGGGTGTAGCATTTCTACTTGCGTAAATCGCTACTGGTTGGCTCCAGATATGTAGTAAGGGAACAAACATAAAAACTAAAGCATGGTTAGGCATAGAATTTTTCTGATTGTCAGGAGTGTGTTCACCTAGATTCACGAATCCGTCCACTTTTAGTGAGCTAGCATTGAACCTAACTTCTCCTCTTAATTTGACTTCGTAAATATTACAACTCCAAGACGCTTGTTTGCATCTTCTTCTTGACTGAATGTAGTAGAAATCGCATTTAGAGCATTGCTATGTATACCATATGTCAGTGCACTTTATCCCTTTAGATAATTTCCTTAAATGGGCTTCAGAAGGCAGGGGCAGCAATTCATGTGTTAAGCAATGTCTATAACCTTTACAGGTTTTAATTTTAAATAACAAGCTCTGTAATATAAATTCATTGATGTAACGCATCCCCTTCGAGCTCGTCTGACATTTTTAAGCTTTAGATAGCAGGATCTTAGTTCTGACTAAGTTTCGATTGAGGTTTCTAATTCTTTTCTTCAGTGTAGTAATTTCATTGTTGACACTTGTGTTTGTGACCTTGGAGGAATTATAACTGTTTTCCGTGATTTCTTCATTGTTGAAGGACGGTGCGTTTGAATTAAGAACTGGTTGACTGGATCCTGCATCTGGTAATTTACTGATTGTTGAATATTGCTTTTTCTGTCTGTTTTGTGGAGATTTTCGGGATTTATGCATTATAGTTAAGTACTTTGGTAAATTATGAAATATACAGGGAATTGCCCCTGGCTTTAACCGCCATTTAATTCTAGGGATTTCAACTAGTTTTCCATGCACAACGAATGAATCAACTTTCACTAAGAAGTCCTCTGGAAAATGTTTGTCACAAATACTAGATTTAACAGATAATTTAGTGTCTTTCCTAGGAACAGATTTTTCCCATTTGTAAAACAGATTATTATCTTTAGGAGGAGTAAAAAGATGTCTAGCTTCTGAGCAGTTTCTGTATCCTGAACGACACCCGGGTACAAAACAAGTTGGCATTTTTAATCAATTATTGCTGTTGCTTGAAACTTACGTTTTGAAGAACACACACATTTATACACAAACTTGGAAGCAATTTCATAAGTTATATACCTAATTACTCACAACATACAACGCATACGTATAAAATTGTCTGTACTTCCGAATCACATACTAGGCAGTTCGGCCGCATTTTGAGGCGACTGCGATCGCCACGCCACAGTTTCGGTCAGTTGCCACGGGACCACTGATCATGCAGTAAACTAGCGGGAGAGCTCACACTTTCTCTTCTATCCGCTATGCTATTAGATTGCGGGACAGTAAGGAGCAAAGGATATATGTTTACTCTTTGGGGCCCCAACAATGGATAAAATTAAAGATCCTATCTCAAGAATGCAGTACTGGATGTTGAGCAACTCAAATTCCAAGGTGCGAGAGCCTTTGAGCTCTCTTCAAGTTCGTATATTTACTACAATTGCTACCACTGCTGCTATACTACTACCGCCATCGCCACCACCACTGTCGCCGCCGCCGCCACCACCACCACGAGCACCACCATCACGACCACCACCACGACGACGACGACCTCAACCACCATGGGCCCCACGACTGTAACCATTACCACCACCACGACTATTACCACTACCACCATTTTCAATGTATTTTAGACTCAGGGGTCTCCGTCTAGCGGATATGTGAATGGTGACCACAAGGTACCCAAGCTGAGCAGAACATTACTTCCACTTACTGGTGTTTTGCTCCTCACTGTAACTTTTTTATCTGACCTTACCTTGGTCATCTCTTGTTCTCTTCCGACCCCGATGCTATTAGGGTTCCTGAGGGCTAGGGAGTCTTTATTTTTCCAACCTCTCCATTTCTCTAATTTCTCTATAAAATCTTAACCCCTAACGTGCTGACCTGTCATGGCATGTAATACGTCCTCTGATTGGTAATCAGAGGATATGGTCGGTGAATTTATTTTGATAACTCTCCCGGTCAGGTCGGTGAGACCCGTAAACCAACGACAGGTGTGGTCCTCCAGACATTCTGGGGGTTGTGAGAGAGCGATGTGACTGCCAAAACATAAAAATATGGTGCTCTCTAAAAAGCGGTTACTATTACTGCTATTGCTCTCTTCATTATCATCGGTGAAAAACATTGGAGAGCAAGAGGATTAATGACTTCATTGTCAGAAATCCAGCATTAGCTAACAACAATTTTCAATGTATTTTGAACAGGCAATTTAGTGTTCTAGTTTGTGAAGATATTTCTTTTAAATTTGTGGGTAGTTCTATGCGATTAGCTAAATATTTTGCTTAGTTCGAACATGCCATGGCGTCTTGAATTTGTTGTACATATTTGTTACTTTGAAAGCTCTAGATCTGTTGAGCATCACTGTAATCATTGCCAGTTCAGTTTCTGTTTTCTACTCCATTTCGATAAAGATATTGATAATCAGTCTGTAGCCCATGCTGTTAAAGACTGCATTGTGAATCAGGGTTATAAGGGTTATTAGAGTATTTAAATAAGATTGTAGCGTGTAGATGCGCATCTTTCAATTATTACGGTACCTCAGTGAAATGAGCAAGGAATGCTAAACAGCCACTATTCTGTCACCAAGTATTTACCTAAAAGTGGGTGGTATGCAATGCAGTGTTTGACTGCGTTGCACCTAAGAGGCTTCTCAAGAAATGTGTGGTGATAACCTTGCGGTGAATCAAAAAGTAAATATACCTATGGAAGAAGCTGTAATAATAGCTGCCTGGCCGTCAGAGGAAGAGGTTTAGACAAATGTCTTACGTAAACATTTTCTACTGTCGCTATCAATGTCCATGTACGCTAGTATGATATACAATTTACTGTGTTGTCAGATAAATGCGTAGTACCTATCACGATGTTACCTAACCCCCCCCCCAGGCGCACTACGGTAAATAGGTACGGGTAATTGTGCTCCCGGGGTCCCGAGCAACACTCGTTCCCTCGGTGTGGGCTCCTCTTTGTGCTGAGGGACTCAGACAAAACACTCACTTACATGTAGGCTGTGTGTAGAGCCCCGTGTCAGTGAAAACAAATATTCTGTTTGGTTGAGGGAATCGGACCTAACCCTGGGCCTGTGTGTTTCTGAATACATAGAAAACGCGCATTACCAACACACCACTTTGACTTCAGCTTCGCCTAAACGGGAGGCTAACTGCTAAACCACCCTTAATCAACCGGCCAAGATTAGGTAACTCACGAACTTCAGGGTAAGTGGTACGGCAACCTGCTATAATCCCCTATGTAGCCGTGCTATCCCAGTGGGATGACCCTTGTAGGGTCAGTAATGGATGGGGAGCACTGAAGAATGAACTGTCTCATTTATTTCTGTAGTAACACCTACCAAAATCTATAAGAGTATTAAAATAGAAGTAGTTCAGTCTTGTGATCCTCGCTACTTGGTTATTAATAGAACAGAGGAAGATAAGAAATTTATGTAAGTGAATCCGAAGCGTCTTAACAATCCAGCTGGCCCAGGCAAGTATTTCACTAGATCGCAAAATGTCATGCTCCATTCAGTGTCCCAGGCAGCCAGAATAATAAAAACCAACTTATGAGCCAATTATACGGTACGTTTAGAGATGATCAGGACCTTGAACTCCTCGCGCGGTGCGGTACACAACCGTGCATTGGAGGGTATAACCAACCAATCAGGAGATTCTTTAAAATCAAGGTGTATGATTTGCGCACCTGGTTCAGCAGAAAGAATGAGGCAAATGCCTCCTTGTTCCTTATTTTTGATCGCGTAGATCTTCCGCAAAGGAATAAGGCAGGGTGGGAAGTCATTGAAGTTGGACCATATACAAAACCCGCTCGTATCTTATAAGTGTCAGCACTTTGGCTACATTGGTTATTTCTATAACGATAAAGCAACCTGCGTTAACTATGAAGACGTTTTGCACGACAATGCATATGCATCACCACCTAGTTATGTTAACTGCAGCGGTGAACATTCATCAAGTTCCCGAGCTTTATGGAGGAAGAAGCTTGACAGGAGAGATGGGTTAGGGAAAAGGTGTCCTGCAAAGTCCGGAAACTCTTGCGTTTGCACCAACTCTCTATCCCGAAGTTCGGTACCTATAGTTAAACGCATCTAAACCCATACCACCTCGGGAAATTACAACTCAAACAAGCGATCCAATGGGGACACATCTTCAAACAAGATTCTCGTAGCTAGATCACATCCAAAGTCCACAGGAGGATTGATCTTCCAAGTGGTTCCGATTTTGGTCTTTTCTTGTTCAGTGTTGGCCAATCAAGCTGACTAATTAAATTCTCTGTCCCCACAAAATCGATTCCATGTCACTGTAAATTGTGGCCGGTCTTCCTCTTGAAGCGATAAGCCTTCTCAATGCTTGAAGAAATCCTGAAATTGGTAATGCCTTCGCTAACTCTAAGTGCACAAATCTAAAAATTGCTATCTGTATATCACAATCCATGGATTTTCCCCTCCACTCAGATGCAGCAGACCAGCCAAATTCATTCATGCTATTTCAAAAACTGGAGCATCACGCGCCATATATTGTGACAAAGGTGCAACTTTTAAGATAATTGCTTTTGCTTATTATCTCCTACCCCTGATATATTCCTAAGTTATTTCTCCCATTTATAATAAAAAAATCATTCCCTTAATGTAGAAAGTAAGACCTGTAACCCAGAATGCAGAGATTCTACATGTTTTTCCGTAAATAGTATGTAAAATAAGTTATAATCAAGGGATAGCAGAATCGATGTGTGGAATACTTATTCATCCCGTCTTGTATTATTGTGGTGAGTACTCGAAACAATCCATTTCTATGTTCAAAGACATCCAGAGACTTGAAAGTGTGTTCTCTGACTTATCTTGCTTTATAATTCATAGAAGGGTGATTTCAGTACTTCAACATTTAGTTCCTTTGCATTAATTTTTCCTCCGATTTTAGCATTGTGTAATCATGTAATGTGTAATCAGGCAATCATGTTAAGAATTTTTGTGTATGCTTCGAAAAATTTCTAAGCTACCCTTTTATGTCTGTTTTGACAGAAAATAAAAGCAATGAATACTCTTTCATTCGCTCTTGACTTATTTCTTCTTTATCAACGTTACCCTCCTCTTTAAGCCATTCATATTCTTAGAGTCTAAGTCATAATGGTCTCTCCCAACATTTTGATCATAGTTTAGTTTAGCTACGGTACATCCTCTAGAAGATAGATCAGCTGCATTATTGAATCCCGGCACCTAATGTTTGATTAGTGTCATTCACTCTATTTTGCACTGACATTCCCTAAACATCTTTCCCTTTGATCCGATAGAGCCGAGTCATAGAATCGAACCAATAAAAGGATAGCATATTCTCAACTTTTAAATGTTCCTTTAGTGAATGAGCAAGTGGAGCTCCTATCATACAAGTAGTTCCGGTCGTAAGTAGTTGTGTTCTTGTTATGAGAGTTGTGTTGTGTTCTTGAGAAGCACCAAAGGGACTTTGCTTGACGTGCCACGTGTATTTTCTGATCCTCTTCTAAACGAACAAAAGCTACAACTGAATAAGCCGAATGGCTGGCATCGCTAATCGTGCGAAGGCTCCAAGAGTCTTGGGTAATACTCGGTGTAATTTGTCTAGAAATCTTTATTTCATATAGAACTCCGAGTCCCTCTGTCAGCTTAAACCTTTCTTTTCATATCTTCTTCCATGTGTTCATACCAGCTCATTTCTTTTTCTTTCTCACAACTTTCTTGTAACGACAATTTATGTAGCAGAGAAACAGGACAGATAAAACCTAATGATTCAAGCTTTCTCTGGGTAGTTTTCAAACATTTCTCCTAGGGACCTCCTGGACATTTATAATGAGGTTAATTTTCTAACATGGAATCACATATTTTGTTTTATTCCAACGGAGTCATAATACTGATGTCATCTCGGGAAGATTACCTTTAAGAAACCCTCTATTTGTTAACCACTCAGGAGTCACCCCCTGAAGATGCCCAACGCAGTCTTAAGTGAAACGCCAGATGTTTATTCATCGACGGGACCACGGCCTACAAGCCCGGAAGCTACTTTCTATTGGTTTGTCCTGTATATTCCCATTTTCGCATTTCCAATTGTGCCTTTGCTAACAACGCTACGTCTTACTTTATCAAGTTCTATAATTCCTTATCAGTATTTAAGAAAGTTATCCAGTTATCCACATAGATAATAGTGCTTTCAATTTCTCGGCTGTTCCGTTGCAAGTAAAGATATAATACTCTCTCAAGCAGAAAGGGGCTACAGTTTTAGCCGAATACCGATCGGCAATGACGAGTGACTTTTAATTGACTTGTTTCATCCTTCCACCAAAGGAACCGTAAAATTTCCGTCTTCCCTGGTCAGCCATTCGTAGAAGTGAGTACCATTTAATCTGTTTTTAGGGGACTATACTGAAATTCATTAACTGCTTTCTGTAAAATTTATGACCGTTTTTGATCCACTGCGTATCAGTGTTCGGATTATTTTTCCTTTACCTTCATGTTTCACTTTCACGCATAAGGTTTGCAACAAAATTTCTTTTGTAGCCCCGTGAACGTTCATGGATATATTACTCTCCAGTTTCTCTTGGGTCTTGGGTTCCGAAATTTCTAGTACGTTTTTGTGTTTAGCTCTGGACACATTACAGTATACCGGGTGGAAGGGAAGTCATTACATTAACTTAAACCAGGGGTAGATCTCGGTATTTAGAACATATTTTGTATCTTACGTTTTTGTCTCCGAACATTTCCCATGGAGATATTTTAGTTCTATCGAAAACAAGCTGACAACACTGCAGATTGTGTGGATGGTCACTTTCCCTAGCTCCGTACGTATACAAACAGCGTAACGGTACGTTTTGAAAACAAACTCATACCCTGCCTTGTCCTTCCTTGTCCTGCAGGCCAATCACAAGCGTTAGCTTCCAACACATTACCGAAAGTGAAGCTGTTTACATCCACAAACCAGGTCAATTTCCTGACCAACCTCAACGCAACGCTGTCGAGTTACGTCATGTCTGAAGTAGCGTTTCAGAGTATTCCTTCACGTCTTTTAATTGATTAATTATTTCGAAACCCTGTGATGTCCCATAATTACTACCAAAGCTATGTTAGAAATAAGTTACTCTACGCATCTTACAAGTAACAAACTGTTATCTTTGCACATTCTTGTGGAATTACGCGTCCAACTTGAATGAAATACTATTGTTTCGAAATCGGCTGATCAAAGACCAAAATGCCATTCGACTTTTTCGCTTGTAACGCTTCTAGGAAGCACATATTAGAAGGAATGTAATGACTTCCCTTCCATCCTGTATATTTTGCATAAATGGCATCTCGGCTTTGCTTTACAATTCTTTGCTCGACGGGACCAAATGAGCTAGTTGTCGATGGGCTCTTAAACCCCACTCACTCCCTCACTCACGCATTCCCTCAATCTTGGCTCGATGACCTAACCTCAAACATGAGAAACGCACTTTTCTTTTGCTACCTTGCTGAGCTTATCTTCTAAGCGCAACTGTAGCACATGACACACTTCATTGCCGTGTAGTTTAATGCAAATCATGCATTGATAGTTTCTTCCAACACAGTTGCCTGCAAGTAAGGTAGAGTGGGTACATTTTTGTCTTCAAATCTTCAAAGCCTTTATAATAATAATAATAATAATAATAATAATAATAATAATAATAATAATAATAATAATAATAATAATAATAATAATAATAATAATAATAATAATAATAATAATAATAATAATAATAATAATAATAATAATAATAATAATAATAATAATAATAATAATAATAATAATAATAATAATAATAATAATAGTAATAATAATAATAATAGTAATAATAATAATAATAATAACAACAATAACAATCATCATCAGAATTTCCTAATCAAAATCAAGGATTTACTCGTCTAAAAAGGCAGCTTCGTAATTAACCTCTTCAATTTAGTGTGCCTTTTTGTATGCAGATTCAGTTTCCACCTGCTCGCTTGCCAAATTCTTAAGCAAGTCATTGAAAGTCTTCGTAAGCAAAGTCCTTATCGGCTTACGTAGTTTCTGCAGTTTCTCCAAATTCTTGTTGCTAATTCTCCTGAAACGTGTAACTAACTGTAACTGTCACAAATAGTTGCGCCAAAGAAATAAGTCACTAATTCAGTATTAAGCTTAAGCTTCTTAAAACCAAATATGTACTCAATAGAAATTACATAAATGTTTGCATAGCAACCAAATAACTATACTAACCAAAAAAGCAAATTTTCCCAACCTGAATATTTTGTTCCTTTTGGCAACAGTGTATAGCTCGTGAGATAAGACAAGAGCAATTCCCTTATCCGCGCAGTGGCAACTCTTCACCTGAAAGTCTGATGGCGGGGAGAAGTTGCGCAATCATGTGTGCGCAGAAGTCATAACGTTACTATCCATGAAGGAATGAAATTCGATAGCATAGCTTTAGTGCACATTGCTAATGACATTATAACATATGTATACAAACTGAATTTATAACGAACAGAGTGATTTTGCTATAACTATGGCTATGTGCCAACAATCACTTTCATGTGAACTGTAATTTGTTTCAGCTGCACGCTATTGTGGTTGTTTTTATTCATTCACGAAAAGCCAACCGGGTATGATTTTTATAGATGGTTCCAACGTCACATAGTGAAAGTGAATCATAATGGATAATCATTCTACGTGTCACTCTGCGAGTGTTAGTGTAAGTTGTTCCTTGCATTTAAATGGTCGGGACTTTGAGAGAGAAATTCAACTTCTGTTATAAGAAATCTCGAGTGATGAGTGATGATTAGATTGAATTTTAGGTAAAAACTTATTTTTGCCCCTCATGATATCTAGAATATAATAGTTGTGTATATACTAATAATGGAAATATATGTTCGAAAATGGTGGTCCTATACAAACTAAAATACCTAATTTCAGTTAGAACCTATTTTTACATAATTTTACATTTTTCAGTTTCTCCACTTGGTAATATGGAAAATCTGTGTAAGCCTGTATGCCAGTCGTGCCTTGACAACAATCACAGTGAACAATGCACAATATGGCGAACAGTAAGAGCATTGTTTTGAAACCGGGTGAGCATGCAGTGAGTTTCTGCAGGTCCCAACACTTGCCCATGATACTGCGTTCATCAAATCACATTATGTATTTCTAGTCCTCACTATTAATGCTCTAGGCTCCTAGAGCCTTCAGTCAAATCGGTCTACACGTAACTGGGATTGATAGAACAGGTGACAGAAAAAATCATCTTGGTACCTGGTTACCTTGGTGAAAAAGTTCCTGAAAAACTCAAATCAGTGCTTCAAACAAACCCAGGATTGACAGTTCTCCGCACAGTGACTGACATCTTGTCTGGCAAAACACCTGAACATGAATGTGCTATTCCCTTGCGTCTAATATTAACATTTAAATATACTCCGGTGACATCAGTTGATGTAGAACGCTCATTTTCGTCTTATAAGACGGTGATATCTGACAAGTGATGCAGTTTCTCAATGGAAAAACTAGAAAAGGTTTTAGTTGTTTGCTGTGACTCTAATTATGGACATATACAACAAAGATAGTCAAATGTTTCGGCTAATTTGTAATAGGAAATAAAAAATGCCATTTTTGGTTCATTGTTTTTGCAATTTTAGAACATATTTTGATTTGTGGTGGAGCCTATTTTAGGTACCTAATTTAAGATTTGTAGGAATTAAACGTCCGAGGTTTAGTAATGATCTAAGAAGAATTCGATGATTCTAATGAAGATCCGGATTTTGTAATTTCAAACGGAGGAGAAAACTATGATTCGCCTGATTCCAGTGCTTTAAGTGAAGACCTTGTGAATGAAGATCTTGATGAAGTATTATTAAACCTAATTGACTTAAAGTGAATAAAGCAATAATTTGTTTTAAATTATATTCAAAATTAATTATTTCCTATAATAGGATAGATAATGTGAATATAATTGCTTTTAATGCATATGATTTGGATAGCAATAGCGATGGTGGTGGTGGTGGTGGCGGTGGTGGTGGCGGTGACGGTGACGGTGGTGGTGACGGTGACGGTGGTGGTGGCGGGGGCGGGGGTGGGGGTTTGGGAAATTGCCCAGAAGAAATTACAATATGGAACACAATTTTCTATGATGGCATGCTACACAAAAATGTAGTCAATATAAAGTGGAATTAGCTACAATTAGGGACTCATTAGGCTGTAACACAAGCAAAAGTTCATACAGAGACACTGGTGCACTATAAAAAAGACAATTGCAGGGCTACTGATAGTGCCACATATATTGAAATTGAATGATGACATGTCTTCCATGTTTTCTCCTGATGCTTCTACCCATGTATTTATCATGCCACAATGACATGTAAAAGGTACCTGATTCCTATGTTCTGCTTGCTATTTGATGGATCAGCAACTCACCGTGATGGAAGAATACATATTAAAGCATGTCCCATTTTGGAAATTTCATAAAGTGTATTGAGAACTCCCAAGGGCAACAATGTGCTTCTAGCTATTTCACTGTCGATGAGATGTTTATCCCATGCTAAGGAAAGTGCCTGATCAAAGTATTCATGCCAAAAAAAAACCTAAGAAGTATGGTGCGAAAGCCATGTGTCACACTGATGTGAAAACATCGTACCTGTATAATGCATATATTTTTGCATGGAAAAATATTGATGAAGAGGGATTTTTACCTGAAGAACAAAAACTGCTCATACTGACACAGGCTATATTGCACTTGTGCCAGCCTGTTCCTTATTTCCTCAACGCACACAATAAGGAAGCAAATCAAAATCGCAAAAGCCCGAAATAGTCTGCCTCTACAACATGACCTTTTTTTATTCCTAAACTAAAGTTATTCTGTGGTGATACAATTTATTTGTTAACCAGGGGTGACATGAGGTCCGGTACCGCCGAAGCAAACCGGAAAATTGTGGGTGCATATTATGATGGGTGGTGCATGGAGGCAGGTCTAATATCATGGCGGATGTCCTGACATTGACCTACGACTTGGAGCATTTATTTGTGGCATTTGGGGCCAATGGGAAATCTGGAGAGTGTGATGAAGTCGTATATCTGGTTGACCCTAGTCTCTAGTGCTGTGGCGTCTTGGATTTTCTGTGTGTTGCGGTAGATGGTCTCAGTGTGTTGGCGTAGTCGGGCGAGTTCTCCGCTGGTTTTGGTGAGAATCTGTATGAGCTCCGTGAGGTGTGTCTGGATTGCTGCTAGGGCGTTGGTTGTGGCGTGGTCATGGCGCTGTAGGAGCTCAGTGACGTTGGTGTTGTTAGCCGGCGTGTTGTTTTCTGTGATAGCCTCCAGCCGAGAGCCAATGTTCAGAACCTCTGAGTGGAGACCTAGAACCGCGTCTCGAAGGATGCTAAGGTCTGTGGCGATGTGACTGTGGCTGCGGTGACTGGTGGTGTTCCTGTAGTGGTTGGGGCCGCTCCTGTGTACGGCCGTGGAGCTGCGTTGAAAGGCGCTGGCGTATGTGCAGGCCGTGAAGCTGCGTTGGGATGTGCTGTTGTGTATGTGTGTCCGTGCCGGGGATACAGTGGGCACTGTGCTTGTCCCGTGAAGTGACCAAAGCCACTGCAGGAGGCACAGTACCGGCGTCGTCTGCGAAGATCATGTGATGTGCAGTCGCTGGTGAGGTTCTGGGCGCCACAGTAGTGGCACCGAGGAGCGGCGGTGCAGTGGGTGTCTTCGTGTCCATAGGCACAGTAGCGGTGGCAGGGTACTTGGCGCTCCGCTCGGCTCGCCTCAGCGCGCAAGCACCGCCCTAACGGGCAGGCCCGTGCGTAAGGCAGCTTCCCGGTCGCGTGAATCGGCGAACACTATGCGGCGTACCGTTTTAGAAGGCACGTGAGCTGAGCCAATGCGTGCATACGGTGGCTGCGCTGCTGCCAAGTGTTGCGCCAAAGAGCGCGGGGACGGAAAGTGACATTTGTCATGTCACAAATAACATAACATAAACCAGCATTTTAATGGCGGGTATTCAACATTGTCATACATTTCATGTATTGTGCGGCGAAGTACGTCTTTTTCAAAATCATCTAAATTGGAAACGGTTTTTTGTTTTCTGGCATGCTTTCCTGGAGATTTAAATAAAGGCTCACCAATTTCTGGGCTAGAAGTTTTGCCCTGTTTCATGATACGCGTTACATTGCACGCTCTGGCTGCGAGATCCCGGCTTTGTGAAAAATTGATCCGGTCACGCACTTCCTCAGATGCCAATTCCTTAAAAAAACTGCACACCTTAAAAATAATATTTCTGGCCTAAGAGCGCAGTACCTTACCCTTAATAACAACGCCACTGGTACCAGGCTTTGAAAGTGACATTGTTAAAACTTCACTAAGCACAATGTGAACCTGTGAATTTTCTGCTTATTGTCACAGTTACACAAAGCACAATTTGAACAATTTGAACCGAACTAAAGAATTCGCACGCAACTACACTGATCCGTGGTCAGTTAATTTATGAACTAAATATACTCAGTTCCTAACGACTGAAGCTGTCCGGCAAAATGAGGGTAGAACTATTTCACCCCAGGCCATTAGCACACAGTCTCGGTTAGGTGAATGACTTCTGATCAAAGGGGTGCATTTTCCAGGTAAACGGATATAACAGTAGCAAGACACACAACTCACTTGGACGTCGCTGAAGACGGGAGTGTGTGTGTGTGTGTGCGTGTGTGTGTGTGTCTGTGTGTGTCTGTCTGTGTATTTGTCTGCGTGTGTGCGTGTGGGTGTGCGTGTGAAGACGGGGCAGAATAAACAACATTTTTTCGGCGTGGTAATGCAAACCCTTCTTGTATACACGTAAACCCGGTAACGAGTGAACTTAGACAGTTTTGAGAATAAAGATATTAAAATACGCATTCGTGTGTTTTCCTAAAAGAAACATCCCAGGACGTCTCACATCCTGATATAGATAAGGTTCAACATGCAATAGCGGCACAAAGAGGTACTGAGATGGGTGACTCAGTAACAACGGGCAGCATCATAAATCGGCGCCCAATGCAACACCCTCACGGCACTTCGTAATTTGTTACTCCATAAATGCGTAATGAAATGGAATAAAACACACAGGCAAGATAGGAAGTTGCATACATGAGCATAAACACGGCAGTCAGTTGTTTATTCTCGAAGCGATAACTCGATAACTATACGTCGTAGAAAAGTGATCTTTGTACAGGCTGCTTCAAAAATTCTCGCCGCATACACCAAGGCATATTAGAATGTCGAATTTCCAGTAATAATTTTGGGCGCATGAAAAAGAGAAATCTCTGTTGCTCACGCTTGTGCTGTGCGTTCCGAACTGGGCAACGCTGTACGACTGTGATAGGACAGTCGCTCTAGGCGAGCGCCCTCGAGCTTCGCCTCATGTGCCTTCTAATACCGTACGCCTTACAGTCGCATGAGGCTGGATGGCCCTCTGCGAGTGATGATACGCGTGGCCTTCATTGCTAAGGTCTCTGGGAACTCCGTAGATAACCACACTGAGGCCTGATTGGGCCACAGGGGGCGCTGGCTGCAATGGTGAGGTAGTCGAAGCATTGCTACTGTAAGCAGGCGAGATGCCGGAGTTGTCCGGTAGCTGGAAGTGGTCGGCGGTGGATCCGTAGCACAGACCGGGAGCGGCGCTCTCACCACCGCATCCACAGTACTGCTGCTACATACATCAGGAGTTGCTGTTTAGATCTCTGTTGATTGGCTGGTCTGTGTGCTTGAGGCGCTGGTATCGGCTGTAGTTGCTGGAACTTTGCCGGCAGGAACCGGTGCTGTGGTGAGAGGTTTCTTCTTGGGTATGGCGAAGAACCGGTTCTGACGAGCTCTCAGGTAGGTCCTACCTGCTCCGCTGACAGGTGCAGACTCTCCCCAATTACATTCTCAGTCAGTCCACATGACTGAATGTGGAGTGGACATTAATACATGAAGTGTGCCGTGTACTCATCTAATCGAAAGACAACGCCCTGGCGCTTGCTGTGTTCTATCGACTTGTAAACATTGCAAGTGGCAATAGCTTTATCTTGTGCACATGTTCTACTTTAGTCACCAATAATCACATGGTTTTAATTTGTGAAGAAACTTGACAACTCTCTAGTAGTCCCACATTTACGAAGGAGCCTGCAGATTTCCAATCTACGTCGTGAAGTGAAGTCTTTAACCATACAGGCCGTGGGACTCAATGACACTCCACCTACACTACAAGGAACACCGTGTTACTGGATGAATAAATGAAATGTATGTAACAAGTGCCCAGCTATCAAAAAAGGAAAAACAGTACTAATGTATCAGAGATTCTAATTCTATCTGCTTGGAGTGTAGCCGAAGGCCTGTACTATGTTCCTCAATGCATGTGATTTTTAAATGAAAATAAACAGAATTGGAGGGACGTCTTTCCATAGGGTATCTGACTTTTTGTTTAAGGGTACATATGACTGAGTTTTGACGATTTTTGGTAAAAAAATTGATTTTTTTATTTTACCGTTTAAAAATATTACAATCTTTCCTGTATCATATGCATCCATTATTTTTTCAGTTCCGCCATTTGTAAAGCCAACAGAAGCCATCCTTTAACTCCATGTGCGTGGTATTTAAATGTCCGTATACGCCCACTTTTACTATATAATGTTATTGTGCACTGTTACTGTGCCATTTCACTATTTTGACTATGCCGCATGAAGCAGGTGAACAGGAACTTGCTAATGATTGGCTACTGCCATTTTTAATGCAATTGAAAATATCATCTCAAGAAAGAAACAAGAGGTCTGAGGGAGAGACCTATGGTCCAGGGCAATTTTGAGGTCACTTTATTTTCTTTTGCCTTTTTCTCAGTTTGCAATTTTTAAGCATTTTGCGCTATACAAAATGCTCCTTGCAGAACATTTCTTATCAGAATGGCTTGCAACTTGCACAGTATGTAGTAATATGTACTATAAATAAAAATTGTATTGGGTTTTGATATCAGATGGATTTTAGTGTGTTTTTAACCTTCATAACAGGCTGTTACTCCATATTCTTTAAAAATTATGAAATATAAATATTTACATTTTTCTGTAAGCCAAACAAATAACCAGATATAAAAACCCAATACAATTCTAATTTATCCTTGTTTGAAGTGCATCTCTACAAAATTTTAGAATGATTGGATGAAAACTTTGTCGCATGGGACTTTTTAAGTGCGACTATTAATTTATTTAAATAATTTGCAATATTTCTTGAACCAAGCAAATACAGAGTTGAAACTTTGCACAGCATAATATGGTTACAATATAAACATGCTACACAAAATTTCATCAAAATGGATTAAAAAATATAGAAGTTGGAAAATTCAGTCATATATACCCTTAACAATGTGAAATAAGCAAAATCCAGTACTTATTATTGTAGTTTGATAACAATGTAACATAATTATAATCATTTTAATGTCAAATTGTTGTGTTGTTTTGACCCATGCAATGCTACTATAAAAATTGTTAATTCATAGAAGAATGGTAGATTGAAGAGCAAATTGGGATGTTGAGAACATTCTGATGCCAGCATCGAGATGGTCTGAAATTACATGACTTGTTGGTAGAACGAGTGGTATTACAAATATTGTGTTGGAAATATATTGCGAAATTGTGAAATAATAATTTATTGAAATTGTTATAAAAGTTGTGTTAGTTACTATTTACACAGTTGAAAGTTGAAGGTTACACAAATGTTATGCTCTTAGAGCAAGCGAAACTTGCAGGTTACTGTATATTATTTGCATATTGAAAGTTTTACGTTATCACGTTTACAAACCACAACTGGGTTTAAAGTCTTAATTTTATACTGTCTGTGTTTGGTTATTTTAGCCCCCAGAAGTGTAGTGATTCATATACTCACAAGATGGGGTAGATTTTTCTATCGCGAAAGTTGAACCTTCTATTATAAGAAAGGGCTAGAATATTACCACTAATTGTGCCGTTCTAGATTATCTTATAACTAATAAATCAATAATTAGATCCAAATCTGCTTGACAGATCTATGCTCAAGTTTAGGGTTACCATATCACCCGTTTTTACCGGGGGCCACCCGTTTTTCAGACCCTTCTCCGACCCCCCGTTCAGTTTTCGAATATTTGGCGAAACCACCCGTTTATAGTTAGCGGTAAAAATATATTATTTGTTTATCACTTCAATTCATTTTGAAAACAAATTCACACGTCGCGCCTTCAGCAATTGCTTTGTATGTCCTCTAGCGGGTCTTTGCTGAACTTAAGTGAAGTTTACTGCACCTGTACGCCGCATCACATTCTCTTCTTTGTGTTCTGTGGTGAAGACGCTGTGAACTGTAAACAAGAGAAGCATTCACCGTGAAGTTTTTGTTTCCACTGAACGAAACCTACCCATTCTTGTTGCAGCCTGGACTGACTAGTTTTGCCAATATATCATATACAGTTTAGGATAATAAAAGATAATTAATTAGTGCAAGTTAAAACTTAAGGCAGAAAACCATTTTGTCTCTTTAAAAGTAAAGGAAAATATTTGTAAGTGTGATGATGGAAATTTAGCTAAAGTCTTTGAAAGTGATATGTATAATTTTTATACTGTTATTTATAATTGGATGACCCAATACAGTGGTATGTCTGTGTTTCAATGGATAACTCTGGACAAAGAACCAGAGTGGCAAGCGGTGGAAAAACCTGTTATTATTAAGAAGTGCTAACATAGTTATTCATGACTCTGTACTCTTTGTGAAATAAGTGCTATAAGAACTTACCATAAAATGAACTCTGCAACATTTGTAGGAAAGAGTTGCCGAGAAATGGTACGAACACATGAGTAATAATGTTGAATGTATAGAACTGTTGAAAGTAGTACAGAACTACAGAACTATTTTGCCATACCTTCACATAATGCACTTGTAGAGAGAATATTTTCTCTGCTAAATGTTCAGTGGACAAATGAGCAAAATAAGCTCGCTGCCAAAAATGTAAAGTTAATGTTGTTCATAAGGTACAACATGAAAAATGTAACTTGTGCTGAATGTCATGACAGGATTATCTAAAAAGAATTTCCTGAAAAAGATCAAAGGAAATGAAAAGTATGTGAAATAAATGTCGTTAACTGAATTCCCCCAGTTTTTTGCCATTATGATATGGTAACCCTACTCAAGTTGAATTGTTCGATCTCCATGATACACATATGTTTAATGTTGGAGAGTTATGGCAGTAGACGTTTACAGTATATAAGAGATCCCGGAGAGAAAATTCATTCACACCCATTGCACGGCCTTAGTATTCTTGTGTTTATCACCTTCATGTACAAAATACAAAACTTTTCGATGCAAAGAAAAAACGACCTGATGTGGTACACACATGAGTTTCTTTTTCCTTTCAGTTTCACGGGTACTATTCATATAAAACATGTTCTATCTGTTCCACCTTTATCGCGGTAAAATGCCATTCCTATTGCTCATGTCCAAGGTTGTCCGCTGTTACAACTACTTTTTGTTTGTCAGTATAGCATGTAAGTGAAAAAAGAAACAATCCTCAATTTTCAGACTATGTCTGTAACTTGTACTTAGTTTCGGTTTCAGTTTGTTTTATTCGGGAATATTGTCTGGTGCTGGTACATTAGGCCCAGCGTACAGACTTAAATGTACATGGTACTTAAAGTTATGTCTATTTACAAAATATATACAGCGAGTTTCTCAGGAAACCCATACAGTGACCCACTGTGGGTCACCGAGAACAGTTCCCTTCGGTATTGTTTTTGTTTTTTACTTTGAAATGGTTTTATTTTTGTCTTTTCTTCTTTGTATACATATATATTTACAATTTGTTTACACACATGTACTTCCGCATTCACTCTGGGGCATATCATGAGATATGCCCCCTCACATATACACGCACATTCACACACAATATTATATATATACACACACTAGCACACACGCACTCACACACACGTGCGCACACACGCACACACACATGCACACACACGCACAGTAGGCACTCCAGATTAAGCGTCCCACTCGTATATGTTTGCTGGGCACACCAAGCTATGCGTCCCAGCACATTAAAACACCCACTATTTACACTTCCTACGTACACTTCCGCTGTTTTCCTGAGTGGGCAGGTTGCAGCTCCTAACTGGTTCCCTGGGGTGCAGGCCTCTGAGGTAGCTTGTGTATGGCATGGGGCCTGTGGTTGCTTGGGCGCACATCAGTCGGTGAGCCGTGCGACGTCTAACATTTTGATACGTGCATGCTTACGATGTTGCGGCTCACCTTTGCCAATGTTGGCAATCACGTAGTTTTTGTGGCTTCTGATGCGTGCCCACACTGCGGAGGCTTTCTTTGTTATTGCCTCAAGGATGGAAGGGATCTGGGTTTCTAGGTGAAGGGTTTGGTTGGTGGTTAGAAGAGGGCAGAGAGGATTTTCCGGAGGGAGAAGCTTTGGAGGGTTTAGATCTGTTTTAAGCTGGTTTTTGAGGCGTTTGCCCATGCCACACACGCATATAGAACCACTGACAGGATGAAAGCCTTGTACAGGACGAGTTTGGACTTCAGTTGCAGCTGTTTGCTGCGGACGATGAGAGCGCACAACTTTAGCCGCTGTCTGCCTTTGTTGGCGCTATTTTTTATGTGGGTGAACCAACACATTGTGCGGTCCAAGGTAACCCCTAAGTATTTAACTTGCTGACGGCAGTGCAATATTTGACCACCGACCGTTAGGTCCATTGCCAAAGTGTGACGCCGCTTGGCGAAATGGATCAGCTGGCATTTGTTGGGATTAATTTTCATTTTCCAGTCATGTTGCCATGAGAGGAAGTTGTTCACATAACATTGCATTTCTGGAAGACCGAAACGTGGATTTTTATGGTGGCTGTATATTGCAGTGTCGTCAGCATACATGGCGACCTTGCATCTGGCGTCCACTGGGAAGTCATTAGTGAATAATATATACAGAAAAGGGGACATTATTGCCCCTTGTGGGACGCCAGCCCGCATCATTCGCTCCCGAGAGGAGGATCGGTCCACTTGGAAGTAAAATTGCCGTTTTTCTAGAAAATTGTGCAGCAAGTATAGGTAATTTTGGAGAGCCGGCTCTAGACTTGACTCGACTTACTGGCAGGCTATGGTTCAGCCCGATGGTATTTTGCTGCGTACCTACCCTTAATAGGGTTTAACCGCAGATAGGTTTGTAAGATTTTGAGTGTTTATGGGTGACGTTGTTTCAGTTTTCAGTTTCAGTTTATTATAAAGTATTGGCCTGGTGCCGGTACATAGGGCCCAGCTTACAGGCTATATTTGACATTTATATACAATTTGCTTACTTATAACTAATTATAGTTTTTGGTTTGTGCAAAAACCCATACGGTGACCGTCTATCGGTTACCGAGAATAGTTTTCTTATGTCCCTTAAGTTCTGTTCAGTTTGGTTTATATATATATATATATGTGTGTGTGTGTGTGTGTGTGTGTGTGTGTGTGTGTGTGTGTGTGCATATTTACAATTATATACACGCATACATACACGCGCGCACTCACACACACACACCTTCTCTGGGCACACCAGAAATATGCGTCCCAGCGCACTGCACTATCTACACTTCATATATACACTTTCCCGCAGTTTTCCTGCGCGGGCAGGGGACAGCTCCTGAATATTTTCTGAGGCATGGGCCTCTGCCGGAACATGTGTGTGGCTTAGGAACGAGGTTGTGTGAACGCGCATTTGTCGGCGAGTCGTGCCGATTCTAGAATATTTTTATTCTACTATGTTTGCGGTGCCTCGGCTCGCCTTTGCCGATGTTGGCGATCACGTCATTCTCGTGGTTTCTAATGCGCGTCCATGCCGCCATTGCTCGTCTTTTTATTGCCTCCGGGACGAACGGGATCCGGGTTTCGCGGTGAAGAGTGTGGTTAGTGGTGAGGAGTGGAGCAGACAGGATTTTTCTGAGGGAGAGGTTTTGGAGGGTTTGGAGTTGCTTCAGGGCAGTTTTGGAGGCATTAGCCCAGGCTAAACATCCATACAGGACCACCGAGAGAATAAATGACCTATATAGTATCAGTTTTGACTTCAGTCGCAACTGTTTACTACGGAAGATGGGGGCGCACAACTTTAGCCGCTGTCTGCCTTTGTTGGCGCTATTTTTATGTGGGTGGACCTACACATTGTGCGGTCCAAGTACTGACACCTAAGTATTTAACCTGCTGACGGCAGTGCAATATTTGACCACCGACCGTTAGGTCCACTGCCAAAGTGTGATGCCGCTTAGAGAAATGTATCAGCTGGCATTTGTTGGGATTAATTTTGATTTTCCAGTCATGTTGCCATGAGAGGAAGTTCTTCACATAACGTTCCATTTCTGCAAGGCCGAAACGTGGGTTTGTGTGGTGGTTGTATATTGCAGTGTCGTCAGCATACATGGCGACCTTGCATCTGGCGTCCACTGGGAAGTCATTAGTGAATAATATGTACAGAAAAGGGGACATAATTGCCCCTTGTGGGACGCCAGCCCGCATCACTCGCTCCCGTGAGGAGGAGCGGCCCACTTGGACGTAAAACTGCCGTTTTTCTAGAAAATTGTGCAGCAAGTATAGATAATTTTGAAGAGCCGGGAAATTGTGGTGCAGTTTGTAAATGAGGCCATTGTGCCAGCACCGGTCAAATGCGGATTCTACGTCCAGAAATAGCGCCAACGTTGAAGCCCCATTGTTAAATTGCTCTGTTACGTCATCAGTTAGTCTGAGGAGCTGTAGTTCAGTGGAATGTCCTTTTCTAAAGCCAAACTGTGAATTTGAGAGTTCATGTGTTGCCGAGAGTTGTTTTTGTAGTCGAGAAAGGATACATTTTTCGAGCAATTTACCAATAGTAGACAAACGACTAATAGGGCGGTAGTTTTGCGGTTGTCTGGTGCTTTTCCCTTGCTTTGGGAGCATGATAACCTTAGCTCGTTTCCAAGTGGAGGGGAAATAGCCTTGCTGCAAACAGGCGTTAAATATCTTTGTTAGTTGCACCAGAGCTTTTCTCGGGAGATGCTTAAGTTGCTCATTAGTCACTTTGTCTAGGCCGGCAGCTTTCCCATTAGGCATTTTCCTAATGAGCTTGAAAACTTCCTGCGGTGTTATAATGGGTAGTTGTTGCTCTTGCTTCTGCGCCACCCAGGTTTGTACCCATGTCTGGACCTCCCGTTCTATTTCACGGTTGGTCACTGGGCTTTCGGTGAATCTGTCTTGGAGACAGACAGCGAAGACCTCGGCTTTCTCCTCTTCGGAGAAGTGCAAGCCGCTTTGAGTGTGCAGCGCCGCAGTTGCGGAGTTGACGCTCGTGGAAACTTTGAGAGCCTTGAGTAATTTCCACAAAGAAGAGTCCAAATGGGTGGTACTCAGCATTTTGTTTTCCCACTGTTCAATTTTATGAAGTCTAATTTGTTGCCGAATGACGTTGCGTAGCCATTTTGCTAGCACTTTATATTCAGGCTGTCGGGTGTATCGCCACAGTTTTCTCAAGCGTCGTCTCCGCGCAATGAGTTGCTCTACCTCGGGGTATGTGCAAAAACCGGGTGGTCTTGTGGTGTAAGTGGTAGCGCTTCTCTTGGTTGTGTGTAGCGAGGCAGTAAAGTTTTCAATGGCGACATCTATATCTGCCTCACTATAGTATGACAGTCTGGGTTGCGCCATCCCGTGCATTTCGATGGTGAACTTATTCCAGTCGGTCTCAGCCCTCCTTCGAGGGCCAGAGACACCGGCTGAAATACCACCCTGTGACGTTGTTAAATTTTGGTTAAGGCTTATATATTAAGGAGGCTATTTGATCCTATACTGATGACTCGCAGAAGTCAGCAATGTCTGCATTCTATGGATTTAAATTTTTTTTTTTTATAAAGCTTTAAGATCTTTTAGATCGTTTTAAAGTTTTTAATTTTGATGGTGGTTTGAATTTTGAGCCGAGTAGCTCCTTATTGGGATTATTTTTTGTAGTTTAGCTTTTGCTGCTGATGGGTAAACTACTTTGTTATGCGATATACCCGCAAGCCATACGGGGAACCCTATACGACCTGAAGCGGCGTGTTGTGGGGTCGTAATCCCCTAGAGATTTATCCAGGACGCTTTCATGTGTTGGTAACTTGTCGTAGAATTTTGCAGCCCGGCGCCTAATTTCATTCTCCACGTATGGAAGAGATGAGGCTTCGTGAAGTAGTCTCACGGGGAAGGATAAGGGGACAGAGGAGATGGACCGAAGTCCTCTGTTCTGCGCCATCTGGAACCACAGGAGCCAACTACCCGCTGCCATGCCCCACACTTCACGAGCATGAGGGGGATAATCAGAGCTCGGAATAGGTGTAATTTCAGGTGGACTGGCATAAGACCTCAGCATAAGCTACAGTGAGGCAATAGCCCCCTGCGTCCGCGCCGATAGGTCTCTAATATGCCCTCGGAATGTTAGACTCCTATCCAGTTTGACTCCCAGATAGGTAATGGAGTCTCTCCACTGTATCCTTTGACCCCGAAGTTGGAAAGTGAGGCAGTCTGCAGGTGTGGGACGTCTCGTGAAGAGGATGGCATGGCTCTTGTCTGGATTAACAGACATTCGCCATCGCCGACAGCAGTCATGGACGAGTCGGAGGTGTCTTTGTATAGGGTTGAAGGCTCTGAGGGTGTGTTTGTTGGTGCAGTATAGTAATACGTCGTCTGCGTATTGAGCTATACTGACCTGTGGTTCTGTTGGGAGGTCTGCCATAAAGACACTAAAGAGAGTAGGGTACAGAACAGAGCCCTCGGAGACTCCGCCTCTTATTGGCCTAAGTGTGGAGGTTCGCCCCGCAACTGTGACTATGAGGGTCCGGTGTCAGAGGAAACTGTGTAGGATGTGTATAAGTTGTGTAGGTAGCCCCAGTTGGATCAACTTGTGAAGGAGCCCTGTGTGCCAGGTGGTTGAGAAGGCCTTTTCTACATCCAGGGACACCACAGCAGTGAAGGCGCGCTCCTGAAAAGCCAGGGCAGCAGCCTCCACCACACGCAGTAGTTGTTGAGGCGTAGAGTGCCCAGGTCGAAAGCCGAACTGATGTTCAGGGATAGCTTGTATGTTTCCCAGTAAAGGGGATAATCGGTTTAGTATCATCCTCTCGAGAACTTTCGAGAGGATGGACAATAGGCTTATGGATCTGTAGTTGTAGGGATACACCAGATCTTTCCCAGGTTTCAAAATGCAGATCACCCGAGCCTCTCTCCACTCTCGTGGGAAGTGACCGGGTAAGGCACATGTTGAATACCCTAGTTAGGAAGAGCACGGCGTTGAAGGGAAGGTGACGAAGCATGAGGGGAGTTAGTCCATCAGGTCCCGCCGCCTTGTTGATTTTGAGGCGTTGTAATGCACCATGGGTTTCACTGGGACGTATCACCGGCAGTCGTTCCGCATCCTCCGGGGGCGTCGAAAAAATCGACGTACTTCTCGGCGGATACGTTCTGAGAATCTGTAGTCCTGGGGGTCATCTCTTGGACACATGGTACGCTCTAGCTAGTCGGCGAACACGTTGGCTTTGGCTTCAGGTTCATAGGCCAAGCCTCGGGTGCCCTAAATTGGCGAGTTGTATTGGCCGCGACGGTTTTGAAGACCTTTGGTGATCTTCCACACGTCCCCACTTTCAGTGTCCAGGCTGGCCATTCTATCCTCCCACGCTTGCACTCGGTGCTCACGCAGTCGGGCTCCGACCAGTCGGCGCAGTCGCCGTAATAGGGCTCTGTTGTGGGGCGTGCGATGCCTTTGATAAAGTCTCCGTACCGCCCAGGACCGGCGGATGAGAAGGATTATGTCAAGTGGGAGGACGTCTGGGTGTAAGGGTGCTGGAGCACGGATTGTGAGATTATGGGCAGTTCTTGTCACGATGGATGTGAAAGAAGAAACTACCGCCTCAAGAGTTGGGATGTCGTTGATTCTAGGGTTAGGTGGGATGGAAGTGCGAAGGCAATTACGAACTCCTTACCAGTCCGTTTCTCGAATATATGTCGAGCTGTCATGGCTGGCAATCCGGGTGTTGATTTCTGTCAGTACTGGGTTGTGGTCTGACTGGAGTGCATTTATTGATGTCAGTGTGAGATGAAATGGGAATTGCTTGATGATCGCAAAGTCTATGAAAAAGGGTAGTCCTAGACCATGCGGATGATGTGTGGGTTGCCACGGGCCCTCCACTCTTAGTTCGGGGTCCGCGTCAATGAGGCGGATGATGGAATTGCCTCGGGCGTCCGCCCTTCGATCGCAGTGCCAGCGTTGCTGCTTGGCATTGAAGTCACCAGCCACGATGACGTTGGGATAAAGGGCTAGGATGGAGAGGTAGTCATTTGGGACAAACTGCCTTCGGGGAGGGTGATATATTGAGACTGTCAGTATCTCTGTACCGTCAAGGTTCAAAGTGATAGCCGTGTTCTCTAGGGTTTGAAGGGGTGGGAGCTGGTTTGGACGATGGACTACGTTCTGCCTTACAAACACCGCCGTTCCGCCTCCAGGGCGACCTTGACGATCAGTTCTGTGGCAAATGTAGCCCAGTAAACGGAAGCGATCATTTGGGCGGAGGTGCGTTTCGCTAACTAGAATGGCGTCTGGGGCATAAGTGCGGACAAAGTGGGATAAATCCCCCGCCTGGCCGGCCAATCCGTACGCGTTCCAGAACGTGAACCGAAACGAAGTGCGTGATCTAGTTTGTCTGGCCATTTTGGGCGCTCTGGAGTAGAGGGGTCAGGAGGGCAAGCCCTTCCATTGCAATGAGCGTCTTGGCCGATGAGTCGCTCGCAGAACAGAATCTGACGATGAGGTCGCATATCCTTTGCCAATGGGTCTGCAACACTAGTTGCACCCACTTGAGCAAGTCAGTGAGCTCAAAGGCAGGGATTGAGGGGGTGCTGTGCGCTGTTGTAGTGTTTAACGCCCGCTTTTACTACTACGGCACCGCAGGCGATGACACTGATGATACATGGAATGAAGATGGAGCACCGGTGGAATGAGATGGCGGGGGAAACTGGAGCACCCGGAGAAAACCCGCCCTGACGCCGCTTCGTCCACCACGAATACCACATGCGGGTCCCTGTGATCGAACCCGGGCCGCCTAGGTGGTAGGCGAGCACGCTAACCGCTCGGCCACGGCGTCGCCGTTGAGGGGGTGTTGTGTGTGGAAGGAAGAGGTGCTGGGGTCTCCTCAGCTCTAGCCTCCTCCTGAGGACGTCGAGTGGTGGAAATATCACTCACCTCGGCCACTCTGGGTGCGCGTTTAGGCTCCCGGGGTTTTCTCTCCCTCTGTGGTCTTGGATTTGTTTGTATGGGAGATTTATTTTGGGGCTGGTGTTGTGTGATGGTTTTTGGTGATGCTCTCGAGACGTCCTTGGACTACTCGAGGTGCTTTGGGTGCTTTGAGCATATGACGTATTAGGGGTGTTGGCTGGTTGAGGTTGAGGTGCCTGGTGTCTCTGAGTATTTGAGGTGGAAGGTCTTCCTTGGCCTCCCCTTACGGGAGTTGAACCTTGAATTCCTGTGGTTTTCTGGAGGCGATCACTCTCTTCCTCGTGGGACATCCTCCGTAACAGGCCACATGTTTTCCCATACAGTTTGCGCAGGTGGGCTCGTCCGTTATTACTCGTGGACAGGATTCTTTGTGATGCGCTTCACCACAGCGGAGGCATCGCAGGTTTCTGCGACAGAAGTGGCTTGGATGGTAAAGCCAAGACACCGGTAGCACTGTGGGGGCCCAAAAGAGCTCGTCACCGCCTCCACCTTCACCCTGAGGTAGCAGAGAGACGTGACTCCGTCGATTTTCATCTCCGGATCGCACGCCCTCTCCACCACAACCAGGAAAAGGGGAATTGGCCTCTTGGCTTCCCCGTTCTCGCCCGGTTTGGTAAGTTGCCTCACCAGCCGAGGGGTGATACCTTTACGACTTAGTTCTTCCTCAATATCGCCCACGGGCGTATCTACTGGAAGACCTCTGATGATGCGGCGGATGTCTCGAGTTTTGTCGAGACCAAACGTAAAATGAGGGAGATTTCTCCGCTCAAGGACAGATAGGAGGGTCTTATAGTCCCCCACATGTTTAGCCTGAAAGACGTAGCGGCTCTTCCTCCTCGTTACCGAGCACGCCCCCGAAAGTGTTGGCATGACTTCTTTTAAGAAGCCCACCATACCCCTGAAGTCGTCTACAATGATAGGCGGAATATGCTGCTTGGCTCGTTTTTGTTGTGTTGGACCATCAGTCGAGACATTTGGTGGGTACTGTCGGCGCTTCTTCCGGCGGTTGACCACTTTCCAAAATTCTGCCTCGTCCACCTCAGTGGAGATGTCAGAGGAGCTTACCTCGTCTTCGTCCATTCTGGACGGTTCAGACGGGACCACGGTCTCGTCGGTATTTGATTCCGCGTCCGATTCTTCGCGGGAGATGTCAGAGTCTGCCTCTGAGCTTTGACCTAAACGTGAATTTGATCCGCGTTTAGCGTCTTGGTTAGACGTATATTTGGCTAAGGCCAAACGTTTGGCGTTGCCATTTCCGCCTTGTATAGGCTTTCGGCGTCGCCGGTTGACTGTCTCCTGAGGTGAGCTCTCGGAAACGTTTTTAGTTGCGCCATGTGCTGGGCATTGCTGAGTCCTGTATATCATGTCTGGGTTTGTTGTTTTTAACAGTGGGATTGGGTACGGGAATAGGTTTAGTAGTAGGCATTGCACCCAAAGGTGCAGCGCGGTACAATAGCATCGGGCTGACCACTTACCTCTAGCAGCGGCTGCTAAGAAGCGTCGCCAACAGAGGACCGAACACCCAAAGAATGCGCCTATGTCCACCCGAAGGTGTTGGCTTTAGCCTTGTTGACTGAACCGCTACTACTTATTTAACGACGATTTGTAGTCGAGTTTTGCTCATGTGCACGTACTAAGAAGCACAAAACTCACCTTAGCGTGCGGTACTAGGAGACCAATCCCAATGCTTGATACAAGCACCAATCAGGAACTCCAATACAAGCACCAATCAGGAGCCAGCTGTTGTTGCCGCTCCAGGAAAGCTATAGCCTTGGGTTAGCTCTAAAGTTTGCTTTTCAAACTTCTTTTAGAGCTTTACCAGGTTATCTTGGCTAATAAATGTGTATTAGCCCAAAGTTTGAAGCTTGTGCTGTCCACCGGCATGTGCACTTCAGCTTGTTACGGGATCCCCTGCTCCGTAGAGATGGCTGAAAATTCCGTCTTTCCACCAGTGAGAAGCAAACGTGTACGCTCTGCTCGAACACCAACGCTCGAATCGGAGAGCCGGGAAAAAAATGAAATAAAATGAAAAAATGTTTATTTGGGCATGCTTACAACATGCCCCGGCTGTTTAGGAAAATCCCTCTTCAGCCTAGTGTGGTATTTGTTACGTTTACGTGTTGGGATTTCCCTCGGCTTAGGTGCGTATTTGTGTTATTTGTGTTTTTGTTGACATTGTGTAGTGTAGTGTGTTGTGATTTGTGTATCTGTGTGTCAGTTTCCGTGTTCCACATCCATGGCTCCATTCATGTGCTTCTGCCCAAAGAAGATCCTAGGTTTTGTTGCTTGTTTTTTGTTTTTATTTTAACGTTGTTGCTTGGCTCATAGGTATTTTTTGTATTGGTGCAGTTTATAAATAAGGCCATTGTGCCAGCACCGATCAAATGTGGCTTCTACGTCCAGAAATAGCACCTACGTTGAAGTCCCATTGTTAAATTGCTCTGTTATGTCATCCGTTAGTCTGAGAAGCTGTAACTCAGTAGAATGTCCTTTTCGAAAGCCAAACTGTGAATTTGAGGGTTCATGGGATTCCGAAACATGTTTTTGAAGTCGAGAAAGTATAAGTCTACCAATAGTAGACAAGAGGCTAATGGGGCGGTCATTTTGCGGTTGTTCGGTGCTTTTCCCTTGCTTTGGGAACATAATTATCTTGGCTCGTTTCCAAGTAGAGGGGAAATAGCCTTGTTGCAAACAGGCGTTAAATATTTTGGTCAGTTGCACCAGAGCTTTTCTCGGGAGATTCTTAAGTTCCTCATTAATCACCTTGTCCGGGCCGGCAGCTTTCCCATTAGGTAATTTCCTATTGAGCTTGTAAACTTCCTGCGGTGTTATTAGGGATAGCTGTTGCTCTTGCTTCTGCGCCACCCAAGTTTGTACCCATGTCTGTACCTCCCGTTCTAAAACAGTTGGTAACGGGATTTTCGCTGAATCTATCTTCAGGACAGTCAGCGAAGACCTCCGCTTTCTCCTCTTCGGAGAAGTGCAAGCCGCCATGAGTGTGCAGTGCCTCAGTTGCGGAGTTGATGCTCGTGGAGACCTTAACGCCTTTAGTAATTTCCACAAAGAAGAATCGGAATGGGTGGTACCCAGCATTTTGTTTTCCCACTATTCAATTTTGTTAAGTCTCATTTGTTGCCGAATGATGTTGCGTAGCCATTTTGTATTCAGGTTGACGAGTGTACCGCCACAGTCTTGTCAAGCATCGTCTCCGCGCAATGAGTTGTTCTACCTCGGGGTACGTGCAAAAACCGGGTGGTCTTGTGGTGCATGTGGTAGCGCTTCTCTTGGCAGTAAAGTTTCCAATGGCGACATCTATGCCTGCCTCGCTATAATATAACAGTCTGGGTTGCGCCATTGGGAAAAAAGTTATATTAGTCAAATTGTGTATTTTAATTAGCTCTACGGTTCTCCTGAAATATTTTTGTCTATCTTTTACTGTTCCCTGTTAAATATAATTTTTAACATTCATTTACGCAAAGGTGAGTTCACGTTTTATTTTCAGAAATGCAATACGTAAACTTTATGTGATGTTAATGTGAAACACATTGCATTTAAATACAAATGTTTAGAGCCGTTTTTCAAAAATAAAAAATAACGAAAACTCTTTCATGAAAAGGATAGAGTTCTTGAAATGCTTTGTGTCATATCCTGAAAGCTGCAGAACCTATAAAGTTTGGTATTCATTCAACTTTTCGTTTCTTAGTTATGTTGTCATACGTAGTTGGAACAACGTCCATTTATAACCACACGACGCCGAGAGAATAGTTAGATTAAACTGAAGGAACAAAATTCTCCCTTCTTATATTTTTAATCCAACTTTTTCGCCTTGCTCCGTCATTTGGAAAACTCTGAAAGAAGAGTAAGGTTAAAAAGCATTGCTTTAAAAAGCACTGGCGAAGAGGACTTCTCAACAACATATGATTTTAAGATGCAAAGAACACATTTACGTCCTTTTCATTCTCAATTCAGTTTCAATATTTTTAAATATAGGGTTAACATTCAGCGCATACTAGCTATAAGTACAGTAACTGCAGTCTTAATAATTATACTTACTAATGAAAAATTATTCCCTCTTCTTACATGAATTTCTCCAAAGCAGTAACAATAATGCACCATTTCCGCTGTTATAATTGAAAAAGTATTTCACTTGTTATTTCCGCACTGAAACCATTGATACTTTCAAAACACATTGGCAATTGCATCTCTGTACCTGTGTTCCAATGGACTCAACACTCATGAAACCCACATGTCACTTGACTTCATGGACGTCGGCAGACCCTTTTCCAGGGGGGCTGCATGTTGGAATTTTGCAATAAAACAATATTAATTCATTATTTTACTGTCAATGTTATAGTATTTGTTGTGAATAACCGTATTAAATAAGAACTATTCCTTACATCAAAATTAAAATAAATCAGTAATTTATTGCACATTAAGTGCATTAGCTTCCAAGAGGGGGCCGCGGACCCCTTGTCAACCCTTGACGACACCCATGTGTCCCACTTTAGGATTAAATGTTGTGCTCGCGCAGTGAATCACTTGCCTCTCTAGTCTATTATTACTTTATGATTGAATAAAATTGATTTATCGATGACTTAGGTTACCATCACTTCCAAGCACAGTAACTATTTAGTGACATATACCAACAAATGTCCTCCCCGCATGGGATGCGGGGGCATTTGGTACCATCGGAGCAACTGCACCAGTAGCGAAAGCTGAGCTCCTGTACAATCCTACCAAGAGATGCCTGGATCTCAAAATTTAAAATCAACAGCTATAATTATTTGGATACAGTTTAGTCCCAGCGAACCGTTGCACCACGACCGGGAGCCTTTGAGGAGCGCATTGCTACCTGTTATCATTACGCCAACCTCAGTTACACCCGCCACCCTACAAACTCCACAGCTCCTATTTCATTGGTTAAGACCTAACAAGGGCAGGTGCTCGAATGACACATCTAAGGCTGCTCTCAGCCTGTCATCTCTGTCCTCAACAAATGTCCAGCCAAAGACCAGATAGCTCCAATAGCGCCTAATGAAGCCATGACTCTATTCAAGGTTAACAAAATGTTGAAGCTCTGGTGTGAAAATTTAAAACATTTACCCTCAGGCCGTTGAGTACCATTACAACCATACATTTTATTTCCATGGCTTCACCTCAAACTCCATAAAATATATTGTAATCATATACTCAGGAGAATCATACGCCTCTGTGTGTTGCGAAGTCAATGCGACGCTTCCATTTTTATTCGTAAACAGGACGTTACGCGGGTTGCCAATTTTTAAAAGTAAAATTATCATACCAGCCACTCAAAATAATAGATTTGGATTCAAAATTATCGTACATCATAAACCAAATGCTACAACAATGAAGATATCTAAACAATACTTATGAAAATGTAATAGCATTGATGTTTATGGTATCCACTTAAAAGATTGATGACCTCAATCAGTATTACCTTTACTGTGTACCTTTAGCAGTTATGTTTCTTGTAATCTGAAAATTCATCACCTTCCTCAACTGCTGCAACATTATGCAAATTTGTTACTGAGATAAACTTTAACATCTTCTCGGTAACTTGCAGATTTTCAGATCCACCACATTCTTTCATAAGCTGGGACGACAGAATAAGTCCATTTACCGTATCTACTGCCAATCTGTTTCGAACTTTGGCTTTTATTAAGCCCAGTTTAGAGAAGTCTTCCACAAGAAGCGTTTCTGTGGGGCAACGAAATCACTGATAATGCAAGCTCCGCCAGTCCTTTGAAATCAGTATTTCCACCAAGGTGACGTGTTTAACAGCACTCCAGAAACTGCCAGGTTCAGGCATGTTCTTTATTTCACACGGAATATCACTTATTCCTACTTTTCTCCATTGATCATCAATTTTCTGAACAGTACCTTCATTGGGATTACCAGATCTGGGCACACTGGCAACAAGAGGATAAAGGGTAGAAGGATATGAAATGGTTGCCTTAGACTTAGAGGACTGGAGACAGGCCATGAAGGCAAAAGTGATGTCGCTATTTGTAACTAATTTTATTTCGCAGGTGTGACAAACCAGTGAAAATGATATTTCGTCGGTATCGAACTATCAACATTCAAATTATCGTACACCCCCATAATTATTGTACGGACTGGCAACCATTGTTACATCTTTGTCTTATATTTAAAGGTTATGTAGGTAGTGTTATCGCCAAGGTAATACTAATATCAGAAGTATAACCACTGTATTCTACTTCATGTGGAAAATATGCTTATCGTTATTGTTAAAACACAAATTAGACCTCATTTTTCGGTATGATATTTATAGGTATATAATGGAGAAGTTTCGCATTTGAAAGAGACATTTTCTAAGCTTGTAGTTTCCAACCTGAAGCAATCCACGTGGATTTGACACCAGTTCTGTTACGTTACTTTGGACACTGTATAAACATCAACATACAGTAATTAGCAAAAATATTAGGGAGAAAGGACAGCAGTAAAATAATGAAAGAGTAAAATGTGCAAAAATAGTGTAAATCTGGAAAGAAAACAAAGTTAACACAAATGGAAGCAAAACTTAGGGAGTACAGAGCTCGAAAGCGTCAGGAGGCAATGATGTCAGCGGCGAAAGAATTGCTATCCAGCACTCTTAGCATCAAAAAATACGAAAAGGAACTTATCCCACCAGGATCACCACCAGAAGAGGTTAGGGTGAGACTATTGAGACAAGCTGCTCCTTTATCATTGGTCATTTAGGTTCTGACTTATTGACAAGCAGTGCGGATTATAAACTCTTGGCTTCACTTAAACGTATAATAGTCTAAAAGTTAAGAGTAAAGAGCTCAGCAGAAGATTAAGGCACTGCCGTTATAACATTCTGGCGACGCGTACAATCATATTCTGCCTTCTACAAATTACCTCCTAGGAAAGTTTTAATGAATACATTTGAGGGCCATACAACTTATCTTAAAGCTTTATAGGTTGTTCTTCGTTTTATAATAGGTACGGTAACTAACTTAAATGCATAATTTTGGGAGAATCCTTTCAGGAATCCAAATGCCCATTCTGTCGAAATACGGACAACTTGTATCTTTATGCTACCAGTGATATCTAGGACTAGAAGGTCAGCTTAAAAGTATGAAAACAAGTCCATTTTACATTCATAAAAGTAGCAATGAAAGGAGAGTGCATTCCCTTTTGATTTACATAATCAAAATTACCTACCAAATACTAGCAGAAAAAATTGTCCAAGTTGACCTACTGGCACATACTTTGACATATGAATGCATACTTTGCAGAGCACGAAGTATTAAAACTAGTAGCCACTTTTTTCAGAAATATTGAAGCGTCTAATTCCTTCCCAGTTCAGTTTAGATTGCTTAACACAGGCATAAGGATATGTTATAACCAGGCATAGGAATCCCTAACTGGTTTGCTTGACATAAACCTTGCACTACAAAGAATGCAAAATAGGAGAGGCTAGTTAGTAATATTAATAGTTGATTTATTATGGTATTTTTCATTGTTACTGCAGATGTTATTTTGCTTTCCAACTTTTCCTTTTAGAGAAAGATTAAGTATTACTGTGTGTTTTCTTTTTATCAATGACAATAACAGGAATATAAGGTTGAAAGATGGCCAAAAACATATTTTAGAAATGAAATGTAACATTCCTGTGACTTTCTCTATTTCTATGAAAGCTGATTCTTCAGTTTACTTTGTGTTAATCAAGATGGATATTTGTAGAAATGCTTTTATTACCTATTTTCTTGTGGTATAGTGGTAATATGTAAACACAGTAGAATTAAGTGAGTCATATCTTTTAATAGCTGGTCGCTAGGTGATGGCTTTCATATTCCTTTCTCTTTGCATAACCAGGAGAGAGAAGAAAAGGAAAAACAAATGACGAAATCCCATTTAGAAAAGTATAAGTATTGGAGAATTCAGGCCAATTATAAGGAATATCTAGAAATGGTTAACTCAAAACAATGTGTGTGACATAAATGGTGTGCTTTAGTGAGAGGTATATATTTTGGCAGTACGATTTTAAGCTATCTCTTACTGTTTATCATTTATGCAAAAGTCATCCAGAATGAAGAGGTCTTAAGAGGATATTCCCAGAAAATCATAACATATATACTACCTGGTAATGCAACCAAGTGTATTGACCTTGATTGTCAGAGTGCTTTGATCACTTGTTATTTGTTTACTAAAACAGCAAAATACTAGTAACTTAGTATATTAACTGACTGCACACCAATGCACGATCTCCTGTGCATGCCATTGTGACACTTTACTGTCCTGAAGATATTATTGCATTCAAACAGAGTGTGCATGCACTGATTCATGTGTATGTGCAGTAAACTCGCGTAAACAACTCAGAAATTTCACATTCTTTCCAATACGCCTCATGGGTTTGTCACCTAGTACATTTCATTTGTTGCAAAAATATCTTAAATATGTTGTTGTTAGCTAATGCTGGATTTCTGACAATGAAGTCATTAATCCTCTTGCTCTCCAATATTTTTCACTGATGGATGGGGCATTAGAAGTGTTCGGACATATTTGAAGGTGGTCTCGATCCATTTCCTCTTGCAGATCACATAGAGGACAGAGTGGTGAAGAATATATCCCAATTCTGTTTAAATGTTTTGCCAGATAATCATGTCCTGTAATCAACCTGAAGGTTGCAACTGTTTGAATGTTTGGTAGTTCCCATCTTTTATTTTTTGATTTTTCATAGTAATATTTTGCAATAATTTTTTTGAATTCAGAGTTGACTAATCTTTTAGCTGCATAAAATAGTAGATTTAACTATTGATTTCTGCACATTGCCGGTACCCTTTTTTACAAGAAAATCAGCTTTCTCATTACCACTCAGTCCACAGTGAGCTCGTATCCATTGGAAGACTAGGTGTTTTTGAAGTGCTGTTAGATGGGTAAGGATTTTCCAATGTTCTATAATTGTTTGGTTTTTTGGTGACAACTTGAAAGTAATTGCTATAATTGCTGCCCTGGAATCTGAGAGAATAACTGCTTGCTGAAAATGTGAAATTCTGTACAAAAGATTTTGTAGGGCCATTAGAATTGCTTCAATTTCTCCATCAAAGTTTGTAGTTCCATAACTTAAAGATTTGTAATAGGAAAAGAGGTGACATGTGACTCCAGCACCTGCTCCATCTTGGTTTGATGTTAATGATCCATCAGTATAAATATGGAGCCATTCGTGTTCTGGAAATCTAGTATGGATTGTCTGTAATGCCAATAATTTTAGAACACTAGTTGGAGTATCACTTTTCTTAACTTCTTCTATCAGGTGTAAATAATATCTGATGTCTAATGTTTGTGTCGGATTGACTTTAGATATGAAGTTTTCCTTTGAATTAGGAAGGTATACATTCTTCTTGATGTCTTGAATTTTGGAAAGAAAGCTCTCCTGAGTCTTTAGTGTATGTGTAAAATTTCTCCTGTGCCATGTATTGAATGGGAGTCTGATCAACTTTTCGTGTTGAATAAGAGCCGCTTTTTCTATTTCATATTCAATGGGGCATTGGTTGGTTAGTATTTCCATAGCTGCTATTGGTGTGGTTTTGATAGCACCTGTAATTAATCTCAGACTTTGGTTTTGAAAGATTTGAATCTTTTTTGTGTTTGCTGTTACAAGAACTTCGCTGCAGTAAGTAAATAATGGCTTTATATACACATTGTATGTTGTGTTAAGAGTTGCTCTGGAACATCCCCACTTCATTTCTGTTAGACGTTTTAACATTGAAAGGCGCCTCTCTGCTCTTTGTATTACATTTTCTATTTGTTTGGTCCATGTAAGTTTAGTATCAAATGTAACTCCTAAATACTTTGCTTCCTTTGTTTCTGGTAATTGTTAACCCTCAAAATTTAGTTTTATTTTTAGTGGCTTTTTTCTTAGTGAAAAGATTTGGTAGTTTGATTTTGTTGTATTAACAGTCATTAAATTTTCTTTGGCCCACCTTTGTAATTTGGTTAAGGATTGTTGCATGGTTTCTTCTAGTTCTGTACTTTTGCTTTTTGGTTTTGAAGTCCACATTACCAAGTCATCAGCAAATAGTGCACACTTCACACCTGATTCTTGTATTTGTTGTGGCAGATCGTTAATAAATATATTAAAAAGTGTTGTGCTGAGCACTGCACCTTGTGGTAAGCCACGGTGTACTTGTTTGTATTTAGATATATTTCTTCCATATCTGGTTGCAATAAAGCGTTGTGTTAGGAAATGACATAGCCATGAAAACATTGGACCTTGTATCCCTATTTTTTTTACTTTCTTTAGTAGTTTTGTTCTGTATATAGAATCATATGCACTTTGGATATCTTAAATATAAGTATTTTAATCTAAAGCCTTAAAGCAATTTTTGGAAAATGTTTCATGTAAAGAGTGGTTTAGGGTGGGGGGATTTTCTTCAAAATCTCAGTTGCATCCTTGGAAGATGCTAAACGCAAAGCTCCATTTTTAACTCACTTTCTTTTTGGTTTATGTCGTTCACACACACGTGCACACACATTAATCAACACAAATATTTACAGAAATGCTTTTATTACGCATTTTTGTTGTAGGTACAGTGAGGAAGTAGTAGGTTGAAACAATAGTCAGATCTTGGCCACTGCTATGATGGCTAAAAGAAATCTGGTGTGATACATACACACAACTCTATACAGAGGTATTTTTTAGACATGGCGAGTAACGTTGCCGATATCCGTGCAAGTGACATCATGCAAATTGGTGGTGGGGGGTAACATGTTTCATACTTGAAATAAACAAGACACTGCTAATAATCCGACCAAGCACTATACTTAGTCACATGCTGTTCTGTGATGTTTACTACACAGAAGTCGGAGAGATACTAACCTGACACCCCTATGGTCTCATAAATACAAAAGTGAACTCAACCATGAACCACTGCACAATTTCCAGACATTTGCCATGTCTAAAAAACCTCTGTAGTAATGAGACAAATTCACATATAATTCTGTAATAAGCAAATCTTATATCTACATTATAACACAGGGTGTCTCAAAAAACTAATACTTTGAATGACTATAAAATGATCATGATGAACATAGAGACAAGTTTAAAGGCTTGAAATACAGAAGAAAAATATAATTAAAGAATCATGTTTGTAAATGTTCAGATTGATCATTGTCATTGTACAGACAAAGTTGTTAGTACAAACCAGAGGATTCGCAAACATCACAAAACAGTTTATTTGGAATTTTGCAGCATTCTCTTTTGGTTTACAATTTCAGTGCATCAATTGTCCTTGGTTTTGTGCACTCAACTCTGTCCTTGAGGTATTCCCATAAAAAGAAGTGCATTGGCATGAGGTATGGGAAACGCGCAAGGTAGTCCAATCCATGTGTTTAGATAAGGTGCACCAAGATGAGTAATGGTAGTGGGGAGTTGCTCCATCTTGCTGAGAGTAGATCTCATCCTCATCAGTTTGGGGACCAATGGACCCTGCAGCAAGGTTAGGCACCTGTCACCATTGACAGTTCTGTTAAAAAAAAATTGTCCTTTGACGCCCAATGCTGATAGCCTGTATCACACTGTTACTCCTGGTTGTTGTTGTTGGTGTAGTGTTTAACGCCTGCTTTTTCTACTGTGGCACCACAGGCGGTGACACTACACCTGGTAAGTTTATGGGTAGTTATTCTTAATTACATTTTTCTTCGATAATTCAAGCCTTTAAACTTGTCTCTGTGTTCAGAAATAACTATTTTATAGTCATTCAAAGTATTGGCACATGTTTTTTGAGACACCTGTATATTTTTTGCTTAGAAGAAGATTTCAAATTAAGCAATAAATAAGTGCTTATTTACAGTATGCAGAAACAGTAGTCAAATGTTTATTTGTAACAGTACTCCTAATGGAAACGAAAAAAAGAATGGGCGGATGCAATGAGTTAGAACTTTAAAGAATGCCCATTAACTGATGCTTAGCATGGATAATTTTAACTTTGAATAGGTACTTTGAAAATGGTTGATGCTGTGTTAATGCTTACTTGATTCAAACAATGTATTTAATCAGCTTTTTTCGTTAAACATACTGAAAGCAATAATTGAAATAAAGTATTATGTCCCTGAATTACTGCAGCTTTTCTATGCTATGCACAAACTGTGTTGTATTTTTAGAATAATATGTGTGTGCATCCATGCAAGAGAGAAAGAGCAGCTTAACACAAAATTAAAAAGTCAGTTAAATAGCAAACTTAGTATTTAAGTTCAGAACTTCCAAGGAAGATGTTCAAGGAAATTCTGCAATCCCAAAAAGTACTCATATGGAAACATTTTCATGAGTTCTTACTTTCTCAAAAATGTATCTTAAGGATTTTTATTATTTAAAATATATTTATATAGCAAATAAAACTTATGGCAGAACACAAATATATAGAAATATAATAAATAGGCAGGATTGTATGTACAAGAATGTAGATCTCATCAAAACATACAATTTATGTAAATTGAAAATGTTTGTGCGATTAACCAGTGGCGTATACTGGAGTTGTGACTTGGGCTATCACTAGGCCTCCATGGCTGTGCCATGACTATTCGCCTCTTACCAAAGCAGTCTGGGTTCGATCCCAAATGACTACATATGGGATTTGTGATTAATAAAATGACACAGAGAATGGTTTCCTCCGGGTTCTCCGATTTCCTCTGCCATTTCATCGATGCTCCATCTTCATTCTGTGCATCATCATCTGTCACCGCCTGTGGTGCCATATGTAGTAAAAGTGGGTGTTAAACACTACCAAAAAAAAACTAGGCCTACCAGATCTGGACAATAAGGAATTGTTGATGAAATGTTAACTTTATGAACAGTGCAGTTAAATAAATTTTTCTTGAAATGAGCTAAACAACAATAAATAAAAGTAAAATGGACAATTTTACCATACCGTATATGTAAACTGCAATCTCACACTATAAAAAAAAAATTCCTTGTGTGCTCTCAATGAAACAAACATGTCTTTTTCCACCAATAGAAGAGCCAAGTTGCTCAGACAGATTTTCTTTGTGTTACCTGTAAATAAAATTTTATTCATTTCAAAGCTGAAAAAGTCCTTTCTGTAGTTGCAGTAGTGGAAGGAAATGTTAAAATCAATTCACCTAATTTATAAACTTCAAATTACAGAACATCAAGTCCATTTGATTTCATATAATTTGTGACGGTTAGAACATACTTGTTAGAAAAATTGTAAAGTGAATATAACACTTCAAGTTTATTTTTCTAAGACAGAGTAATATCTAAATAAACATGGTTCTCTCGGTTCACATAATACATTTGTTGGGCAACTTTTATCATAACTCACAATGTTTAGAATCCAGTAGGGCTAGAAATTTCAACTGTTTCTGAGATTGAAATTATAATTCAGTTTGAGCTATTAATGTGTTCAGGATTTCACAGAAAATCCTTAAGTACAAAGAATGGATTTCATCTTCATGATAATTTCTCTTTCTAGGTCTTTCTTCATCAGCAACGCTCATAGTTTCTGATCATATTTCTTCAAACCCTTTGTTGATATTTTATGTTTATCCAAAGCTGTGATTAAATACACTAAGGTTGCAAAACCTGTCCTCTTTCAGTGTTTTTTCTCAGTTGCAAAGAACAAGTGTGGCCAGCAATAAGTTTATTTAATTCACATGAACCAGACAGCCACACATACTTATAATTATTAAAACATCCTTTGTAACAATTCTTATTTTTTTTGCATCTGCTCATAGAGCAAGTGTGTAAGAGCTAGAGTAGGCCTTCTCATTTTACGATCACTAACTTATCCTCATATTTCAACTGTGAATATAGTAGTGTTACTAATTGTTTTATTATACATTATTCATCCATTTCAAAGAATTAGCATTAGCAACCGTCTTGGTACACTGTACACTATGAAATAAATAATGCTAATACTAATACAGCTAGAGCACCATAGCAATTGCACAATATTAAAAACATGCTCTTTCGTGCAACTCCAAGCCAGTCGTATTCATATGGCCCATTTTAGAGATGCTCATGTGAGTAGTGACACAGGATTCTGAAGCCTTAATGTGTTTATTCCTGCGCTTATCGTAGTGAAGGCTGCAAGCATCTGAAGCCCTATTCTACAAACACCCCCCCCTGTTCAACGGTAGAGAGCATATTTCATCCTACGCACTAATTCTTCATGAGGAAAACGAACTAGTGTTGAAATAATAATAATAATAATAATAATAATAATAATAATAATAATAATAATAATAATAATAATAATAATAATAATAATAATAATAATAATAATAATAATAATAATAATAATAATAATAATAATATCATTATCATTATCATTATCATTATCATTATCATTATCATTATCATTATCATTATCATTATCATTATTATTATTATTATTATTATTATTATTATTATTATTATTATTATTATTATTATTATTATTATTATTATTATTATTATTATTATTATTATTATTATTATTATTTATTAATTTCTAGTTTATTTTAGATCTGGGTTTCAGTGATAGCTTTGACAGCCCACAATATATACTACTGCTATTAACCATTTCTGAGATATTCTTATTATAGGTTTAAATTTTCAAATACACTGTTTTTGAATTGTAAGTCACTGTTTATCTTTTCTTGCGGTGATACAAATAGCCCAGAATTTCAAAACCATTGCAAACGGTCTGCATTTTAAAAATCTGACTATTGCTTTAGCCTCCACTATTCTTCTTATAGCTATAACAAAATATGTAAATAGGTATTGAAATAATCATTTATTTATGCCAACAAACTTACTGTTGATGTTTTTAAACACACAAGCCGTGTGTAGGCAATCTCAGCTGTGGCATTGAGCTCTACCTCTCAAACATGTATTGAAAGTTTATCTCTATTAACAAGTAGAAGAAGGAGCTTTTATAAGAATACATAGTTTGTAAATAAGTAGTAAAAGTCATGTGAATGTAACATCAAACATTTTAGTTTTATTTTCATGAGCAATATTATTTCTTTGCAGGAAGATGCTCGCAGTGAAATAGCTTCTTCTGAAGTAAGTGAAAGTGAATCATTTCTGAGTGATTCGATTACAGATGTTGCCAAAAGTGTTACATGGTTCACTGTGGTTACATATTGCCTATATCTAACTCTCTGGGGTACCGTGTATTGTATTGCTATTCATTATGAGTTTGGCACAGTGTACTTAATTGTATCAGCATTGTATGGTATTTGGATTAACACAAGAACAGGTCCAAAGAGGAAGGGTGAAGTAAGTGCCTATTCAGTGTTTAATCCCAACTGTGAGGCTATTGATGGAACTCTAAATGCTGAACAGTTTGACAGAGAGATAAGATATGGACCCAGCAGTGTCCGCTAGCAGTGACAAGTTGCTGGAATGAACAAGTATTACATCAACAAAATCAATGCAGTGTTTATAAAATATGCTAATAGAATTGTTTTATACCCAAACTACTTGAATTAATGTAATCATTTGTTAAATAAAAATGTAAATATTTACATGGAGTTAAATTTTAAAAGTAAGTTTATTGCTGCTGTTATTCTTCTCCCACAAAATTTAAGCACAAGAAAATAACATCATGCTTATGGTATTGGCAGTGCCACCTAGCTAATTTTTCTGGCTGTATTCTCCCATCCCTAATAAAAATCTCTCATTTCCAAAGATGTTTTCAAGTTAACTGAAAGTTTATGGAAAATTAAACTTTAAGGAAACATCATTATAAATTTGTTATACAACTTCAAGTTTATTCAGAGTAACTTAGTATTCTTAGAAGATACTTTTATGAATAGTGACAGGATGATACCACTGTTGCTTCATACTTAATACTGATACTGATTTTTAAGCACTGATACTCAGTACTCGCTTTATAAAAGGCTGTAAGAGTAATAGCTTATTCAATGAATTTAGCTATTTAGTAATTTTCAGTGTATAAACACAAGTAACAATTGAACGAAGAAACTGAAGCAATATAAATCAACTAAGAATAGATGTATTTAGACTATACCTCAGTTACGTTTGGTAGCTGTGAATTATTTCAAATAACTAGACCAATTTTGCAAGTTAATCTGTAGCATCCATAGTAGCACTGTTTATTGTGGTCATCATCATTACAGACGCTAGGTGACATTTCTTTTCTGTCATATTACCAGTTACTGAAACAATCTGTGGTATTTCAAAATCTGTTACTCTATCCTTATTCTTCAAAATAAATATATATTCTATTCCCAAAAATATAAGTTGACTAAAATACAATTCAACATAAATTGAAGCCAAGTAAACAGAATAGTCCAACAAATGATGTAATTAATCTTTCAAATTGTAACTTTAATGAGAAAGTACTTTCCTAAATAAAGGTATTAAAACATGGATAGGTTTTTTAAAAAAAATATAGATGATTATATTGCAGATGTCCAAATTGCCAGTCAAAATTTAAATGAAATGACTATTTCATACATAGAGGTGTTAAATTATCATACACAAATTATCATCTGGTCATTCTTTCTTTCGTATAAATGTTCACTGGGTCATTCTTTTGTTTAGTTGAACTGCACCAATCGTAATCAATATATTTTAGTTATTATTTATTAATGCCAACAAGCTTACTGCTGGTTTTTTTAGACACAAAGGTTACTTAAACCCGGGACATAAAGTACTTACAATTGTAAGTTGCCCTTCGGGTATTTATCTCTGATGTGAGATTCCCTTGTGGTCTAACCGGGAAAAGTACAAATCAACTGGGGAGTTTAATGTTGTACCGGCAAGTTGGCCATGGTAGCTTAGTGTTAAAGCAGTCGCTCGATAAGCAGAAGATCCATGATTCAAATCCCGGCTATGGCATTGATTTTTCAGTCCTGATTCAACCTCATAAATATATTTTAGGTTATTTTTTATAGCATTTTATATTTTCTGGTCAAATGTTTGATATATAATACTCAAATGCATGGTGACCAAGCAGTTAGACTGTTTGTCTACAACATAGGTGGCCCAGGTTCAATCCCAGGGCCCTGCATGTGGTATTCATAGTGGACAAAGCAGCATCTGGGCAGGTTTTCTCTGGTTTCTCCTGCCAGTCATTCTACCAATTGCACCATCATCACCTTTCCATTCATTAATTTCACCTGCATTTTATATCATCCTCTTCCTCGCTATCATACCTGGAGCTTGGCTGACCTGCTTCCAGGTCTTCACTCTGTCCAGTCCATAGGTTCCTCTGCTCCCTGACAGGCATCTGACCCTAGGCACTGGCTTGTAAGTCCTACATAAGTGGAGGGTAATCAGGTAAAGAAAAGAAAAAGGAATATTCAAATTCATATTTTATTTATGAAATAGTCCAGATAGATATCATTCGATATTTGAGCTTTCCAGATGAATTTTCTCGCTCCGCTTGGGAATTTATTGGTTAGATCAGACGTCTTATGATATTGTGATTAATCTTTGATTAAAATGAAATGCAGTAAAATCTTCCAGAATTTGAGTAAAATTCACCCTAAAGGAAATCATAATAATCTGATCATAAATCAGATAAAAAAGATGGAATTTATACTAAAGCTGATAAAGGTAATAGCATAGTAATTTTGAATGAATCTGATTATACTAACAAAGTAGAACTTGTATTTCAAAGCAAGAGTTATATAAGAATTAATAATTACCCTTTAAAATCATGCATTCAGCACTTAATAAAACTTAATTGGCTAAAACTATACCTAATAATGAAAAATGTATCGTAAAAGTCAGTAATCCAGTTTTACTTAGAATGTTATGCACTTCCCAAAATTCATAAACCAGGAAATAAAATGAGGTCTATTATAAATTGTATAACTTCGACTACATAAACTCTAGCTGAATAGTTGAAAAAGAAATGCAGTACTTTAGATAAATGTGACAAAGTATAAAAGATTCTTTTGGATTGGTAGAAAAGATGAACTAGACAGTATTGTCCACTAATGATGAGCTTGTTTCTTTTGACGCAACTGTTTTATTTTCTAGTATTGCTAGAGAAAAACTTTTATGTTTCTAAAAAAATGGTTAAGTTCTATAGAGTTAAATGAAGAATTAAACAATTTGGTGAAGTTTACCAATCTTTTTTTGGATCAAATTTTTTTCAATTTTAATGGACATTTCTTCCAACTAACTTCTGGCTTGGCAATGGGTAATTCACGGTCACCATTTTAGAAATATTAAGCATAAACAGATTGATAAATCAGCTGTGGCATATCATTTTTAGTCATTTAATCATAAAATAAATCCAGAGGTTAAATTATTAAAACAATTAAATCGACCAATAGTTTCTTTCATTTTGAAGGGTAATGAATTCTGAAATACTGCCAAATAATTCTGTCACCAAACATGTTTTGTTTAGTGTCCATAATGAGAACCATAATAAACAGTGTTACTGAGGATGTGTGTGATTGACTTGCAAAACAGATCTTGTTATTTAAAATAATTGACAACAACCAAAGATAAATGAAGTTAGTCTCTGAATAATTATTATATTTGTTGATATATAATCAATTTTGTTTTTGTGCATTATGTTTTCAACAGAAGTTCTGTAAACTTCACTTGGTGTTGAATTTGTTGTATTGTGTGACTTACCATCATATGAAAATAGTTTCCAGCGTATTTTGTCTGTTCAAAAAGTATCGCAAATTTTGTGTTTTTTAAAAAAGTCTCCTTTGATGCCGTCTTTATCTCCTTAATTATGGTGCAGCGTCGTCCTTTCATGGGCCTCTTCAGTTTTGGGAACAAAAAATGTCACAGGAGGCCAGGTCTGGGGAGTGCAGTGGCTATGGCGTCATAAGTATGTTGTTCTTGTCCAAAAATTTGCACACAAACAACGATAATGTGATGGTGTCGAAATTGAGCAACTTTGGTACAAATTTTGTGGTGACCCATCCCATGCCCAAAGCATTGGTCAAAATCGAATGGCACGAGCCATGTTTAGGTCCTCAGCAACTTCTCTGGTGGTGATTTAACTATTGACTAGTATTATTTTCTTCACTTCTTCAATGTTTTTTTCTGTTGTTGATGAGCTTAAGCGTCTGGGACACTCTTCATCGTTCACATCTTTTCGACCCTCTAAGAATCTTTTGTACCATCGATAAACGTTGCTTTTGTCCAAGGTAGCTTCACCATATGCCACAGTCAACATTCGGAAGGCATCCGTGCACTTAATTTTGTTTTTCACACAAAATTTGATACAGATTCTTTGTTCCATTTTTTGGAATAGGCAAAAATCGAAGATGAGCCAAAACACGTCCAAGCAAAATACCTGTCAACAATTAACTGAACATTCAAAATGGCCGAGCTTGTCAACATATGTGAGGGACATGAGTACCAACATAACACCACAAAAGAATAAAAAATTGAATATACATAGCCCACAAACATTCAAAATCTGTGATACTTTTTTAAACAGACCTCATATTTTACGCAATGTTGTGTTGTTATTAGTACTGTCTATTTCAAAGTATGAGTAATTCCACACTTCACGTATGTTTTATTCAATATCATTATTGCACACCTGTGGACAAAAAGGTGAGTCATGTCTGGAAAGCAAAATTGGTCTAAGTCCTACAGGGCACAGCACCATCTGCGAATTTGGCATCCAGACATGACTCAGTTTTTTTGTCCATGGGATACATTGTTAAAAAAATATTTATGGAAATTAGTCATACAGTATATCTGAAAGGTACAATCAGGATCCAAGTTTAATTTGCAATATAGATACTAACAAGGATGGAAAACGCAAATATTTCCATGTGCTTGTTATCTCTTGTTTTAAGATGTGATCTGTTTTTGCTGGGCCCACAGAAAAAAAAGACCATTTTGCCAAAAAAAAGAAATTGATGTAAAAGATTTAGACCTTCTCGTGTCTTGACGAATGGATATAAAAAGGTTTGTTATTCCACAAACATTGTGGGAACAATATAGAAATGTATTTCTATCTTAATTTGAATGAATTTAGTCACAATTTGATGTTAAAATGTCATGCAAAGTTTAATTTCTAAGAGAGATTTGGCAATGTCACGTTAATATTAAATTGTGACTAAGTTCATTCAAATTAAAGTAGAAATGCATTACAGTGTTGTTCACACAATGTTTGCTCGACAGTTAGTAGAATAATAAACCATTTATGTATATCCATTCGTAGAAAAGCTAGATGGCTCCAGATATTTAACACAATTTTTGTTTTTTTCAGTGAAACAGCTCATTATTGACAATAATTTTGTTGGACATATTTGTTACACTCCACATATAGAATCCCTTGTTAATATATGACGAAACAGTACCTTCCACCCAGTGTAAGTGCACTTTTGCCCTGATGAATCCTGGAGTACTGTGGCACTTGAGTGACGTTTCAGCCATTCTTTAGTATATGGCTCTGGGATCTATTGCGGAGGTGGACCATTTAAGTGTATGAACATTAGTTGTGAAATAAGTAAATCAGACACACCAAAAGAAATACAAAAACTTCTAGCTCTGGAAACAATCAATACTAGGTATCCCACAGAAGAATGGCTGCACATATATACTGATGGATCCTCGAAGGAAAACCTTACTGGAGCTGGAGTTACGTGTTCACATTTTTCCTTTTATCATTCTGTTGGCAGAGACACAACAAATTATGATGGAGAAATAGAGGCTATATACATTGCTCTCCGACAATTATTAAATCTTCCCTTAAATAAATTTAACAAGGCAGTAATTCTTTCAGATTCTAAAGCTGCAATTCAGGGAATATGTTCAAATACTACAAAGAAGTCAACAAAAATTAGAGAATGCTACAAAATGTTAACACAACTCCAAAAAGTTAATAAGACTGTTCATCTCCAATGGATTCCAGCACACTGTGGAGTCATGGGGAACGAAGCTGCAGACTCACTTGCAAAGAAAGGCACAACAATAAAACAAAAGTCTAAATTCAATTTCTCATATTCCTCAATAAAACGCTTGATCATTAAAAATTTTTGTCATTCATATCTACAAGAAATAGAAACAAATGCCAAAGATAAAAAATGGATTACACTACTTTCCAATCCAGATATAATCCCCCAGAGACCAAGGAAAACAGCTGTTGCAGCCTTCCGACTATTGACAAATCATGACTGCTTAGCAAGTCATCTCTACAGAATTGGTATCTCAGCCTCACCAATATGTGTCCTGTGTAACGATCCAGCAGAAATGAATGAAGAACACTTGAAGACCTGTGAAGCATTAAGATCAGAAGAAACTACAGTTCAAAAGTATTGGAAAGCACGAATGCTAATGGCTTCATTGCCAGATGCAAGGCACTAGAAAACAACAACAACAACATTAGTTGTGATATATAGTAAACACACTTTCCATTTTATTCGAACAGTTCATGCGATGAAAGCAGCACCAAACCAAGGACATGTGAATTAAGGTTTGGCAGTGATGCAGAAGTTACTAAGTTGGAATCATGAAGTGTAAAAAAAGCTCCAAGAAAAAGCCAAACAAATAAAATAAGTATACATAATGTTTTGTTTCATACCCTGTGTGCCCCCCTATGACCTCTGTGGCAGCATTGGGTATAAGACTTGATTAATGCCAGTTAAATACTTAACAAGACTATGGTAATCTAGGTGTATATTTTGCTAGTCATTCTTTGCACTGAGATATCTCTTACTTTACTTTCTCCTTTTCACCCTTAGCGCAGTCACTGATAAAATGTGTTTCAAAAATCAACACTAAACTTCCTTTTCCTGGGAAACTATACAACTAAAATGCAATAATTATTCATATATTTACTCAATGAACTTAAGAGAAACTGCTTACCTACTGCCTAGGCAGGACCAGCATGTGGTATTCGTGGTGGACAAAGTGGTATCTGAGCAGGTTTTCTCCAGTTTTCCCCCACCATTCATTCCACCAATTGCTCCATCATCACCTTTCCATTCATTAATTTCACCTGCATTTTATACTATCCTCTTCCTCACTATCACACCTGGTGCTTGGCTGACCACCTGCTTCCAGATCTTCACTCTTCTGGTCCAGAGGTCCCTCTGCTCCCTAACAGGCATCTGACCCTAGTAAGTCCTAGGGGGTGTAAGTCCTACATAAGGGGAGGGTAATCAGGGAAAGAAGAAGAAGAACTTAAGAGAAAGGAAAACAAATACATGAAACAAAGAGTATAATTTATGTAATGCAAATTTTGCTTGGGTAAAACTGCTTTCCTAAACCAATATTTTTTAATTTGCAGTAATTTTGTAGCTCTTATCCTATGGCTACATTTTCACAACCTGAGGTTTCTGATATTTTTAGAGTGGTATTGTATTTCCATGATAAAGTCCTTTCCATTGTTATGTTAGTAAGGGACCAATGCCCTTCTTTTCCTGTGCGTACAAGCAGAACTATAAATGGTTTAGTGCTGCTTATTAGGTTCATGTGTAATGCTTTATTTTCACATTCATTTATTGTTGAGTGGTGTGTTATCACAGTTCTAAGCTATATGCAGTGAAAAAGCTGCAGCAATTTAATTTAGGATTCTAGCACTAACTGAATCAGGCTTATTAAATGCTAAATTCATGAGAGATACTATATTTACGCAAATCTAATGCGCACCCCATATTTGAAACTTAAAGTTATGAAAAAAAGGGTTTGTGTCAAATATAAAGCACATTGATCACAGAAAATAATAGGTAGTTTATTTAATACAATAATAGATTTACATACATATAAATCATCAGATTATAGAATTGAAAGTACCCTAATATTAAGTGACACATAGTTGAAGTAAGTTGGTGAACATGTAATAAGCAAAGTATACATTCAAAATAAATTTATTAATACAATACCGTAAATTACAAGCATGAATCACCATTATTCACTGATACGGCACCTTAGAGATAAACTCATCCATAGCATGAAATGCTCCACCCATCCATGACTAGCCTTAAACTCTTGTTTTGGAATATCAAGAAATCAGCCTCCTCTTTAGCTTTCTTTTGTCTCACAGGTTGTTTTGTAGTGTTTAAAGCCTGCTTTTACTACGTACAGCACTGCAGGTTGCCAATTCTTTTCCTTTCATGCACATTTTCCAACACTTTCTTCAACTTCGGAATATCTTCCTTTGCGAGGACCTGTAAATCTCTTCCTAGTAGCTTTAGTAGCAAATAATACCAATTTCTGTTTTTGCCACAAGCAAACATTGCCCTTTAATACATTGAAGTCCCATTCTGCCTTTCTGTTACCATTTTTATAGCATAAAGGAATACTTTACACTTTAAAGAAGCATCCTAAGATGTTCTTCTCTGTTTGCCCTTGAGGCGATATTATTTAGAAGAAACCTCCTAAAATAGTTAAAATTTGTGTTTATAGTGGTGGCAGAAAAAGACCCCTAAAATTGTGAATCATTGTCCTAGTGGGCAATGATAGAGATCTTCAATTGTTTTAGCTTGTTCATGTGTTATGGGGATTGGCGTCATGTGGAAATCGCAATATCCGCGAATGGTTTGAAAAGTTATCGACATATAGTGTTTAGTGGAAGAACATTGTGTTTTAAAAGTTAACAGGAGTAACAATGCAGAGAACTCATATATAATTAATAAGGCTGCATTAAAGAAATAGAAGAAGATTACGAACTCGCAAAATTACGTAGTCTGTGTTCGGGTTGTGTGAACCCCGCAGGGCTTAAGACAAAGGACGCCAATCCAGAATATTTATATTATTGTTTGTGATAAAGGAACAATAAATAACTATATTAAAAATATAAAAAGGAAATTTAATCATCCTTGTAAGACGTAGACCCGTACCACGCCCTGAGGTACATCGAGAACTTTGATGAAAAGTACTTAGAGTCCAATAGCTACAAAATGGTAATTACGCGGGGCAAATGGACCAATATGTAAAGAGTCGTCGTGAATGTTGTGGAACCTCCAGCCCCAGTTCCTGCATACAAATAACCGTTCCACCCTCCATATCGTAACTAAAAACACTCAATGATAGGCCAATGATAAATGAACGGCTAACTTGTTCGCAAGTTTTCAAATGCTTGTTAACTCCAGCAATCTATTGTGATGTAATAAATGAAATAATTCTAGAAGTTAGTTGCATTTTGTGGAACAGATGTGCACTCGATTCTAATATGCACCACAATTTTGAGTACTATATTTGGTCAAAAAAGGTGTGCATTAGACTTGCGTAAATACGTATTTGCTATTCTGTGTGCTGCTAAACAGCTGACATGGGCTGTAATACAACATGGCAACACAGCTCTCGCACTTCTCCGCTTAAGGTGAGCTGTCAGGAGTCTTGGATTCTTTAAATGTAACTGTAGAATGCATTCTCTCTAAGAGATGTTAATGTTGCTGGATTAGAAATGCCTTACTAGAGAAAGCCAGATAGGAATTAAAAGTCATTTAGAACTAGTAACAGTTTCTTAATTCATAAATCCTGCTATAGTGAAAAAATAATGTAATATTGAGATGCATAGTTTTGACCTAGGATTGCAGAATGGGTTGCTCAGACATCTGCTTTATTCATCACATATTTGCACCTATTCCTTACATTTTTTCCTTCTTTTTTATGTGGTTTTTACACACTTTAACCATACTTCATGTATAGCAAGGAATGAAACGAATGTGCAAATGAACCTGGGCATATAAAGTGCGAAAACTACATGATATTCCTCCTAAAGATTGAAGAAAAACCTTAAGCAACTTGTCCGAAGTGCAAATTTAGATCTTATGCCTGTTAGGCTCTGTCAAACTACACTGCTTAAGAATACTAGAGTACAACAGAATTAGCAAACAGTTAATTTGTGTATACTTGAACGATTATGAAAAATTTGTATCTCCATAAATATTTATCATAACATAGTTTTGTAGAAACTTATAAAAAAGGCAGATAATTTATAATAAAATTTGCATACTGAAGTTCTTCTTTATCTGATTACCCTCCCTGTATAGAGGACCAACACTCCCTAGAATTTACAAGCCCATGCATAAGGTCAGATGCCTATTGGGGAGCAGACGAACTTATGGACCAGACAGAGTGAAGACCTTGATGCGGGTGGTCAGCCCAGCACCAGGTATGTTAGTGTGGAAAAGGATGATATGAAACACAGGTGATGATGGAGCAGTTGGAATGAGTGGCAGAGGAAACCAGAAAACCCACCCAGGCGCCACTTTGTCCACCACGAATATCACATGCGGATCCCAGGATCGAACCTGGGCTGCCTTGGTGATAGGCCAACATCAAACCACACGGCTCTGCTGCCACCTCTGTATACTGAACTTACAATTCTAATTTATAATAACTTTTATTACCTTATATTATTTTCACTATAATTCAATAATGAGTAATATGTTTTCATTTTTAGATTTTGTCCCTCTAGCCTAATCCATACCAAGTTTAACAGCAATTTGTTCAACCATTCTTGAATGAAGAAATAGCATAATTGTATAAAAAAAAAGTTTTCCAAATTATGTGAATGCCTAAAGTCGGAGAGAGCTAACCTGGCACTTGACAGCTAGCTGATTCACTCACCTGTGAAACGAGGCTACAGTAGGCGAGAAATAACCTGACACTTGACATCTAGCTGATTCACTCACCTGCAAACAAGGCTAGCCTTACCTTATCCAATCGTTTTACAAATACATCGTGCAACGATTAGTCGATTGGATGATATAGGACTAGCCTTGTTCACAGGTGAGTGAATCAGCTAGCTGTCAAGTGTCAGGTTAGTTCTCTCCGACTATAGCCTTATCTTGTCCAGTCAACTAACTGCGCGATGTGTTTGTAACACGATTGGATGAGATTGGGCTAGACATTTCAGAATTAAAGCTTGCATCATTAGGCTTTAATTGTGCATATATATACAGTGAAGATGCACTACCATGTGCAACAGTGTTTGGGTGGTTCAAAGACTTCAAAGAAGGCCGACATGGCTGTGTTAAACAAGGTGGGCCTGGTGTTTCGACATCTGCTGTGACTGAAGCAGGGTTGCCAACATTTGGAAGAAAAATTATCGTACCGGCCACTCAAAATTATAGATTTGGAGTCAAAATTATCGTACATCATAAACCAAATGCTACAACAATAAAAATATCAGTATAACACTTACGAGAATGTAATAGTATTGATGTTTATGGTACGCACTTACAAGATTGATGACCTCAACCAGTATTACAACTTTGGTACTTATATTTCTCGCGCTATTCATCTGAAAGTTCACCATCTTCCTCAATCCTTGCAGCACTATACAAATTTGTTGTTGAGATAAACTTTAATATCTTCTTGTGGGGCAACGAGATCAATGCAAACTCCGCCAGTTCTTTGAAATCAGTATTTCCACCAAGGTGACATGTGTTTAACAGCACTCCAGTAACTGTCAGTTCAGGCATGTTTTTTATTTCACACAGAGTATCAGTTACTCCGAGTTTTCTCTATTGATCATCAATTTTCTGAGCAGTGCTTTCTTCATTGAGATTACCAGATCTCGGTACACGGGCAATAAGAGGATAAAGGGTAGAAGGATTAGTAGGATATGAAATGGTTGCCTCAGAGGGGTGGAGACAGGCTATGAGGGCAAAAGTGCTGTCAATATTGGTAATTAGTTTCATTTCGCTGGTGTGACAAACCAGTGAAAATGATATTTCGCCGTTATCGAAATTATCGTACACCCCATAATTATCGTACGGGTTGGCAACCATATGTACTAATATTAAAATTATCGTATGCCCCCATAATTATTGTACGAGTTGGCAACCCTGGACTGAAGTCAACATCAACACAGCTGCTTACGATTATGCATGATCATCTTATGTCCCAAGTTTGTGCCCGTTGGGTGCCATGCCTGTTGACTCCCGAACAAAAGACTGTGCAAATGGAGACAAGCTGTAAAGTGTTACATCTCTTTGCTGATGTGCAAATCAGGTCATGCAGTTTCTGGCTCGATTCAACATTACGTGTGTACCACATGCACAGCAAAGCACCCTGTGATTTTTTTATTCCCATCACTAAAGGCAAAGCTTAGGGGCATTCGATTTGAGAATTCTGAAACAGTGCTCAAGAAAAGCAAGGCGATTCTCAAGGACCTGATAAAGAATGGTCTACAACATGCATTCACCACCACCACCGCCACCACCACCAATAATTTTGTCCGTGCTTGAAGGAGTGCACTGGTATGCTGGACACTTGCCTCAAGCATAGATAAAAGTGAAAGTTTAAAGAAATTCACATATCAAATCTCTATCCTTTACAAATTCCAGATCTTTAAGAAACAACTATCCTAGTCCCCAAAAATAGTCACTCTACCAAAGATATATTAAATTCAAAGTTAAAATATGAGCTCCTACATGAACACAATTCCAGAATATATAAAATAAATTCCAATTATGGTGAAAATTTGCATTGGGAAACAAAGGAAAACATTAGAAACATAAACCAAATGAAAGAAGTCAAATTTGCAGTTGCCTGGAATTTTTTAAAAGGACACATCAATAGAGAACCTAGGATCCTTAGAAACACTGCACTCCAGATAGAACTTACAGTATGGGAAAGCATTCTCATTTAGGAAAATAGAGGCAAGGTTTACAACTTTGAAATCCACGAGGAAACTTTCTATTGAAGAGGTTCATCCAACCACCACCAGGGAAGAAAGAAACTGCAACACTCAAAAACACAAGAATCGACAATGAGGGCTACAGTTTCAGGAACTAGCTTTTGCAAATTATACGAGTAAGTAATGTGCCAATAAGTTTAGAACAAAGAGACAATACATACTAAATGGTGAAGTTCAGAATAATTAAAGTCCTGGAAAAAACATAACTTAATGTTATTACACACAACTAGAATGTACATTAAAAAACGCAAGTGCAAATTAATATTTAAAGTATATCATTCAGTAATTCCTAGATAAGAGCAGAAGTTGTAAGTGCATTGAAAATTAAGTTGTTTCACTTCCAAGTGAGGTTACGTGTCATGAAAACCTTAAGTGGGTTTAGTTTTCCCAACATCAATATAAGCCCATTCAACTATAAATTTCACCTGGTAGACATGAGATTTCTTTGTGGGTGAAAGGTTAAGACCTGAGAGAAACTAAGAATAGCAATTTACACATTTCAATAGAAACAATTGTCTCTATATTAACCCTGGAACACTAACCCTATTCCTATAGTACATAAACACTAAGCCTCATAAAATTTACTACTGTTTATTTCTGTTAATAAATACATTACTATTATCTCACAAATGTTTATGCCTGCCATTTAAAATATTACCTTGACTCATTTAAGCTGTTATGAGACAACAGAGACAGTTCTATCTCGCCTCACATAACAATTTGTGCAGAGATTTGCCCTATGTTCTTTGTCGTATGCATGGCAACATTCTTTGCAGTACGTTGTTGTCATTCTTCTTTTTTTTAGGAGGACATACATGACAAATGGTTCTCTTGCCATTGGCCTCTGGTTCTTGCCTTTGGGAGTGTGACTGTTCTGGAAGAATATCCTGTATCATTACCCGGAGGTGTGTTTGTAAACTGGGGGTACTATCTTCTTCAAAAAGCATTGTAATAATATTTTTTCCAAAATTTGGGTCATCTGCACGCAGAATACCTATCTGAAACAATCGAAAGCAATGATTCAACTGCTTTCCTGAATTGTTATTACACGTCCTGCTTTCCTGAATTCAGATTATCACAAAAATAAAATTGCTTCCGTATGAAATTCTGGATACGTGAACACTAATCGTCGTAAAATTTACGACAAAGCACTTACTAACAATGCACTGTCGCATCCTATTTTGACAATGCACACCCACTGACAAAGCTCTTCAAAAGCAAGGAAGCTACTGAAAAGGAAATAATTGTGGCGCTAAAACTGTAGGATTGCTAATCGTACGTCATAAAAATAACGAGGCTTAGCGTTCTAGGGTTAAATACCTGACCCTGTACAGCTAGTATAATGCATGAATGTTCTTATAACACCCTTTAAATGTTTACCAAACTTTCACAATATTTTGCTGTTTTAGTACGGCTCAAAATACAAAGTTAAAGCATGCACAGCATCTTGCCTGTTTCTGGTAATAGCATATTGCTCCATGAGTTGAAATTTTGAAAAGATCAATATGTGTGGAAGCAATGCTTTGCCTGCAACACATTCCATGTTGTCACCAGGGATTGCCATTCCCCATACATTCTGCTCTGTGCAAACCAGCGGTACACTTACAACCATATCATGCAGCCATGCATCATGGTACAACAGAAAGCCAATCATGAATTAGTGGGCACTACAGTTTCTTGGAGTAATGTATGGAACAGGAACCATAATAATCAAGTGTACCAAAAGAGTTATTTTATTTGTTTCAAAATTATCTCACGTCACTGTCACTAAGTCTACCACACTAAACAATGGTGTAGTACAGGCATCACAAATATTGGTCTCCCTAGACAGCTCCTGAACTGTGACAACTTCCACTACACAACATTCCTCTCCTCGCTGAACCCCCTCCCTTAGCTTAGGCAGCATTATCAGCATTGGCTCAGCCCATTATCTGAGTACTGCATATTCTACTGACAGTAGTGTTTTCAAAAGCACAAAAAATACATTTAGGGCTGAATGAGAGGTGAAATATATTTTCTGAAGTAAACACGAAAATGTGCAATGTTTATTGTGCTCAAAAGTATTAATGGATGTCAACAGCAGTAATATGCCACAATATTATGTGAAATGTCACAAAGATCATGCTGCAGTATCAGATAAATCTATTATCAACTTGATGTGTAAATTAATGGTAGTTCATATTGAATCATACAAGATATTAGGGACTTCCTATGTTTACATAATAGTAATAATTTGATTTCCTATAAAACTATAGCTGTAGAACATGAAAACATGGAGTCGATTATCATGGCAATTTCATTTTAGGGCAGGAATGGATAACAGCATAATGATACTTAAAGGAAGCACACTCTAGCAAATGTGATAGACATGACAATATACAAACTCCAACTATGATTTAAAAGTAGCTTCTTGCAAGCTATCATATAGTTTAGAAAATTGGAAAAGCAATGAAATCTTTTGTAGATGTGGAGTTTATGAAATCCTATTTCATATCACTAATATAATGTCCCAACAAGCAGATTCAAGCTCTCAAAATAAATTATAACAATATTCACTTTTCAGTTACTTTATTTCCCTTCATTTTACATCCAACTATGGCCTCACTCAAGACAAATGATCACTAATATACTCAGAAACTCTTATGTGTACATAAACTTTAACAAACTAGCTTTTTCCAACCCTAAAAATTACTCTCTCCCTCCTCGGCAACAGCCAAGGAGCATCAAATGCTTTCCACATATCAGTGTCACACTATGTTTGTCTTCTAAAAGACTAGAGTGCTAAAAACTGCAGAAGTAATTTAAAACAATATTCACAATGAAGTTAATAAGTTGGTAAATTACTCTCTAGCACTGGATGAAACAACAGACATAAACGACAAGGCTTACTTGCATTAATCTTCATTTGTGGTGTAAATGAGGATCTTCCTTTACAAGAAATGCTTTTGAATCTTTAACTCTTTGAGGAGCAAACAACAGGAGAAGAACTGTTTGAATCATTGAAAAAGGTCAAGACTTAAAAAGATTGATATCAGTGGCGATAGGTGGTGCTCCAGAAATGATTGGGGAAAAGAAGGGTCTGGCGAGGTGATCAAAGCAATTATTTAAGTGCCTGAAAAGTACGCTTTTTCCACTGTATGGTATAGGAGGTACTGTATGGAACAACTGTGAATGCACAACAGGAACTGGTGGATATTGTTAAGACTATTGTCAAAATGAGTTTCTTCAATCCAGAGGGCTTGATTCTCAGCTGACAGAAATTTTTTTTTTAACCAGAACAATTCCCTGTGCACAGAGTCCAGCTGCACAAATGTGGGCATCAGTATAAGTGTGTTTACCATAAAAATATAAAAATCAATGTCAGCGGCAATAACACCGTCAGTTGTTTTTCAAGCCAAAACCCCCGATATGACCAAAGAAGTTACAGGCACCTGTGAACAGTTTCTTTTAATTATAAATTTGTGACAATTTTTTAATATGTTGTTAGCTAATGCTGGATTTCTGACAATGAAGTCATTAATCCTCTTGCTCTCAAATATTTTTCACTGATGGAAGAAGAGAGCAATAGCTATTGCTATTTTTTAATATGTTGTTGATGTTAATGTGAGATAAACGTAGAGGTGCTCTTTAGCTTTTATTAATCTTAATTGGAATGGAAGTCTTTACCAAGTTTTATTACTCGTGACCTAGCATCAGTCTGAGAGCTGTAAGATTCTATTACTGTTGTCACAGGGAGTAGTACGGATCTATTTTATAGACGAAAAAATCAATATTGTTTTAATGAATGTTTTGAACAAATTACTTACACTTAAAAATCAGTATCCTTCTCATGAAACACTTACAATTTTATCGCTAAATATGGCAGACTTCTTTGCTAACTAATAAAACAGCTGGGCACAATGATTTAGAAAAGTCAATGTTCTTTTCTAATCTCGCTGCACTCAATTGATCTCAATCAATTATTGACAATATAGTTGCTTTGTATGGATATCACAAAATTTCACTATTATTTATTCACTTTTCGATGTATGATTATTATTTCTCATTATATTAATGATCAAAATCACTTCTTCCTCCTTTGTTGTGTCACACATATACAGAAGAAGTCAGCCTACACTGCCTATAATTTAACAGGGGGCTTTCTGTTGCTTTTATATTTACAATTTGAATCATTTCAGTGGGCTTACACAAAAATATTGCCTCAAATGCCTCTCATCAGAAAGTATGTAATTTGAAAATTAAGGAACAATATTAATAACAAATAATATACTACATACACTCTGATGAATGCCTCTCAATAAAATGAACATAGATTATAATAACAATTTGAACATACATATGCATATACAATTTTAATTATTAGACCTTTTTTTAATCCCCCTGCACAGTGTTATCTGTGTGTGTATGTATTTCTGTCTTTTGTATGCTTTTAATAATATTTTGTGGTATCTCCCTATGACCTTCCTGTCCTCGCCCTCAAGTTCAAAAGTGTGGTTGCTGAATTGATGTATGATTTTAAATGGTTCTCGATACAACACGCTCATCCTCCAGTAGATCTTTTTCTGTGCACTTGCTAGTTGAAAATGTTTTACAAGCACTTCCTCCCCTATCTTATGATTCCATTTGTTCTTCTTTTCCTGAATCCTCGCAATTCTTCTTTTCACCTTTTTGTTTAATTTTATTAAACGCTTCAGCACACTTTTCTTCCTTGTTCAATTTTCCTGACTGACGTTCTGTTGTAGTCAAAACATTTAAAATTAAGGATTCAGGAGGCTTTTCGGTCATCAGTTCATAAAACAAGAATCCTGTTCTAGAGTTCACAGAATGATTTATAATCTTTTCAATGGTCTTACAATGTTGGTACCAACCTCAGTGGTTTGCATGACACAGGACATGAAAATAAATTCCAAAATTCCACATAAATTTGTATATCTTGATGTTGCCTTTCAACATTTGCCTTTTAACCTCATTATTGCCTTGTGTTTAATTGCACTTGGTATAGGCCAGCTCTTATAAGTGTATAAGTGTCGCTCAAAGGCTCTATAGCTATTGTCAAAAATCACCTGTATGGACCATGATTTTTTTTTCTGTTTTATTTATTTATATATAATTGTTATTGTTTTTAAGAGATAATACTTTCTGTCATTTACAAATTTTAGCTTTTGTACTTTATATTTGTTATGTTTTATTAACTATTTTGTATAAGTATTCTTTGTCTTTTTGGCAGCCTGTAACTGTAACAGGAAGATATTAAAATAAAAAATACCTTGAAAATGTGGGTGTATTTGTTGCTCAGTCCTCGTTTTGTACAAAAAACTTCTCTGTTCTTTAATAAACATGCTTCCAGCTGACTCTTTTGAATTGGATTTAAATTACAAGTGCTCTCTATCTTTTTGTCTAGTAGCATTCTAAACTTTTCTTCTTCCGTTGTTTATTTTACTTCATTGTTAACTTCCAACTCACTTAACTGGCAGTTGTTTCTTTGAGGGGCATTGTATTCATCATTTTCAAATGTATTATGGTCTATTTCTCCCTTTTTAAACTTCTACTTTATCTTCGTAGCTTTCTTCTTCATATTCATAATTACTGACATATTCAACGTTTTCAACAAAAAATCTCTCTTTATATATTTGATTACAGTTTCTCTCTGCTTCCACTCTATCTTTTTCTAACAATTTTATCTTTCTTACATTTTCTTCTTTAACCCTCAACTCATGCAACTTAGAATTTATTATTGCCTGTCAGTTATAAAGTAAGTCATTCCCAATGATTAGTTCTCTCGCTAGATGCTGTATTACCAATGTAATGAAGTCAAATTCCCAATCATCTATGCATGCTTTTATTAATGCCTGATATTTAACCATATTTCTTTTCTTCCCTATCGCCATGCTACAATATACATTACTGACGTTTGAATATTTAGTTTGATGAAGTGTCAATAGTTCTTGAAAAAGTCCTGAAATTACTAACATGCTGGCCCCAGTGTTTAGTAACACTGTGTAACTGTGGTCCCATACTTTCAGTACTATTTGTGGTGGGTTAATTAGTTCCTTTTTAGACTGAAATGGTGTAATTTTATCACTAATTAATTTGTCAATGTTTTTGCCCTGGGCCTGCATCACCAAATCATCTTCTGGAGCGTAAAATGATTTGGGAATTAGTTTTCTGGATTCTGATTGTTTGAGTTGGTACTCATCACAGGATTGGCATGAACGTTAGTTTCTTGGTTTTGTACTCTTGTGAAATTGTTGTCATTTTCATGTTCATTGTTTCCTTCACAGCCTAGGAGTTGAGGTTGAGTGTGTAGGAAAATTGTGTATGTCAAAGTTTCTTCTATCCAAATTCCTGTTCCCTCTTTGAGTATAATCTCTGTAGAAACTTAAATGCTTCAATTGATTGCTTCTACCACACTCCCTAGTGAAGTTAGCATGGTAATCATCTCTGTGCCAATTATATCGTGAATTTTGTCGGTGCTGTGGTATGGTACTTCCATAATAAGACCTTTCAAAATACCTATTTGTTGCGTCACTTGTGTTGGTATCTCTGGGTGCCTTGCCTCTCATGTGATTTCGATGTGAGTGCTGTACATTGTCACTTTTGTGATATTCATGTTGTGGCCTCTGATAGTTATTCACTTTCCACTTGTGTACCACTTCCGTGACAGGTATTTAAATTTACCTCTGGGTAGCTATTGTATGCCTCAAATCCTGCCAATAACTTAATCATATGAGACAAATCTATAGGTTTTGCTACAATTAGATAATTTCTAATCTGTGGGGGAAAGTGACGTATTAGTGTATTTATAACCTCTTGCTCACACATCTGGGGTTCCAGTAACTTTGTTTTGTTGGCAAGCTTTAAAAAGTGTTCAGTCATTGAAATCCCACAATTGGCTGCATAGTGTCCAGTTGCTAATTCAACTGTAATTCTGTTCTGACGTTCAGGACCCCAAAATTTACTTATGAATAAGTTCCTAAACATGCTGTGTGTCTCATGAGATGCTAGGGTTAATCTTAACCACTCCAAAGCATTTTTCTTCAAACAGCATTCCTTCTAAACTTGTTTAGAATCCTCTTTATTCTGAAGTAATCCTCAAGTTCCCAGAGAAAAATTTTGGGATTATCACCAGATTCCTCTTACGTCAATCCAATTTGAGCCTGAAGTTGGTGTGCCATATGTAATGATTTTTAATATGTTGTTGATGCTAATGTGAGATGAACATAGAGGCACTATTTAGCTTTTATTAATCTTTGTTGGAATGAAAGTCTTTACAAAATTACTCACAGCCTAGCATCACTCTGAAAGCTATAAGATTCTATAACTATTGTCACAGGGAGTAGTACGGATCTATTTTATAGATGAAACAATCAATATTGTTTTAATTAATGTTTTGAACAAATTATTAACACTTAAAAATCATTATCCTTCTCATGAAACACCTTTACAATTTTCTCGCTAATTATGGTGGACTTCTTTGCTAACAAACAAAATGGCTAGACCAGCCAATGATTGTGAAAAGTCAATTTTCTTTCCTAATCTCGCCATACTTGATTGATCTCAATCAATTATTAAGAATATAGTTCCTTTCTATATCACAAAATTTCACAATTAATTACACCATTCTGCATTTCAAAACTTATTTTTTTTTTTTTTTTTTTTTTTTAATCTGATAGGTGATCCTAAACAGATTTTTTGTGCTGAATTCGAAAATAATCTCCATTTTCCCCCATCATGTCAGGTTTTCATAATATTCATAAATAACAAAAATGAAATTAAAAATTTGTGAAATATAATAAAAATTACTTAAAACAAGAATTTTGTATGAAAAACTAGGAAATAATTATAATTTGTTATTTACGACTAATTAATCACTAATTAATAATAATTCTAAGCACATTCATAACCTTACCTCAATATTGCACTCCAAACTTTTTCCTCTTGACCTTCTAGCAGTTCAGAGCAGTTCCTTTTTAACATCCAACAATAGTCTGCCATCATGTGAACACTCCACTTCCCTTCATACCTCATTTCCAAATTTTGTATCCTGGTGAAATCTTTCACCCTATTCCTCATTAAAATCTTCTAAATTATCAAGGAAATAATTTAGATGGAAATGAAGAAAATGTATTTTGACACTTGTGTTGCGACCAAATTGTGTAAAATTTTGTAGCATCACTTTCACTATGTTAACATAATTTGGATCTTTTTTATTTCAAAGGAAATTAAAAACAACATTTCTGAAAGCATTTCAGGCATCCTTCACTTCTCAACTCACAGTATTCTCGAACTGACTGTCGATCAGTTTTTGAATTTGTGGGCCAACGAATACCAACACCAGTTTTAACTTTTTTCGTTGAATAATGAAGGAAATGTAACATAAAGGTATTTAAAGTACCCACTTTCCTTATCTAGACTTTTCACAAATTGTTTCATTAAACCTAATTTCACACGGAGAGGTAACAACAATGCTTTTGAGGGATTAATAAGAGGTTCACTTATTATTTTTCTTGCCTGGTGTTAAATTTGTCCTATGTGGCCACTGTTCCCTTTCCCAGTGCACTGACCTAGCTTTGCTATCCCATTCATGTAAGAAACAAGGATATTTTGTGAAATCAGCCTGCTGACTAAGTAATAGTCTGATAATCTTGAAATCTCCACAGACTAGCCATTGATCGTTTTCGTACTGTAGTTTTTGTAATAAAAATTTAACATTTTCACGTGTCTCCTTTAAAAGAAAATAGTGGACTACAGGAATGGAAGGATGAATGTTTCAATTATGAAGCAAAACACCGTTAACACTTTTTGAGAAGAATCTATGAAGAACCTCTACTCTTTGGAATTAACTTAATGTTATAACATTTGAAGACCATACACCAAATTTTCTTGTTCAGCAAAAAAAGGCACAAGTTCCTTCTCATTGTGCCTATACCATGAGAAATACATACCCTCAGCCAAAATTTTATTTTCTGTTAACCTAGAGCCTAAAAGTTCTGCTGATTCTGTAGGCCAATTGAAATTCCTCACTAAATCATTAAGCTCACTTCTTTATTAAAAATCTATGATTATCAGAATTGCCTGGTTCAGAAATATGATCCACTGAAGATTCAGTTTCAGTGCTACTGGATGCAGATGGCAATGTATCTCATACTGTAGTTAAACATATCCAAGAATAAACATTGCATGTCTTATCGCCACAACAAATTTGTGTACATCCCCTGGGGCAGATAGCTAGTAAATTTTAATAAATATAAAAATCTGATGTGTTACACTCACATCTTGTACTAACCATTCTTACAAACTCTTATACATATATCTTCTTCGTGTTAGTTCAGATAAACTTTTGTATTAATTATCTTATTGCTTATTTCCATGTAGGTGTAAGAGGAATATTAGAATAAAGTAGGCTTTGAGCGATAGTCAAATATTTTAAAACTTTGAGATCCTTTGCACGCTTAACATATAAAAAAATGAACGATTTTCCATTTCACAAATGTTTTAAGTTTTCCGAAACTGACATAAATAATAAGGAATATCTCCAAAATGATTCACTCTATAAAAAAAATTATTTGAACATAGAGAAAGTAAAAATATAAAATATAAACATAGTAATCATTATATTATTTCACATTTTAAGTCATAAAGTTGAAATTATAATCTGTTGAGCCTTTCTAACAAACGATAAGCATGCAGTAATATTACTACAGTACGTGCATTATGAAAAATATTCAAAACACAACATTTGAATTGCAAAAAATTCTGACGTGGCAGGCGAAAGCAGAAACACTCATTCATTTCAAAAAAGCAAAATCGATGCAGAATGGTGTTATTCACTAATTTCATTGATATTAGTTTTATGAAGCTTCATTTAGTGAGGCTGGATGTGAAAGGGTTTTGTAATCTATTATTTGTTTTATTGGTTAACATTGCGTGTCTGCTAAACATTTGACATCGCTATTCGTGCATATATAGTATGTATTATATATGTAGGTATATGGCTGAAAAAGGAAGTCACTTAAAAGGTATGGTGGGTGGCCCCAACGACTTTAACATACATATATTCTTAAACTACTACTTACTAATTCAGGATAACTTTGCACCTACTCAAGATTTGCTAACGTAAGTTTTGCCGTATATCCTGTATAATAGCAACCTAGTCTCAGCTCATTCTATTATCCCATTTAATCCAGTACATCAGGATTGGCCCAGAAGCAGTATATTGTAGATTTTATAATTTTAATTTCCCTAACATGCTGACCTGTCATGGCATGTAATACGTCCTCTGATTGGCAATCAGAGGATATGGTCGGTGAATTTATTTTGATAATTCTCCTGGTCAGGTCGGTGAGACCCGTAAACCAACGACAGGTGTGGTCCTCCAGACATTCTGGGGGTTGTGAGAGAGCGATGTGACCGCCAAAACATAAAAATATGGTGCTCTCTAAAAAACGGTTACTATTACTGCTATTGCTCTCTTCAATATCATCAGTGAAAAATATTGGAGAGCAAGAGGATTAATGACTTCATTGTCAGAAATCCAGCATTAGCTAACAACAACAACTTTTTGATGTATGATTATTACTTCTCATCGTTATAATGTCAATTAAAACCACTTCTTCCTTTGTTGTATCACACATGAACAGAAGAAGCCAGCCTACACTGCCTATAAGTTAACATTGTTATTTCAGGGGGGCTTTCTGTTGACACTATATTTACAATTTGAATCATTTCAGAGGGCTTACACAAAATACTGCCTCAAATTGAACTACTACAATCGGGAAGTTAAACACACTTAACTGGTGTCAACCTTCATTCTCAGTTAACACTATCACTACTTATGTGGTGTGACGGGAACTTCTCCCGGAAACCATATGCTCGAAGAAAAACAGCCAGGATTCTCGGAGTGGGCGTTTCGAAAACATATTTGTCCCCTTAGGTCGTTAATTTTAACGAGGGTGGATGTTTTCGAAACTAAAAGGGCAGAAATCTGTGTGGTCCAGATGCGAAGGTAGGGAGCAGACCTAGAATTGTAGTGGACTTCAGCAGTGTGACTTCGAGGAGGCGGACGTGGAAAGATGCGTGATATGAAGATACCGCGAACATGCAGTGCGGAAATTAGTTACCTCGGGGATTAGAATTTCATCAGGGAGATACCGGTTACCAGGGACAAGAAATTATATACAACCTCGGAAATTCTTCTCCGAGAATTCTGATGCATTTTGGGCAGATGTCACGATAAACACAATAAATCAGAAGTGCAGTACAGAAAATATTGTCGTCTTCCTTGTTGGACACACGAAGGTCCTCAGTGACCTTTATTACACCCTGAGATCGAAGCAACCTGTTTCCCCACATCCCTACATTGACCTTTAGTATGTGTGGCCGGCGATAAGCAGGAGACGCCGATTACGAGCGGCCGAGGAACGTCGCCGACGCCGCCACAGTGGCAACCCCAAATTTACAGCTTAGCCACCATGGCATAATGAAAGAAAATGAAATAAAATAAAAAACAGATAAAATGTATATATAATGTCCTAAAAAGGTGTAAATCTTTGTTCTCTATTATTTATTTGCTACAAATACTATTGAGCAGTATGTATTATGGTAGTGCCAATCAAATGCCACCTCTGCCATCTCGCTGACTGCACCCACCTCTGTCTTTGCTTGTGCATTGCGGGTAGTATCTGTATTGCATCATGAATTTGTGACTTACAACCTCTGATGTAGTGGATCGCACTTAGCTCTGAGAGTGACGTATAGTGCCACAGAGAATGAGAGGAGAGAGGGAGAGAAAACCACCATTTCAAACCTTGTAGCATACAAAAGTTCTAATGTTAATTTGTTGTTACTTTGAAGCAGAGCTATATTGTGTGGATACAACTTCTTCATTGCATATGGTAAGAGCTATATAATAATGCATTTATCTACTAATCTGTCTTAACAGTGGCTGTAACCTTTCTCTCATAATTCCTGTGTTCCATGTACATTTTAAGGACCAATGTGGTGCTACATAATTCAGTCAGTGTTAAAGACATTGAGAAATAGTGAGAAATAAAAGCTCAGCAGTTTGACATCAAAGTTAAAATAATTGCAATTCCATTGGCTTATTGAGATTTTTCTTTTCCCTCTGTAAATTTGCTGAACTTGTGGGAAAACTAGGAGGAATTCATTTAAGCTCCAGCCAACATCATAAACTATCCTCCCAGTATGAAGACAAATTTCTATCATAAAAACGAAGACTTAATGGTGACATCCACCCTGTTCCTAACCAAACGAATAGAATGTAGTCTGTGATCTTATAAGTAATTTTGTTTTCAAAATGAATCAGTAGTTCTTGAGGCAACTACTAACAGTTTACTTTAATCTCCAACATGTTCATTCTAAATTTTCTTAAAGCAATTACAGATTGCATGTTGTGCTACACTTTTAAATGCATTCTTTCTATCACCCACAAGACCGTTGGGAAACAAATTCGCTCGTAATCAGGCATTTCAATTTAATGGCATCAAGTTTAAAATAAATTTGATCCCAGTGCTTTTTCATTTGTTTCTTGGCATCACTTGATTAACTTTAACATTTGTTTTGTCATAACATCTTAGCAAGCAACCCTATTGCGAATTGTTACCAAAAGTATGATACAGGAAGGGAAATGGTAACTTTCAGCTTACAAATGAAACATTTAAAACTGTTTTTAATAATAATCTCTATTTACAAATATCTTATATATTTAATCTGAAACAATAAAAACACAATTCCTCCATAAACAATTATAATATTGTCAATATATTTAAATGTGTAATTGGTTTACTTGGTAAATATACAAGATAATTCAAAAATATTTTTATAAACTTCAGGCATGATTTCCTTATATCAAAAGAAGAAAAAAGGTTCATATGAACATATCCTATAATCCTGTGTTTTCTCATTATTAATTAAAGTTTGCATTCGTAATTTGTCAACATATAAACCACATACAAATGCTTTTTAAACATAAAAAAAACCAAACTGATACATTTTCAGCATCAGCAAAAAAAGGGAGAGGAACTAAACTACATAAATGTAAGACTTGAAAGTACTAAAGTAGAACAGGTATCTAATCAAAAATTTTTAGAAATATATCTTGACGAACACTTAACATATGAAATGCATGTAAACGAAGTATGTAAGAAAATCACAAAAAAACATATACCTACTAAAATACTTTGCAAAATACCTTAATGTAGAAGAGCTTAAAGCTATATATTACGGCATAATATACGTGCATTTGGAATATTGTATTGAAATTTGGGGAGGGCGTGGGGTAGCAAAATTAAACAGGACACTATTGCTACAGAAGAGATGCATACGTCATATTTTTCAACTAAAGACTGCAGACACGTGTAAGCCACTCTTTAAAAAGAATAAAATATTGACAATAGTTGCTATTTATGTATACAAAGTAATTATACTGATTCAAAACAAATCACCCACTAAAAACACAGATATCCATACATATAACACCAGAGGGAATGAAAATTACCATAGAATGCACTTAAATAAGGCTTCAACCAAAAAGGATCCGATTGTAATGGGAATGATATTATATAATGCCCTACCAAGAACTATAAAAGAGCACTCAAGAAAAAACTCCTTTGTTAAAGAGTTAAAGAATTATCTAATTGAAAAGTGCCTATACAGGTTAGAAGAGATGTTAAATTAATGTGTACTGTTAATGTATTTTTGCATATTCAATATTCCATGTTTGTATTCCATAAGTCTAATTATGTGCCATGATGTACTTTTTATTCATGTATTAACATTTGACAATGCTCCATGCTTGTATTACAAGTTTTATGAGCAATAAATTTGAATTTGAATTTGAAATGTCATCCTCTTGACCCTAGATACTATGCAATCATTGAATTATGGACTGTCACACCCTTTCAAATACCGTGGGATGGTGTCGAATGGTTTTGCAGGCTTCCATGACACATTGATGAAGAGTTTCTTCATCGGTGATGTTTGCTACATAAACCAACTGTTTAACATATCCCCAGAGATAAAAATCCAAAGGATTGAGATCAGGTGAACATGTAGGCCATGGAACTGGTCCTCGTCTACCTAACATCTGTCATGGTAGATACCAATCAGTGCATCTCAAACAATGTAACTAAAATGTGCTGGAGCTCCATCATGCATAATCCACATATTTTGTCATATTTGCAGGGGCACATCTTCAAGTAGTAAGTCTGGAAGAGTATTCTGGATAAAGTTCATGTAGACAGCACCTGCAAGATGTGATGGGAGAACATATGGACCTACCAGACAGTCACAATTTCAGCCCACATATTAATGCTAAACCGTTGCTGATGTCTAGCCTGAACTACAGCATGAGGATTAGGAGCTGCCCATATGTGTTCATTGTGGAAATTTATAATTCCATCTCTTCCAGATGTCTTATCTGCAAAAAAAAAAAAACTCACAAGACAAGAATGGATTGGCTATTTATGCTATAAACTATTGGCAAAAGTTTTCCTGTGGGGGTGATTGGCAGGCGAAAGGCCCTGCACACGTTGAAGATGATACAGAATCAGGAACTACTCATGAAGTACCCTCCATACTGTACTTCGAGATGTACCACAACCAGTTCTCTTGTGCTGATATCTGGATCATCTTCAACACACTGGAAAATGTATTCTTATGCTCTTTCTTGGAAGTTTTGAAAACTTGTCATAATCAATCCAGTTGATAATGGAGGGAAATCAGCCTCCAAAACATGTTCCAGGAAATCCTAAAATAAGTGTTGTTTAGTGTTATTAATCAACTCACCTTTGAATTTAATTATTCTTCTTAGTACAGCATATGAGCAACTGTTAGTCTCATTCAAAAGCAGCATGCGAATCTGTTGTTAAAAGTTGGTGGGAGGGAAAGCATTTTAGTTGTGTATGTTTCGCTGTTTGTCTCGTTGTATAAACTGCCCCCCTGAGATATTTTAGTGTGGGGAAATTCTGGGTATAAATCATTGGCGGGAGGAAATCCTATCCATCCCCCCGGGATTTTGCTCACTGTTTGAAAGCCTGTGGTGCAATGGTTCCTGACTCACCAACACGACAATAAACAGCAGCAAAGGTTGGATTACTTGCCTGTTGTTGGTTTGGAGATGCCATCTGATACAGCCGTTTAGCCTCGCGTCCGTTACCATTCATGCAGCCATGCATAAAAATAATGTCTGCCTGCTCACAAAATGATATCCTGCCATATGCAGTTAACTCATTACTGAGGTGTACACATGAAACATTGCAGACAGATTAATGAGAGCTGTAAACAAGTCTCCATTGCAACACTTCACCACTATGTAGGATACAAGGAGACAAATAGGTCAAGGTCTTCTAAAAAGAGTGCGTAAATGAAGTTGTGAGACTGTACCTGGAAGATCATCAAAGGCAAACTGTGATGCAGTATTTTTAGTTATGGTAGGTGTTGTGTTGGAGTGTTTTGTTTCCCATTGTTTGATTGTTTGCAATATATCGTTTGCAGTTGGCCTAGTGCGATTATCTTTTGTCTTCATTGTAAATGTTATATATATTAACGAATAAAATTGTGATAATAAATACACTAATATTATTTCAATTGTGGCCTCCAGAGCAAAGAAGACTATCTCATTAGAAAGACTAAAAGTTAATACATCGACGTAACATATAATTTTAACGGGGGTCGCGTCTCAAGGAAAATTATTAGCTGTAAATTGTGAACATACTTCATACCCGTACCACGACCGAGATAGGAAAGAAAGAGTCATCGCAGTTCATCGAAAGAGTTAGCCGGATCTTTTATACGAGAAAAGAATTCATCATACCGACCCTTCAAAGTGACGACGAGCAGAAGATTCCCTTCATACTGGTGACGGGAGATACCAGCCGGAAGAGACTCCTTCATACTGGCGCCCAGACGTGCGACGGCTCGAATACAGGCGTATAGAGTAAAAATATGTACCTGGACAAAGAGTGAAAAGAAGACATTTTGACGGAGTATCCTTTTTCTTGTGCTCCAGAATTCAAGTAAGACTAGTACTAATTTATGATACTACGCAATAAGAAAATTGTACAGAAGATGGAAAAAGTTGAGAAAGATAATGATAGTGTAGAGAGGGAAGTGAGTGATAAGTTATCAGTAGAAGGTAGAAAGAATGTAGTATGTAAGGAATCTGAAATAGGATTGAAAGAAATATTGGAAGCGATGAACAAAAATACAGCAGATATAAAAGCAGATTTTGTTAGAAATGTAACAGAACTAAAAGCAGATGTAGCAAAACTAAGAGAAAATACAGCAGATATAAAAGCAGATTTTGTTAGAAATGTAACAGAACTAAAAGCAGATGTAGCAAAACTAAGAGAGGATAGTGTTAGAAATGTAGCAGATTTGAAGGAGGATAATGCCAGAAATATAAATAAATTGTCACAAGAAATTGAATTATGTAAGAAGGAATGTACAGAAAGAATTGAATCAAGTAACAATGATATAGCTAAATTAGGTGAGTTAGTAAGCGTGATAAAATTAGGACAGGAATCAAACACAGTAGAAATAGCTAGGCTAGGAGAATTGATAAATGAAGTTAAGTTAGGACAGGAGAAGACAGTGGTAGAAATGAAAGCTGAATTAAGTAAAGAATTTGATGAAAAACTAGCAGAACAGAATGCAAAAATTGCAAAAGTAGGAGATGAATTGAGAACAGAGATAGTCGTGGTAGAACAGAGTTGTAAAATGTATCAAGATGGAATTAGGTCAAAACAAAATGACATTGATGTAAAAATTGATAGTTTAGAAAATGTTGTAAAGGGTATAAGCGCTGAGATGCAGTCACAGCGAGAAGAATTGAATAAAGTAAAGGAGGAAGCCAATGTAAATGTAAATAGAATAAATGAAACGGTTACAAAGGAAAAAGAATTTACAGGAAGGCTTTCCCAAGTTGTGATTGCTCTACAGGCTGATAGAGTTAATGACAATCATGATCAATTTGTGAGTGAATGCAAAAATATGACCAATACTGATGCACTTGACAATAACAGTAATATGGCGGACTTTCAGGAGAATGATTTAGCTATGCCAATGCACTCCCCTAGTCAAAACCATAATTGTCACGCTAGTCACTTGTTCCATGACCTAACCCCTCCGTCATTTGACGAAGAAGCCGGTGACAATCCAAAAATTTTCATAAAAGAACTGGAGGATTATTTTAGGATCAAACGAATTCCGAACGAGATACGAATGATGGTGGTTAAACGCTGTCTTAAGAAAAACGCATTGGAATATAAGAAAAATCATAAAACAAATTTTAGTGGGGAGGGGCATAGAACCCCTGAAAGTTACCAAAAAAAAAAAAAAAAAAAAAAAATCGAAACATTGTCAAGAGAAAATATTTTTGTATTCAACGATGACATGTTTTTCAACACAGTTGTTATATTGTTGTACAATTACATTGTTGTGGGGAGATCATCACAGTACATGCAACATTGTATGGCTGAAAACAATTTTCCCAAAATAGAATTAGTTGCATATACTGTGATGAGGGGCATTTGATGCAGTATTTTTAGTTATGGTAGGTGTTGTGTTGGAGTGTTTTGTTTCCCATTGTTTGATTGTTTGCAATATATCGTTTGCAGTTGGCCTAGTGCGATTATCTTTTGTCTTCATTGTAAATGTTATATATATTAACGAATAAAATTGTGATAATAAATACACTAATATTATTTCAATTGTGGCCTCCAGAGCAAAGAAGACTATCTCATTAGAAAGACTAAAAGTTAATACATCGACGTAACATATAATTTTAACGGGGGTCGCGTCTCAAGGAAAATTATTAGCTGTAAATTGTGAACATACTTCATACCCGTACCACGACCGAGATAGGAAAGAAAGAGTCATCGCAGTTCATCGAAAGAGTTAGCCGGATCTTTTATACGAGAAAAGAATTCATCATACCGACCCTTCAAAGTGACGACGAGAAGAAGATTCCCTTCATACTGGTGACGGGAGATACCAGCCGGAAGAGACTCCTTCAACTGTCATTAAAAACAGAAAAGAAAGGTCTATAGGATTTATGTGCATATGAACATTTTTTCTTCTTTTGATGTAAGGAATACATGCCCAAAGTTTACATTTAAAAGCTGCTAATCTGAGAGACAAACCAGTCACATAGTAAATGTATATTGATTGTAAACTTAAATTTGTTGCACACAAGATCTCTAAATAATAAATAATGGAACACCTTTTGTTGCTCCATGCTTTGAGAAATGCAGTTCTTGGGTTTTGTTGAGCTAAAAATGAAAATTTTGGAAATTCATACATCTTGAAAACCCTTTTGGTACAGGTGGAAGATCTTCTGGGGAGCCGACTTGAATCACTACACTCATGCCTAGTAAATTGTGTGATAATATGTGGCAGTGGAACAACCAGTAACCTGTAATATAAAGTACAAATGTGAATAAAGTGCTCGATCATCATGGCACAAGTTTAGAATCAGGGTCAGCCTGTCAATATGGTCCTCCCTAAGAAATTACAGAATATGATTTATTATAAGTATCTTACTTCAATTTTACAATTTTATAAATTCCAAATTAAATTAATACAGCTTATAATATAAATAGTTTAGTTTCTTAGATCTATTATGTGCAGGAGCAACAAACATAAATGATAGTTTCCTATACCTGTCTTCTGCAGGCACAGTAAATATGAATTTCCTTTCTAGATTGCACCCATAGCGATAGGAATAGGGAAGATATGAAAGGGGTTCAGCACTTAAGCCAGGCCCCAAGAGGAAGATTGAGATAAGGGGATATACTGGGTGGCCAGATCCAGACTAACTGTACAGATCTTAAAAATATCTTGACTATCCTGTTTTTGCTGTGTCAAGTTGGATAAAACCATTGTGGTGGGATGTATATTAACAAACTCTGGTTGATGACCATAGGCAAAACAAAGAGAAAATCTAAGAATGCTATGACATCTGTGCCACATTGTGGTGATTCTGCATTAGTGGCATAGCAGTGCAGAAGAATTCTGGTCAATCAGGATTCACCTTGACCTGCCGCAGTGCAGAGAATCACCTGGCCAATCAGGGCTCACTTCCACCTGCCTGTCTATATGAAAGCAGACAAGCTGCAACATATGGTGCAGTTAGCCTTTGAAGGCGACCACAACAAGATGGTTGAAATGCCGATTCCAACTTGACGTGGTAAAAACCGGATAGCCAAGATATTTTTAATGCTGGTCATGGAAACTTGAGAGAATATTATGTACAAATATTGACAGAGGTCCCTAAGGTTTACTGAGTTTGACAACACCTCAAAGTCTTCAGGTTTTCTGGGGCCAACTAAGGGGGATCTCGATGCAGGCTCCAATGCCCCCAGATGCTGCCTCCTTTTCCACACAGATCCCACAGACAACGAAGGACAGAAAGAGTTTCTGTGTACATACCATCCCTGCCAAGCTGCACTTAATGCCTTTGCTGACACTTGCAACCCTGAAAGAATCAATAGGTTGAAGGATGAATGAAATTATTAACGACAAGAAATGAAAGAGCAGGAAATTCAAGGGATGTAATTATCCTTACCAGCATTCACCTGGCAACCCCTAAAAAAACTCATCGGTCAGGAAGGTTGACCATGGAAAACGAACCCACAACTTCCTGAATGAGAGCCTCACATGTTACTGCAGAGCCATCTTGCTCAGTTTGCACCACTGGGCCGGCCAAGAACATCTAGATCAAAGAGCCTTTTAAACTTAATTTAGGCATGGGCAGATTTAGTTTACAACTTACAGTTTTCTGCTCATAAGAGAGGGTTGCCTTTCTCTTCTTCTAGGGTCAGCCCTCAAGTCTCTATATCTCTGTTTCATTTGAAAACTCACAGCACCTGCACTATACACCTTACAATCACTAAAGCAGTGCAATACAAAGACAAAACAACCTTTCCCCATCCATTTCCATTCTCAAGAAAATTATTTGCATGCCTAGAAACTTTTGTCTGTCCAAGAAAATATGCCAACTGACTTTGGCCACCATTAATTGTTAGTGCTGTGGTGCTTCCTCTGAGTATCACAGCAGTAATTATTAATGAAGAAATGACATTTAAAGATCAAGTAGTGATGGCACCATGGCCTATCACCAAGGTTCGATCCCAGGGACCCACATGTGGTATTTGTGATGGATGAAGCAGCGTCTGGGCAAGTTTTCTCTGGGTTCTCCGGTTCCCCTGCCGCTCACTCCACAAACTGAATCATCATTACCTTTCCAGTCACCCATTTTGCCTGCATTTTATATCATGCTCTTCCTCACTCTCATACTGGTGTTGGGCTGACCACCCACTTCCCTATCTTCACTCTGTCCAGTCCATAGGTTTGTCTGCTCCCCAACAGGCATCTGATCCTAGGCACAGGCTTGTAAGTGCTTAGGCAGTGGCAGTTCTCCATAGGCAGGGGGAGTTTGATCAGATAAAGAAAGAAAGGTCAAGTATCTTATCACATCACAGCTCTGATTTGTTTTTGGATTTCTACATGCAAAATGCACATATGTACTTCACAAAATAAGAAAAGCAATGACAAACAAATGGGTGAATTTGATCACATTTTCCTTGCATAATCAAAAATTGCATGATTACTATTTCCAAGCAATTCTGTTGGAAAAAAAGACCAGTGGGATATGTTTCCATGACTAATACAGCATTTTATACACCTTCTTTTCAACAATTTCTTTCCCATAAGTGAAAACATTTGATACCCTTTAAATAATACCATGGCTTTAAATTGGAACTAAAATGTAGAGAAAGTGAAAGCTCTCTAACAATTTTTCTTATTTCGGCCAACATATTTAGGCTAACACATCCAAATAGCTTCTGTTTAGTAAGATGGATCAAATACTTTATAGACAATTTATTTTTGTTATAAACAATTTAAACAAATTAAAAGGCTACATCTCAATACAAATGAAATATAAGTTCACATAGCTACTTTTTCAACTACAACAGAGAAGTGCACCTTCCCCATATAAAGAATAATGTTATTTGTACTGTTGACCCTTGAACACCGAGATACTTGTTGGCCTTCCAATATTTTAAATTCAAATTTTGAATAGGCATAATGCTGTGAAACTAAAGCGCGTTTCACCCTTAGAAGACAGTACACGTTAAATGGAGCGCAGTGTTGCAACATGTACTAGTTGCGAATCTTTCTCCGCGAGCGACTCGAGGTGGCCGGAGTCCTTCAATTGCTGCTTGACGGACACTTTTAACTTTGGTATCCCTCCATGCCTTTGTTACTGTATGTCCTAAATTTACAAATGACTCGTCTGTATAAACAACTGATTTCCCCTGGTCCCTAAACCTTTTTACGTCTTTTAGATATTTATGTCGCCATCTGATGATATCGATATCGTCTCTTTCTATTAATATGCACTTGTTACCCCTTCTTTCATATTCCAACCCCAATTCATGTAAGAACCGACTAAGAGTGGCCCTTGAGAAATTTGGTAGGGTCTCATCACTGTTGAATCGTGACAAAATTATATTCAGCGTGGGTGGAATATTTGCAAACTGTAAAGAATGAACAATTCGCCGCACTCCACCTTGCACTATTCAATCATATTGCGTTAACCTATCATTTTGTGTAGTCCCGCCCCTTTTGCTTTCTTTTTCGATGGCGTTCTTAGAGGTCCTTTCATTAGTTCCTTTTTAATCATACACACTACTGCTTCTGAACACCCGATAGCCTTAGCTGTTTCTTTTACCGCTTTACACGCATTTTGCTTCAAAAATAATATAACACATTAATAATTATTTGGCGTTCCTTACTTCTTAATTTACCAACATATCCTCTCTTCCTAGCTTCCCCCTCCATAACTACAAATATTTACAAAAATATTAAACAAATAACGCAATAACAGCTCACAGTTACACACACGGCTTCTTTCGAACTAATGTTAGTGCTGCTCCTTATACTATCCTCTGTCAGGCCTGACGCTGAATAGATGAATACCTTTTGTTTGCCTTACTGGATAAAAGAAAGAGGTTACTGCCTTTTGGTTTATTTTAAAAACTTTCTCCAACCTTCCTCAACATTTGTTCTCGCTGGTTCCCTGATGTAAACTCAATAACAAAAAAGTTTCACACGGCGTAACTTTTGCAGTGCACAGATATAAAATATTCCGAAAACATTTCATTTTAAAAATTATAACAGTTAACTGGGTAAACATAGAGAATTCAAAGTGGGCAGGTAGTAGCACTATGGTTTACTCTACCTAAGAAAAAAATATAGATGCATTCTAGCAGTTAGTTTGTTAGTTAGTGCGTGATGAGTATAGAAACAGCAAATATCGGACTTCTATTGAAAAAAAACGTTTTCTGAAGAAATTTGGGCCTATAGAAATGTATAATTACTCTAAAAAGGATATAACCTGATAGAGAAAAAAATTCTGCATAGGATAATGTGTTCAAATCTGAAATTTATAACAAATGAATATTTATACCATGCTATTAAGAATCTGGCAACAGAGCGAGGGTAGAAAAGGATGCGGCTAATGGCAACTTGTATGCGCTAGATAGAGACAGAGATGTCCCATTTAACTCCATACTGTCTTCTAAGAGTGGAACGCTATATAGTATCACTTTAGTCATGTAAATAATACTTGCATTCTGGCAGGGTATTGTAGAAAGTCTGGAAAGCTTCATGTGCTGTGTAAATACATTATGGAGTTTATTATTTCTACATACTTATAATAATTATTAATTACCAAAATTCTTACAGTATATTTATAAATAGCCCAATTGATCAGTGATTTCTGGGAAGGGGAGGTGCCAACACTTCACTATCAACACCTTCTTTTAAACCAAATAAAATGGGAGGTTTACATTTGGCAGGTTGTAGGTTCGATTCCAGCAGCCGACGTTCTTGACCTATAGGTTTTTCCCAAGTTATAAGGCAAATGCTGGGAAGGATAATTACATCTCCCAAATTTTCTATGCCTCCGTTTCCTTTCACCTTCATTTTAAACCAGCCTTTTAGGGCTAGAAGTGTTGGCAACGAGTGATGTTGGCACTGCTATGTGGGAACTTTGAAAACTCTAGCTGCTGTTCTCGGCAAATGGGTGGCATTGTAGTCACCTGACTGGTGGCTGCTTGGTGAACCCTAGTGTCCAGATGAATCTCCAGCACATGTTAGGTACCCTCATGCTGGCTACTTCTGCTTGCCCAGGTTCCAACATGCCTGTAGAGTACTCTCACTTTATCCCTTCCTCCCAGGATCTACATGCAATAGCTTCAACATACAATACAATAGGCCACTGTGAAATCCCCTCTGTAGATACTCTACTGCTCTACCTCTATCCTTCTTTCAAGATCATCAGCCATCTCTTTTTGGAATAATATATTTAAAAAGTTGCATCCAATACTTTAAACATTTTGGAATATTTACACTAATAATAACCATCTTCAAACATTTTCTGCTAGCTTTCAGGACTATAATATGAGTAATTTGTAGCTACATAAACAATATGCAGCACTGAAGATAGTTGTCCATATGTTAGTGCTTAATAAAATAACTTCAAACCAATATCTTACATTTTACTTAAATGTTTTATAATAATAGTAAATATCTGGTAAATTTAACCTGATTTACAGAAGATCCTGTTTTAAATGGTTAACTATGAGAGCTTTTTTCTTTTTCAAGATCTGATGGTTTGCGAAACCCATACCATGGTAAAAGTCAAAGATGTTTTATTTGTAACATTTAGATATGTCTACATGTTACTTCTCTACATAGCCCCCATTCCGATGTAGACACTCTTCATAGCATCGTAGGGCGCTGATGACCTTGAAGTTGAGCGCCCTTAAACCAAATCCAATCCAATCCAATTCATAGCATCGTACCAAATTTCCAATCCCCTTGTCATAGAAGGCAGCCACTTCTCTACACTGGTCTGCAGTTCATTGTCTATGCCAAAATGCTGTCCTCCTTGCCAAAGTTTCCTGTGAGGAAAGAGATGGACATCAGATTCAGCCTAGTCCATACTGTATGGTGGGTGATAAAACACATCCCATCAAAAAGACTGATGAAGTTGCAGCTACAATGGGTGGCCAAGCAAAGGTGCAGCATCTATTCATGTGTTTTCTGATTGTCTGACATCTTGGGAACCCATCTCGCATACAGTTTGTAGTGCTGAAGGATCTCAGTCATGATGGTATCTATGTTTCAGAAGATGAATCACTCAACACAGAAATTGTGAACCAACAATTTTCTTGAGTTGCCTGATCCACTCACTGAACAAGATCAGTTGACACTCACTTCCTTCCTTGACCGTCTGAATCACATAGTCTGTGCATCCTGCTTCAAAGTTTCTGCACCATTGCTACATTTTGCTGTCACACTCTGTTCATGTTACTCATTTGATGATGACTTTCAGCTGCATTACACCCCGCCACATAAAGAAAAGGAATTAGAGCATGCACTTCACATTTGACTTCACAGGCACTTCACAAAATGGCGCCAATCATAGAAGCAGGAGAAAGAAGCTCTCAAGAAAATGTAAAATCCAATGAAAACAAATGCAGATTTACGAGCACCTGCTCACCCATGTAAGTGTAATGTGACGAATAAAGTACTATTACTATTACTATTTGACAGGACACCAATTATTTTAGGCATGTGCTCATTGTGCACTCAGAACTACAAGTGAGACATGATACAATCAGCAGACATGCTAGATACACCGCAAAACACATCTGCACAAAGTTTTAACTGATTTTCACTGTGGTTTTGTTTCCTGACCTATCAGACCTTTAAAAAAATAATTGTATTTAAGTGAGTGATATTTTTGCATTGCAAAATTAACATATATAACATATATAACATAAATACAGCACAATGCTTTTGGATGAAAGATTGGGTTACCTGGATTGTCTGCAACAATTCCAACAACAGCATACCCATCTGAAGGCACAGCTATGGTGTCTTTAAATGCATGAGGTTGAGCATAAGATTGTTTCAGTGAGCCTGCATTTAAGTGTCTCCTTATGTTGTCCACAGTTACTCCTCCAGGAAGTGTTTGACCCATTGCAATCACATTGAAAACATAGCCATGTAGATGAAATGGATGATTAATGCCTCCGGAATTTGCTGAAATTTGATAATATGGCAGTTATTATTGATTGCACATTTCATAGTTATTTAAAGAAAACACTGAAGTACAACAAGTCTGTGATTTTCTCTACCCATTACCATTTATTTTCTTACTGGTATTGTTCGCATAAAGGGAGATTCTTCTGTCTCATCATAGTAATTGTTGTAAATGTTTGCCAAAAATGCTCTGCTACACATTTTGTACTGGGAGCACAGTGGTGTAAAGTACATTGATGTGACTGTATAGCAAGCACATCAGTAGTTGCATGCTATCCACCACTATTCAGAAGTCTATGAAGCATTTTAAAACTTCTTAACTACTAAACTACGTCACAGATAACTAAACATTTTACACTAAAAGAAAGACGAACTTTCCCAAGTTTTGTTGCTTACTTCTTACACCTTACAAATACTCAATGTGTCCACCCCTGCTTATATGGCAAATATCTATGTAATAATCCATCTCCTCCCATACACACTCCAGAATGTCACAGTTGACCATAGCCAAAGCAGCTAAATTCTTGAAGATTAGTGGGTGGCAGACGCACATAGACAATGTCCTTCACAAATCCTCACAGGAAAAAAATCATATGGAATTAAATCTGGGGATCATGGTGGCCATGTCATTAATGCATTATTTTTATGTCCAGTGTATACAATCCAGTAGTGGGCCACTACTGATAACTGCTGCCACCTAGCGATAAATCATGGTAACTCAGCACAGGGTTTCATTATAAAAAATCTTGGAGAGTTTCTGTATTGCTACAATTACCATGATCTGTCATGCACTTAACTTGCTAAGCTTTAAAATGTTTCTTGTACTTATGAATAAAGGCTGGTTCACAACCATCAAAAATGGTAACGATAACCAGAACGATAAACTTGAAATACAGGTATTCAAATGGGAGCGTTCATAACCAACAGGAAGCTTTGCTGGGCACCAGGAACATGAAAGAAGACTTAGCCAAGTTTTAAGTTATTCATTGCTGTTACCAAGCAAGGCATATTAGATTCATATTGTATGTGTTAGATGTAGAAATTAAGCAAGCCAGCCATGCCATGAAACAGTCATTAGAGCTCTCTCTAGTCACAAGCTAGAAAAAATATAATTGGTCAGTTAGAAATAAATGAATTCCCAATGCAGAATATCCCCTCCATTTTCTGGTATATGGTTATTGTTCCTGTGCTGTTTGGAACCAAAATATTGAATGCTGCCTTGCTTGGTATTGCCAGAATCACTATGGTTACCGTTGTCAGGTGGTTGTGAAACCTTAACCCTGTATTACATACTTTATGTGCTTAAAATGTTGGAAAATTTAATGAGCTCCAGAAAATATTTTGGAAATGGTTAAATGTTGGAAAAATTGTTATTTGACATAAGTAAATTGACATTTTCCTACTACAAATTCTTATGTCCTATGACTTCATAGTGACAAAACATTCAGTGAACAGGTTACACTGGCTATTGAGAGGAAATTGAGGATACATATTTTATTCTTTATGTTAATGTTTCTTACTTTTGATATTGTAATCATTATAATGTTAATTTTTGTAAATGAAAAATAATGCTTTGTTGGGGAAATTCATTGAGCACCCATAAATTACACTCAATATAATATAATATGACTGCCTCCGCAGCACTGTTGTTAGCGCACTTGCCTCTGGTGCGGAGGATCCAGGTTCGATCCCAGTACCAGCATGGGGATTTTATCCCCTCTGGGAGGTCTGGCACAGGGTGCACTCAGCTCATTAGTCCCGGAGGGACCAACTGAGGAGCCACTTGATGAAAAAGTAGCAGCCCCAGGTCGTGAAGACCGCATAACTGGCTGGGAGACATTGGGATGCTGACCACATACCACCCTCCAATAGTGCACCGCACCAATGACACCTGTAGTGGGCCAAGGTGGGGAATGCAGTGGCTGGGCGGTAAGGCTTGGCTCTTTATGTGCTGTTGTGCTGGGGCTTAGTTATAGTATAATATAAAATTAGAGGTTCTTGGGATAGATGCAAATAAATTCTTACTATGTGACACACATGAAAAGAAATCTCTCAAAAATGTGGTAAAATAAATAGTTTTCCAAAATAAGGCGAGTGGATAGTGTAAAATGACAAAAAATTACTTTTTCTGCTTTTAACGGAAGAAAATTATGTCATTCTTTCTGATTCAGAATATATATGTTTTATTGGTCATTTAAAACACTTAACCCTTTAAAAAACATTTAAATTGACTCTGCATCTATAAACGTCAGAGTGCCATGCCCATTTTTGTTGAAACTTTTAATATCTGGAGCAATTTTTAAGATAATTTTGTGTGATAAATGTTATTCTCTATGACTCTATGGCTGCACTGGGTAATATATGCTGCTGCTCCTTTGTTTTCATTGTAAGTGTCGTTTACATGTGGAGAAACTTTGTTTTCATTGTGAGTTGACTTGTTTTGTAACAGTGCTTCATTCCTAATGATTGCAAAAGCTAACAAGTTACCAAAAAGCTCCAGGGCATTCAAGAAAAGAAAGTTTCATGACAACAGACATAATAATGCCCAAGAAAGTGAACGTGATGCTGATAGCATTGCAGCTTCACACACAGTGGAAAATAAGGTTAGTTGCTCAGCCAGAAAGCTAAATAACAGCAAGAGTGATGTCAACCCAAAGGTTAATGTAAATATTAATGATGTGAATAATGCAGCTATAGATAGTGTAAATGATGTTCCTAGAGCCAACAGCATAGGCCAAGAAAATGACAATGGCAATGTAATTATTGATATAAATATTTTATGTAAGTTCATTAGTTCTAATATAAGATGCAAGGAATGTAAATCCATGGATGTTTTGCACATATTTGAAGATGAAAGTGTTAGATTATAATTATCCAACAAATTAATTATTTAGTGGAAAAAGTGTATCTATGAAAATAGCACTAGAACTTCTGAAGTTACCATGCACAAGTATTATGACATAAACTTTGATTGGTTTATGGAACTAAATATATTGGTAAGGGACAAAGAAGTAATGAAACTATGTGGAATGATGAATCTTCCTCTCCCACCAACAAAATTTTCAAATTGTTACAAACTTTTAGAAAGGCATATTTTGAAGTGAGTAAAGCCTCAATGGGGAGAAAACAAAATTTATGACACAAACTAGAAAGCATGGAACCAGCACACCTCCGCCTGACTCAAAGTTAAGTAAGTTTGGAAAAGTAGACAATTTTAAATACCTAGACAGCATAATAACAAGTGACAATAAGAGTTAACAGAGATACAAACTCGGATCAGTACTGCAAACAAGGCATATTTTATACTGGGGAAAGTAATGAAATCTAACAATGTACACCAGAAAACTAAAATTAAAATATATCGAACTATAATTAGGAGCATTGTGAGTTATTGATGTGAAACATGAACTCTATATAAGAGAACTGAAACAATGCTTGGAGTATTTGAACGAAAGGTACTCAGAAGAATCTTTGGAGCAGTACTAGATAATGCAATGTGAAGAAGCAGATATAACTATGAGCTGTACGAGAAATATAAAAGTGCTCACCTGGTAACTTATGTTAAATTAAAAAGGTTAGAATGGGCTGCACATGTTTACAGAATGGAGGAACATTGAATACCAAAGAGGGTTATGGAAGGGAAGATATATAGCAAGAGACCAGTTGGAAGACCTAGGAACAGATGGATAGATGCTGTGAACTCTGATTCTAGAGTTTTTTTCGATACTGCAGCATGTTAAAGACTAGCTTTGGACAGAGAAGAATGGAGGAAAAGGTTAAAGGAGGCTAAGGCCTGACATTAGGCTGTAACACCATTGCAGAAGAAGAGGAAGAAGAAGAAAGCCTCAATGAGAATTGCTACTGCTGAAGCAGTTGCTGTTGGGGCAGATCTATGGGAGGGGATTGGAGCATTGCATCCCCCCACCAAAAATTTGGAAACTATTAAGGACATAACCAAAGAAAAAAGTATTAATATTAATTCACAAATATATTCAAAAAATCTGACCATTTTCTACATTAATTATTTTCATTAAAATACTAAATGTACCCCTGCCACATGTTTCACCCATTGCCAGATATGGGGAAATCGCAGAATACCAGCAGCGGTGTCCTCTTTGTTGATGTCTGCAAGAGAGCACTTTATAGCTCAAAGCATGGTTTCTGTGGTGCAGATACATCCCTTGTAGTGATTTTTTCATTCCAGGGTACAGATAAAAGTCACACAGGCCCATGTCTGGTGAATAGGGTGGGTGCTTGAGAACCTCCCACCTCCATCATGCAAACAGATTCCGCACCACTACTGTGTTGTGACAATGGGTGGATCCCTGTCTCGGAAGTTAGGTCGTTTCCTGCATAGTGCTGGACGAAGATAATGTTCACATACAGCAAAAATTGAATCAATTCAATGACGTTTTTGACCCTATGTCGACCTCCACCTGGTTTCTAATGCATACTATCACGTCCTGCACAAAAAGCTGCAATCCTACATGCCACAGTCCGATATGACATAGCCTCATTCCCACATGTTTCACATAGTCCAGAGTGACATTCCCTGGCATTTTTTCCATGGGCCACTTCAATCTTTATCCATTTCTAAATTGGTAAATACCTCCTTTAGAGTAGTGTTGTTTGACGACTTACATTCAACACATGCCACTCCTATCACTTCAGCACCTACACTAACGCCGCCACCTGAGTTGTATAGCCCCACCAACACTTTACATGTGTTGCCAACCACAGCAAGAACAAAAATCCCTGCACAGAGATCAAACAGTGTTGCCAATTATTTCTTTCCAGTCCTCATATATTAAAATACTGTCTTGTCAACATTGCGGTATCTGGGAGCACCATGGGAGCAGACAGATTGAATGGACAAGTGTTAATGTACATATATACATAAAAATGTGGAAATTAAAACTCAGGAAGTACTAAATAAAGTGTGTAAAGTGCCTCATGAGCTTCTTCTTTGAATGTAATTGTATAACTCTGTAAGACAATTATCTGATATATATTTATGCATGTGATTACATTTCCAGATTTTCTAATTGTAGCACCTCATCAGATCCCTCCCCGAAAACAAATCCTACATCCATCCCTGAGTTACTGCAAATGGTGGTGACCAAGATCACATCACATCATTGGGTAGTGACTGCTACATCTATTGATGTTGGTAAAGTTTTGGATGAGAAGTGATTGTAGAGGCTGCAAATTAAACAGTGAAGACCACATGTGATTGAAAAACTATAAAGGATCAAGTGGATGCAGGGAGGCCGCAGAAGCAAGAGAGATCTTCAATAGGTCTGCATGAATAGAGGGTGCAATATAAAAATTATCTTGGAGATGGTGATTCAAGTTTGTGTATGAAGAAAAACCTTATGATGATGTAAACATAGAAAAGCTGGAATGTGTAGGCCATGTGGAGAAGCATTTAGGTACTAGACTAAAGAAATTTAAAAATGATACAAAAGGTAAAAAACTGAGTGATGGGAAACCGCTTAGAGGTCTAGGACATTTGACAGATGCAGAAATTGACTTATTACAAACCTATTATGGTTCAACAATTAGAAGAAATTCTAGTGACCTAAACTCCATGAAACTAGCAATTTGGACATCATTTCTGCATAAAGCTTCAACCGATTCATAGCCACCACACCACCACCTTTGTCCTAAATGCCCTGATTCATGATGTGGGTACCAGAAAGCAGTGGCATCCAGTGGCGACTGGCAATGGAGGACTCTAGGACAGCGCCCTCCCAGTAAATAAAAATAAGAAGAAGAAAAAATAGCATTACATCAAAACATTACTTCAAATATCCTTGATATCAGATGTCATGCCAAAATACATTCATACACTTCCGGTTTCTATTTACCCATTTTGTTTCATGGAAAATGTTTTCACACCGTTAATACACGGAAGAGGACCAATGTTTTCATTAAGGATACAGTTTTAGACTGTAGCTCATCCCTCTGAATATGTTCGCACCTTGTAGATACTGCCAGTGGTGAGGGGAGGTGCAGGAATGGTTTGACTATAGGCAGAGGGGTATGGAGAAGAATGACAATCCGAGTGGCACCCAGGTGGAGGGAGAAAGTGCCTGCGATAATTTTTCTCTGAACTGTCTGACTGCTAACAGTGCTGCCATTCATGAACCTGCCTGCCTACCCACCTACCCACCTACCTACCTACCCACCCACCTGCCCGCACACACACACACATGTCCGCCTGCCTACCCACCCACTCATCTCTACATACACATACATACATATGTACATATGCACACACACACATATATATACATACCTACCTACCATTAAAAATGACCGTTATTCCAAGGCTTGAGGAGGCCATATGTGTGTGTTGGCGTGTGTGTGTGAGAGAGATTATTGTGAACGTTTAGATTGTTGCATTGATTTTAATGGATATTTGAAGCATAAAGCATTGAACATCCAGAATTGTGTAAGTATAGACACTGTTTTTGTGAGAATTAAATGTGAAGATTATGAAACCATGGGCTTTTAAGGACGAGCAGTTCCAAACCGTAAGACAGAAGAAAATGGCAGGAGCAAAGGATATCCTCATTGAAGGTGCTATTTAATTACTATTAAATGTGACTGAAGCCAGCAAGAATCTACGCCAAGACCTCAAGCAGGACATTGTACATGCCGTTGGCAACTTGAGGAGAGCAATAGCTATACTTAAAAGCGATCACAGTGAGAAAGACCAACAACTAGAAAATGTACAAACACAATTGTAAACAGTAAAAACTAAGCTGCTGCAAACAAAAGCTTGCATTGTATCGTCAACATCCAGGGGAATGCCCAGTAATACATTTAACCAGTCCCAAATTGCCTTGGAAATGGCAACCACAGGTGAGCAGTGGCGAACACATTCAGAAGTTGCACACAGCAGCTCAAATGAACAGGGGAAGAAAACATATAACTTGTTCGTTAAAAGCAAGAACAACCAGAGTGCAGAGTATATTAGAACTTTGATCAAGATAAAGGTAAACCCTGTAACAATAAAAGTGGGTATCAATGCATTGAATACACTGAAAAATGGTCAAGTGTTAATTAAGACCGGAGAGAAAGATGAATTGGATGTCATATGCAGGAGTATAAAAGAGAAATGTGGGGAAGAACTTGAGGCCCGGAGAAGAGAAGTCCAAGAATCATAATTTTCAATGTGCCTGAGGAGATTACACTAGAGAACGTGGCTGAAGTTCTTGAGGTGCAGAACCAGAAAATAGAGGGGCATAAAGAGGAAATAAAGCTGGTTTTCCAGTTTCGTGATAAAAAGAAATATAATACAATAGTTGTACAAACCAGTTCCACTGTCAGAAAGCAACTCATGGACAAAAAGATAAAACTGTGTTGGAACCTATGTAATTAGAAAGACTGTGTTAAAGTTCCCCATTGTTTCAAATGCAATAAATATAATCACCATACAGAAAAGTGCTGTGGACAGCAAATGTGCCCGAAGTGAGTGGAAGGTCACAAGATGTAGGACTTCTAAGTCGGCACACAAGAATTTAAATGCAATAATTGTATTAATTTTTCCAAACACAATGCAGGTAGTGCAATTGATGTAAACCACTCAGCACTTGATACTAACTGTCCATGCTACCAATCAGCATTGAGGAGATACCAACTGAATATTGACTACTAATATGGCTGAACAGAGTATTAACTGCTTTCAAGTAAATTTACAACATTCTAAAATAGCAACGAGTAATTTAGTACAACTCATATATGAATCCAGGATGGATATATCATTTATACAGGAACCATATACTGTAAATAATGAATTAGCAGGAATTCCGAAGTCAATGAGAACTTATGTATGCAGGGATGGAAGAAAGAGAGCAGCCATAATAATCAATAATTTTAATATTGATGCTATACTAATAAGTCAACTCTCAAATGAAGATTGTGTAGTTATGGAAATACAATACAGAGACAGTAAATTCTTCACATCCAGCATGTACTTTGACATTGAATTACACATAGGAATAGACATAGAGAAGATCGAAAACATTTTAGGTCATGTAAAAGGACATGGAATAGTAATATCGGTGGATACTAATGCTAAGAGCAGGGTTGCCAACTCGTACGATAATTATGGGGGCATACGATAATTTTAATGTTTGCATAATGGTTGTCAACCCGTACGATAATTATGGGGGTGTACAATAATTTGAATGTATGATAGTTCGATATCAGCAAAATATCATTTTCGCTGGTTTGTCACTAGAGCGAAGTGAAACTAATTACAAATAACACTACTTTTGTCCTCATTGTCTGTCTCCACACCATAGCTACTAAGCCTGCTACCCTTTATCCTCTTATTGCCAGTGTGCCCAGGTCTGATAATCTCAAAGAAGAAGGCTGTTTAGAAAACTGATCAATGTAGAAAACTCGGAATACGTGCTATTCCGTGTGAAATAAAGAACATGCCTGAACCTGACAGTTTCTGGAGTGCTGTTAAACATGTCACCTTGGTGGAAATTCTGATTTCAAAGAACTAGCGGCCTTTGCATTATCAGTGGTTTCCTTGCCCCACAGAAGTACTTCTTGTGAAAGAGTTTTTTTTCTAAACTGGGTTTAATAAAAACCAAAGTTAGAAACAGATTGGCACTAGATACGGTAAATGAACTCATTTTGTCGTCTCAACTTATGACAGAATGCGGTAGATCTTAAAATCTGCAAGTCACCGAGAAGATGTTAAGGTTTATCTCAACAACAAATTGGTGCAATGCTGCAACGGTTGAGGAAGCTGAACTTTCAGATGAATAGTCGAGAAACATAAGTGCTAAAGTTATAATATTTGTTGAGTTCATCAGTCTTGTAAGTGGATATAATAAACATCATTACTCTTATATTTTCATAAGTATTATACTGATATTTTTATTGTTGTAGCATTTGCTTTATAATGTACGATAATTTTGAATCCAAATCTATAATTTTGAGTGACTGGTACGATAATTTTACTTTTAAATGTTGGCAACCCTGGCTAGGAGCAATCTTTGGTTTGATACAACTAACAATGAAAGAGGCTGTATCCTAGAAGAATTTCTCACAGCTTTGACACTGCATATTGTCAATGAGAACACAGGAATACCAACCTTCGAAACTAGCAGGGCAAAGAACTGGATTGACTTGACGCTTACTAACAATCGCCTGCTCATGGATATAACTGACTGGAAGTGCAGAGAGCAAGAAAGTTGTTCAGACCATAAAATAATGGCATTTAAAGTGCTAAGAATGATCCAAACCTACACACATTTTACCCAAGAAAGAGAAGTTTACTGGGAAGAGATACATAGTAAATAAAGAAGAAAACTATAATCTGTTCAATAACATCCTACGCTCCATGCTGAATAAGGAATTTAAATGTGGGAAAGTGAAACCAACCTGAGGAAAATGATAATCTAATCTGTGAAATTATAAAGAATTATCATAATGCTGATGAGGTAATAGAAAGATTTAACTCTTAAATTACAACAGCATGTGACAGGGCTTTTCGTAAGTCCACTTCGAAGAAAATATCAACCAATAGGAAATCAGTCCCATGGTGGAACGACCAGCTGACAGGGTAAACGCTCTACGCAGAAGATACCAGAGAACAGTATATAACCAACAGCTCAGAGAAGAAAGGAAAACTCTATACATTGCAGGGAAAGGCGAATACCAATTACAAATGTGAAAACAAAAGTTAGACTCATGGAAAAAATATTGTATCATCCAAGATGGAAGCAAACCATGGCACACAACATACAAACTGACTGCTGTAAAAATAAGGACTCAACCTTAACAACTATTCAAAATGCAGATGGTACCTACACAGCCAGTATCCAAGAAACACTTGACATAAACGCTCCTCTCCTTCGAAGACGTCACCTTTAAGATCTATAAGATCTCGTGTTTGGTGTTCGGACTAGCTCTAGCAAGAGGTCTTAATCTCAGGGTATGCACGAGTTATGATAGGAATGGAACCAAACGAAGAATCAACCAACAGATCACTTTATTTGTAAATTTCCAGATTTGTAGAGAACTGCCGATGATATTTAAATAGAATGTACTTTGTAACTTCAACTACAACGTTATAACACTTTAACTTTGTCACCCTTTAGCAACCGCCGAATTATGTATACATGCTAGCTTACGTACAACTCCCGAGTTGCACGTGCGTTATCTCGGCTCGATTTAAGACGAGTGTCTTGCGTTGCATTTGTTTTTGCGCTTGCAACACGAAGGAAGCGATTTCCATTGGCTAACTTTAGAGCACGTCATGGTAAGATAGGAATCAACCCGCTAAATCACTAAGGCTGAGTACAAGCAACAATTGTAACCTTATCACTCATTTAAATCTGCCTAGGCTTCCATTCTTGAGACTTTAACATATTCAGCTTTATTACGTTTTCCCCTTAACTATTGACTAGAATCTCCTTTTGTTTCTTTCCATTATCAAATATATATATTGACATAATTTCGGTTTCACACTTCAGTGTACGATAGACCACTTCACTCCCGAAGACAACCCAGAAAGTGATTCAGTGTAACAATGGGAGATGCATAGGCTGCAAGAAGAACCCATAAATACACCGGATGACACAGAATTCACAACTGCAGAAGTACTTCATGTTATTCAAACATTTAACCCCAAAAAAGCACCAGGAGAAGATGGCATAACCCAAAATATTATACTGAGAGCCTTCAACAGTTTCCCCTCATCATTTACGGCCATTTATAATAAATGTCTAAGTCAAGGATGCTTTCCAAAAATATGGAAACTATCGCAAATAATCCGCATTGTTAAACCAGGGAAAGAGGAAAGTCACGATGCTACAAAGTTCAGAAAAATAAGTCTATTAAATATTGGAGGGAAAATACTAGAAAAGTTGATGATAAATAGAATAAATCATCATATACACACCAACAATTTGCTCAACATGAACCAATGTGGATGTATCCCTCAAAAAAGCACCGTAGGCACAGCACTGGCAGTCAAAAAGTTCATAACAACCAATTTAGACCAGAAAAATTGTGTGATAATTACTAGGCTTGATGTGAAGGGGATATTCGACGCTGCATGGTGGCCCGTATACTCCACAGCTTAAGGAATCTACAATGCCCAAAAAACCTATATTATTTAACCAAAAATTATTTCGGAGACAGATTAGCCAAATCCTGCTGCGGTCCAGGGTTCTGGAACACCTTATATAACTCACTACTCAGTTTACATTATACGAAACGAAGTAAATTAGTAGCCTTTGCAGACGACCTAGTACTGATGACATCAGGAGAAAATAAGGAAGTAACAGCAATGTACGCAAATGCCGATCTACACCAAATCAAGCATTGGGCAAAACAATATAAACTCCAGTTCAACAATAGTAAATCGAAAACTATTCTTATAACAAGGAAAAGAAAGGGGTCAAATAAGAGTATATATAAACAACACTATAGTAGAGCAGGTACAACAGTTGAAGTACCTAGGTATATTGTTTGACAACAAGATGACTTTTGATATGCATATAAAACAAGCCTCAGAGAAATGCATAAAACTGGTAAATGCATTAGTGAAGTCTGCAAAGTTGAACTGGGGCCTAGGACAACAAGCCTTACAAACAATCTATAAAGGTGTTATACATCTGACGCTGTTGTACAAAGTGCAAGTGTGGAAAGAAGCTATTCTGAAAAGAAAGAATATGCTCAAATACCAGCGAGTACAAAGATTAATGAACATAAAAATTGCAAAAGCTTACCAAGCAGTTTCATATGAAGTGTCCTACATTTTAGCAGCAGTCAAACCAATAAATATTCAAGAAATTTTAGACATATACGAAAACACACATGTGACGAACACAAATGGAATTCCGACATTAGTCGAAGAAGTCCCGAAACTGACCAAGTGGCCTCATCCTGCAGATAGAATGAGTGTTCAAGAAGCACAACAAAGCTTACTGTGTAACACAGAAATTTACACTGAGGGGAGCAAGATAAACAAAAAAAATCGGACATTTTTCTAAATGGAGAACCAATTAAAAAATTAAAATATAAACTTAGCATCCATTGCTCAAATAATCAAGCTGAAAAGTAGCTATTCTATAGGCTCTTATAGAGCTAGAAGGTAACATTGAACTCAGTGTAGGAGAGAAATTAGGTGTAGTGTACTCCGACAGTCAGATTACAATAGAACTTCTCAAGACTAGCCAAATCCGGAACAGAATAATAGAAGAAATAAAGGCTAAGATTAAGCAACTGAAGAAAATGGTTGGACAATACACATGAAATGGGTAAAGGCCCACGTGGGGCTACGTGGTAATGAACTAGCAGATAAATTAGCAAAGAAAGCCATGCAAGAAGATAACAGAGAGATTATCTACAATAAGATCCCAAGAACCCACATCATCAAGGAAACAGAGGAGAGAGCACTACATACTTGGCAGCAACAATGGGACTTAACCACAAAAGCAAGAACCACCAAAATGTTTTTCCCCTCAGTGCAAGAATGCCTAAAACAAAGATACCACTAAACGGACAAATTACAGCAATACTAACAGGCCAAAGAAAAACAAGAGAATACTACAATTGGTTCAAGATAGTGGAAAGTACATTGTGTGAGTGTGAAAATCAAAACCAAAATGTAAACCATTTAATATACAAGTGTACTCTCTTAGACACTTAGACAAAAACTAAAACAAAGTATTAAAAACAAAGATGGACAGTGGCCTGTAACAAACAATGAACTTGCAAACAAACACATTAAGAACTTCATATATTTCATAAACAATATAGATTTTGAAAAACAATAACACATATTGTAAATAGCAAAATCAGCTAAATAGTTTAGGTTGTAAACAGTTGCTTACAAGGTAGAACTGGAACTTAAAAATTCAGTGCCACAACTGGGATTTGAACCACAGACTTTCCGCTTAAACTTTGCCCACACACGGCTTGTGTGTTTAAAAACACCAACAGTAAGTTTGTTGGCATAAATAAATAATAGTTGCTTACAATTTTATTAAATCACATATTGTAACTTCTACAAATGTAACTAAGAGCATCTAATGTTACTATGTAATGGGGCATGCTGTATATTAATAATAATAAATAAAAAAAATACATACACGTGTGCACATACACACGCACGCACACACACACACACACACACACACACACACACACACACACACACACACACACACACACACACACACACACACACACTCTCCTTCTTCTTAAATTGAATTTTGTAATTTAAATTGATTGTAAATGAAATCTAGTTCTGAACTAAATTAGCTCTATCTGTACTATTTAAGGTACAGTGTTGCACATTTGCGATAAAACAATACCAAGAAGGTATATTAATACTACATTCATGTTGATAATTTTGCTAGCATGACACATTGAATACATATTATATCATAATATAATTTGCTCTGAAGAAAGTAGTTGTAACGATTAAACAAACCCAGTTTTAGCAGCGCATTTGAGTGGTGTCATGTTGTGAATCTTCACAGGGACTGTCAAATAAATTAATGAACCATCAACAGTATAACTAGTGCATGTGTAATGAGTTTTGCAGTAGCAGCAGCAGTAATAGCTCATTTACTTTTCCTCCATCAAACAGGATCAAATAATCCTTTAGGTTTAAATAGAAATATTGACAAAATTCCTTTTCATCCTTATTTTACATTTAAGCTTCATCTCGTCCCTGCATAAAAATAAGAACAAAAACTTTAACTTGAAAATGATAACTAATTTATTCTCAGTTTTTGACCCTTCATCTCGATTGGAACTTAAGAAGCTAGGACCGCCAAGACCAATGCTGAATATTGAACAAATTCAAAATCTGATTGATGATCAAATGGAAGGTCATGTATAGCAACTTTTTGATTTATATTATTCATTTTCTTTTCACATTCTTCGGGCAAATTTCAGAATTGTCATATCCATGTGCTAATTTTGAAAATATCATATTATGCCGCCCTCCCAAATTTATGAGCCACGAGCCGCCCCTGGTGGCATCTGATATTACATATGTACATAAACAATCTCTGCCATATGCTGTTACAGAGGCAATCAAACCAATCCATAAAGATTTATCAAAGGGAGATTTATTGCGAAAATGTCTGCATTTTTACACAAAATATGAATGGGAGTTTCAACTGCTGCATATGTGAAAGACTGCCAAAATCTGTTTTTTTGGAGTACTCTTGTTTTAAATATGGGTGTTCATGAAGCAGTGTTGACATTTAATAATGCAGCCAAAGGAGTCAAATCGTGTCAAATTGCGCACCTGTAAAGCACGACTTTTTGTTTGAGGTTCAAATTTTTTTTATGGATAATAGGCATCAAATAAGGAGACATGTATTTTTTTATTTCCGTATTTTTAAATTATTTGCTTAGTTATGGCTATTAGAAACTAAGCAATTTCCGCGCGCACCATAACATAAAATCACTTGTTACTCTAAGACCTTATAGAGTTGAGAGTTGGGGTTTGGCAACTGGAAAGGTTAAATACAACACTTTTAACAACTTTCAAGGAATCATTATTATATTACATATAAATTTTGGACTGTTTTTTTGATGCTATGTATTGTAAAACCAAATAGAATTTAAATCAATGTTTTAAAAATCTAAAAAAAATACACACGTATTTCCTCACATTTATCTATAAAATAACACATTAAAACTCTGGAGTTTGCATAAGTATATTTACTACAATTTTTTTCTGGAGGCCTGCAAGTGCTCACAGACGTCATGAAGTGGAGATCCATTTGTATATACATTTGAGCATGTGCTATCCACCCCAGCTGCGAGCAAAGGATGTTTATTGTAACTACATCTCCTCTTTATCAGTTATAAACAATTCTGATGAAACACTAACCAGTTACAAATTTAATTTCTGTGGGAAAAGGTCGTGTCATTAAAGCTTGTGGTATAAATTTACATGAGTGGCAGTGAACATCGCATAAGATACGAAAAATGTTTAAATCCTTTAAATCCTTTCTTGCTAAACACTCTTTTATAAAAACTAATCTAAGATAGATACCTAAGTTACAATTTATTGACAAAACTAAATTTAATGGAGTCTCCAGATGTGCGAATATGTAATTCATGCTGCATAAAAGTGTATAAACTTCATTCTATGTCAAATGAACCGTTATCTGAAGCCTCTGGTTTTTGTGATGATAAACACACATCGAGTGAATGCCACACAAATGAAGGAAGTGAAAATTCCGTTTCTTCTTCAGGTAGTTCTGTGTCTGTGCAAGATGTTGATAATATTGAGGATATTAATAAGAGTTTAGTTTCAATAGGCGAATCCCCTATCAAAAAATAAAATTAATACAAAAGCGATATCCCGAGAGATGCTCCAGAAAGTGACAAGTTCCCTAGCAAAGAAAGATTTTCATGTTGAGGATAATGCAGCAACAACCACTGAAAAATCAGATAATAATGATATTATTACAAAATTAATTGAATCCTTCCACACAACAGATGATAAAACATTGAAAGTTAAAATTTTAACAACTTTTGAAGATTGGTACAATAAAATTAAAAAACATTTTGAACATGCTAATAGTGTACATAACATAGTGTATGATAGCAGTGTTCTCCTTGCTGTACTGTTGTAACGTTCATGGACCCTCAAGCAGTCAACAGTTGTCGGAATGGAAGGTGACAATTGTGTGAGGTTATGGTAACTATCACTGCTGCACTGATTTGTAAGTAATTTAATTACAACTGAACTATTAGAAACTTCATTCCAATTTTTTCTGGGAATATTGAGTAAACTTCAGTGTATTTTTAGTTTTATTTTCAGATTTTTAAATGGGCGAGTTTATTTTATATCTAACCTTAAAAATTGAATCATACAAAATATAATATTAATAATAATTAATAAAATTTTCTAAAAAATACCTCACAAAAGACTGTGATTTATCTTTAATTTGAGCCAAAGATCAAGTAATTTGTTTTATTACAGTCAGAGGTATGATTAATCAAACGGTGAGGAGCGCACAACTTTTGGTACATTTCAAACATTAATATCTGCCAAAATAAACTTTTTTTGATAAAAGGAAGAAACATGAGTCAAATGTATTTCGTTCCAAAACACATAAAAAAAATTTCAAGAAAATCTGAGATATTAAGATCAATTTTTACCATATTTTGTGCGATTTGAAGTGGAATGGCTTAAAGACAGATTTAAGGTGTTACATGCAATGGGCATGAAATTTGACAGCAACACAAAAAGTGCAATGGAGAGCATTGATCAACAACCCATATTATAAGCTTCATCTAAAGAGTCCTGGGTCAAAAGACGTAGAACTCAAGTCATGAAGCAACATTGGACGCAGCTAATGATGACTACTCCCCTGGAATGTACCAACTGAGTCATACCTTTGAAATTAACCTTCAACTCTGATCATCTCAAAACTACATTTTTTGAAACATATGTTCCTTTTTCTCATGAACTATGAAAGCTACACTGCTGAAATTTTGCACGCTTGTGTGAGTTAATCTATCACTACACTGAAACCAGAGTCATATTTTTAAGTCTAATACATTTTTAATAAATCTGATGTGTTGCACTCACATAACTTTCTCTACTCTTATACTAACCATTCTTACAAACTCTTATTCCTATATCTTCTTCGTGTTAGTTAAGATAAACATTTGTACAACTTATCTTATTGCTTATTTCCTTGTAGGTGCAAGGGGGATATTAGAATACAGTAGGCTTTGTGCGATAGTCAAATGTTTGAGATTATGTTGTCTTTGCACACTTAACATATAAAATAATGAACAGCGATGATCCATTTCACGAAAGTTCTAAGTTTTCTGAAACTCACACACATAACAAGGAATATATCCGAAATGGCTCACCCTACAAGGAAATTTATTTAGATATAAATTGTGTATTTTAGCAAGATCTACATTTTTTGTATAGTATGATTTGGTCTATCTCTAACGGTTTGCCAGTTATGCAAAAGTCGTCCAGAGTAAATACAACTACAGGGACTATAGCCAGGAAATTCCAGATATACATTTAATTTGTCATAAAAATATCTCAAACATATGACATTTTAATCAAAATCATTAGAGCCATTTTCAAGAAAATCAAAATTTTCGAAAAATGTTCCATGTAAAGGATAGTTAAGGGGGGGCTATTTTCTTCAAAATCTTTGTGTCACATCCTTGAAAGACATTAAACTTAAATACCAACTTAGGTTTTTAGCCGACTTTTTGTTTTTGAGTTATGCTGTCCATAGACTGACACACAGACACACACACATGGACTTTTTTCTAAAAATGCTTCTTTTGGATTCAGGGTGCCTCAAAACATATATTTCTGGTGAAATCTTGACCTCAAATTTTTGGGTGGAATACAATACTTCCCCTACTTACCAGTAGAGAAAGTAAAAATTGATGATATTGCTTCAAAAATTTAGGTATAAATTTTGTTTCATGTTCTTTACAGACAATAACATTTTCAGAATCTGAAACATTATTGGTTGCTTAATTCCCATGGTTCAGTGATATAAAACAGAAAAATTTAAAAATTCCAAAGCTGATGTAGAAACATAGTTTATAGAATCATTCGAGAACTTTCAAGGATCTTTTCATAAATATTCCAGAAAGGACTACCAAATAAAATTTGCAGATAAACTGAACTAGATATTTATTAATATAAATCAGTGAAACTTGCTGCCATGGTGCATATAAATGAAACTTTGAAAAATTATAAAATAAGAACAAATTAGAAACTAAAAACTTCACTTATCTTAGTAATGTTGATATTCTTTTTCTCTTTTGCTGACCCAGGGGTTTCAAGCTATGTCCAGCTCAATGAGCTCAATGAGCTGGACATAGCTTGAAACCCCTGGGTCAGCAAAAGAGAAAAAGAATATCAACATTACTAAGATAAGTGAAGTTTTTAGTTTCTATTTTGTTCTTATTTTAGAATCTTGTTGCTTCACTGTTAATAGCTTCAATTTTTACTTAATTTGAAAAATTAGTTACATAACAACAAGTAAGCATGTCTAGTATAAGAAATATAATATCCCTGGACACTTTGGTGTATTAGGCAGTAAGATAGCAGATGAAATTGGCAAAACTGCTGAAACATTACATCCAGCAGCTTCAAAGCAGATATCTCTACTACCAGCAATAAGACTGGTTAGCAACTCCATCACAAAAGAATGGACAAATACATGGTTAACATCAGAAAATCAAAAAAACATTACAACTATTGAAAGAACCAAATGATGTAAAACATATATTTAACAAAATTCCAAGGACTGTCCAGGTTTTTCCTTCAAGATCTAGAACATGACGCATTATAACAACTATATTGCCTATGTGTCCACTCTGCCTGAAGGAAGAGGAGGACCTCGAGCATACTTTACTGAAATGCACTTCCAACAATTGCTATAGAAACATCCTTATAAACTCAATTCCATCAATGGAAAAAGCTGTGCTACAATACATTTTATGTATGCCGAAGTTGTGGTTTAAGACAGTGAAAACCTATAATGAACATTTAAAACTAAGTTCCATACTCTAGTGTATAATCATGCAATGGACTTGTGTTATCAGTGATACTGGACACTCATGAAGAAGAATGAATAAGAAAAATAAACAGAAACTAAAACTCCCCTACTTAAAGAAAACTATAAATAAAAGCCAAGCCTTTAGACCTATGTGATACTAAAGAGTATTATAGTTGGCAGAAGACTTCCAAGAATCTGAAACCTCTCTCTATGTTTTGATACAAGTGGCCCTATAAATAATAAATTTAAAACATCTGCTAATGAATGGCTAACTATCTACACTGATCCATGCAGCTTAACAAATAATGATGGTATTGGTGTCACTCTTCTTTGATAGAAGCTTTAAGTTTAAATTATGCAGATTTTGATGATGGTATATTCAGGATACTTCTCAGCCTACAAAATCTTAAAACTTTTGTATATCAAATAAACAAATTTAAGAGAGTTGTAGTGTTCTGACTGCAAGCAGCTATAACATCCATAGCAATATGATATAACAGCCAAAAGCCTAAATATGTCAGAATGCCTTAAAATGATAAAAGAACTAACTTAAAAGAATAGTACTTCAATGGATGTCAGCTAAATTTGAACATGCATTCAGTTTTGTGAGAAAGACTTCAGGCTGCTGACATCTAATAACACATTGAAAACAATTTCTCAATTGCAATGCAACAGCGTCAAACAGTACACGCTACAAACAGTTTCAGTAAGTACTTTGAAAAGAGTAACAAAACTGCAGCACAAAACCTAGAAGGCTGTGTAGGTACTACTTCAGTCTTAAATATGGAATTGATGAACAATGATGTAGATGATACTGTCACCGCACCCGCCGCATCTAATTGCCGACAACAGCAGTGTCACCCATCGCATTATTGTCGGCACTACCGCAAAGGAGCCGAAGGAAAGAGACAGAGAATGGCCGCATTGTTGGGGCGCTTGCCGAAAGAGAGAAAAGGATAGAGACTTCGAGAATCTTCTGCTTTGTAGTTCACCGTAATAACTGAACTTTCCAGAATAGTGCCTGGGAGATATAAATAGCGGTAAAGTGCGACAGAAGAGACAGACGTATGTGAAGCGTTGAGTAGTCGTGCCGACGGAAAGAAGAGACGTATGTGAAGTGTTGAGGAGTCGTGCCGACGGAAAGAAGAGACGTATGCAAAGCGTTGAGGAGTCGTGCCGACGGAGAAGGGACAGTTGTTGTGTTACTAGTTTGGAGCCGTGCTGTGAGTGATTCGGAAAAGACTTTCTTGCTGTTGCAACGAGTGTAAAAAGTTACTGTTTACGGAAATAAAAGTGTATCTTTATCTAGACTACATCTGTCGTCTTTACTTTACACCCAACCAAAGTCACAATACATACTTAAAGATTAATAGTGTAGTTAGTTTTGTAAATAATTAATGTCATCTTAAAGGACTTGATGTCTACAATCTGCAGTACATACTTATGTGTATTATAGTTATCTTCTACTTGGAAAAGGTTAGTAGGTATGTTTTATTCATATTTCATGGTTGTGGCTTATATTACATGTAATTGTTATATATTTACGCACCCAACATTTTGAGAAAAAAAGGAAATGAAATAGCCTATTGTGTCCATTGAAGGGCTAAGGCCTCCTACAAGAGGGAAGTTCCATTTTGCTTACATGCTGAGCTAGTCCATATGGGTGGAGTCTGTGCACTTCACATAATTAACATTAGATACTTAGATTACATTGTTCAACACTTGTTACTGAAATATGTCTTTAGTTGTTGGTGATGGCCCTTTCAGGTCGTCTTCCTAGCTACTTCCATTTTCTTCCGCATTGTTCTGTGTGTTCCTAGCCAGTATCTGAAGGAGTCAACCCATCTGACTCTCAGCTTTCCTCAGCTTCTCATTCCTAAGTAAGGGTCCCAAGTTATGCATCCTAGATTTCATGTAATTGCAAAATTATTACACTTTGCTGGATGATGGAAAGTTTACAGATTTCAATTCCAGGAAGCACCAAGTATACAAATTTAACTATAGTGCACAGGAAACTAGTTCTGTTCTATCTTAATTCTCAGATCTTATAATGGCTACAGATAACTATCGCTTGAAACTGTAATACTCTTTTGGAGCCAATGCTTATATTGAGTCACTACTAAAACTATGAAGCTTTCATATTTCTTGGCAGATACTTACATCTATCTATGAGAATAAAGGTTACCACATGGTGCAGAGGAACCCTTATGATATGGAAACAGTCACATGGTCTGTCAGTAGTATTACAATAGGGTAATCCATTAGAACCTGTATGGCAGTAGGCTTTTGGTGGTATGTCTTCTCGTTGGCTTATGATGGGAGATGAAGGCTCTCTCTGAGTTATGTTGTTTATCGCGAAATATAAAGGAGTTCCCAGTGGATCTGAAGCATAAAAATGTTATAATCACAAGTTGAATAAAAATTTTATAATGAAACAAACAAGTCGATTTTTAGCCCTTTGACTGCTAATGTCAGAATAGTTTGGTCAGTTGCAATCATTGCTCTCCTTGCTGAACATAGAAGTTGACAAAATAATTTGTACACAAACAGAAAGGTTAAGACCACTGTGGATGTTGGAACAGTTCGGCCAGTGGTAATCACTAGTCTCCTTGTGGATGATTCTGTATTCTGTATTCTTTATTTCTCCAATTGTAAAACATTTACAAGGATCGTCAAATTCTATGTACATACAATACAAGTTATTTACATAAATATGAGACTAGTTGAGAATATTGGGAAGTGCAATATACCATATTTTATCAATTTTTGTACTCTTCTACAGAGTAAAATGCCTTTTCTAATAGATAAGATTTAATATTCTTTAGTTTGATTTTTTCATTTGTTATCTGTTTAATTCTAGATGGTAGATGGTTGTACAGATCTTTGCTACTATTTTCTATGCACTTATTATTTAGACCACCTATAAGTCTATTTCTAAAATAATTTTCTTTTGTTCTAGTGTTATATTTATGGATATTACTGTTTTTGTTTTGATTATAACTTTTTAATGTGAGTTTAGTACATTCATATATATATATAAAGAAGGCAACGTTAGAATATTTAGTTTTTTAAAAGCATTTCTACATGAATCTCTTTTTTCTATTCCTGCAGTTAAGCATACTGCTCTCTTTTGCTCTCTTTTGTAGCATTGCTAATACATAGAAGTTGACAAATTAACTTATTGTACACAAACAGAAAGGTTAAGATTTCACTGCAGATGTTGGAACAGTTCAGTCAGTGATAATCACTGCTCTCCTTGCAGATGACATAGCATTGCCAACATATAGAATTTGACAAAACAATTGGTTTAGACAAAGAAGAAAGTTAAGAATATACTTATTAATGTTAAGCTAAAATAACTTGACAAGGAGGGTCTATGAGCTTGTTAATTCTTCAGCAGTGAAAGGGCTAAAATAATTTGATTTGAAAAATCTTATGTGTCACGTTCACATGACTTTCTCTACATAATACCATTTATAACCTCTGTCATGTACCTACATATTAGGCAGAGCATTGTATTTCAACCAAGCATTCCCTCAGATTTCACTAGAAGCACACCCCTGAATTAAAAATAAGAAGAAGATTTTTAGAAGAATGTCCATTGTGGTGTGTTTCTGTGAGCATAACTCAAAAATGTAGTCATTTAGAAACCAATCTTTGTTGCATTCCAAAATGCAACACAAAGATTTTCAGGTAAATCATTCAATCCAAACTACCCTTTACATGGAAAATGTTTAAAAAAAATTTGGTTTTATAAAAAATGGTTTAATTTTGATTAAAATACCAAATATTTAAGATATTTTAGTGAAAAATTAAATGTAAATCTTGAATTTTCTGGGAATAGCTTCTGAAATCCTTTTCATTCTGAATGACATTTACATAAATGGTAAACCACAAGGGATGAACACAATCTTACTACATACAAAATTTAGACCTTGTTAAACTACACAATTTATGTAAAGTGCATCTTTTTTGTTAAGTTAATCATTTCCAAAATACTCCTTGTTATTGGTTTGAATTTTACAATATACTTTTCTCAAATGGAAATTTAACATTGTTTTTCTTTTCTTTTCTCCCTGGTTATGCAAAGAGGAGTGTTTCAAAGCCATCACTTGATGACCAGCTCTTAAAACCTTGAGTATGACTTAAGTCTACTTATTCCCCTGTTTCCATTGTGTCTACAAGCAAATATGTAGTGAAACCATTTCTGCAAATGCTTATCTTGATTTATACAAAATAAATCAAAGAATACATTTTTGTAATAATAATGTGTTGAGGAAAAGGTAGAAAAAGGCATATGAACGTAACACATCAAACATTTTATTTGTAAAGTTTCTACAAACTACTCTTATAAAAGCTTATTGTTTTGTCTAGTTCCTTTCATTACACATTTCATTATAGATACATGGGGGATATAGGAAAGCAAATTGATAGTGAAATAATAATATTTATTGCAGCCAAACTGGCCATTTAGCACGTGAAGTACAGGATTTTACAAGTTTTGCTTGATACGTTCAGAGAATTGTTCTTAGTGATTACAATATTTCACCAATGACTCTGAACTCATCCTAGAGTTTAACACATGGTATCTCTCATACTGTTACTGCATCTTGCACACGTAAAATTTAGGCCAGGCTTATGGAAACTCTGGGTGCTACACAGCTTATGGTGAAATCCATGCACAGAGAGTCTTATCACTGTATGGCATAAGTCAAACCTCCTTGAGTCCAATTATGGCTTGTCATGGCATCAGTAACATAGAATTCATCCCATATTTTTCATTTCCTCTCATGTAGTACACTCAGTAGATCCTGATGTGCTGGTGTTGCTGGGAGTAGGAAGTTAAGTCACAGCTCTTCTATGTAGAAGGGCTCTTTGGCCAGTTAATATATGAGCCAGGAGGGTGAGTACTTGGAGAGACAAAGCACTCTTTTCAAATGTGTGGCCTTCAGTTTCTCTCTTTTTTTGAGGCTTGTTTTCTTTAGATATGCTCATATATTTTCCAGTTCACATATTGCAATGGGATCCACTTTAAGTGAAATATTTAAAAGCAGTTCGATATGCTGGGCTTGAAACTCCATACTTTTTCTACAAAGTTCAAAGAATCAACTAAATAGCTACACATCTTTAAAAGATGATGAAGTATTGGAAAATTGAAACCAATACTATGATATATCGTGGAATGGCTGATGCCACAAAAGAGTTATTTGAAATAAATTGTATTTCCAAGTATATGATATAGTTGAAATCATCAGAACCATTTTTTAAAACATAAATATTGACATTTTTTCCCTGCAAATGATAGTTTGGGGAGGGGAAGTTATTCTTAAAGATCTTTGGAAGATTCTGACTTAAATGTCTTGGTATTTACTCCTCATGTAAGAGTTATTTGAATGTGCATGCATGTATACACACACATAGAGACACACTCTGATCTTTTTCTAAAAATGTTTTGTTTTCTTTTTTTAATTCAGCGAGCCTCAAATCATGCATTTTGGTAGAATCTTAATACCAAATGTTCAAGCCAAATGCAATACTTCTACACATTTACTATAGATCAGTAGAAGAAGTAATTTTAAAGAGAGCTTCAAAACAATTTCTGGTGTATTCTCAACATGCAATTTTTGGGTGATACATATGTGATAGAGGGGAAATATATATTATTTTAAACACTTTATAACCTGAAGAAGAATGTAGCAACATTACAGAAAATGAAAGCCCCCTGTAGCAGTTCCTTACTGCATAATCCATATTCCATAGTAGATAAATTTGTTATTAATAGGTGTGTGTATGAATTATTCATAATTGAATTAACTTTAATCATAACCTCCTAAACCAACAATTACAGCAAATAGGAAGAACATCAAAGAGGAATGGGAAAATATAAAAGGCTGTATAATAGAAACTGCCAAAGAAGTAGCAGGCAAAAGGAAAATATCTGATGTTTTACACTCACATGACTTTCTCTACCTATGTACAAATTATTTTTACAAACACTAATTCTTCTATCTTCACCTTAATCAAGATAAACATTTGCAGAAATTGCCTTATTGCTAATTTTCTTATAGGTATAAGGGGAATATCGGAATACAGTACGCTGTAAATAATAGATTTTTTATACAGAGAGACCCAATAACATCAGAACCGCTGTGCTGTGTTTTTCCACTGTGCAGAGAGAAACATGATAACAGCAGCTGATGTACACAAGGTCACGTGGATGACTTGTTTTTCTCTGTTCTGAAGGAGCAGTATAGAGTGATAGTGATAGTGTGTGGTTGATTTATTACCAGTGTGCTTTATTATTTTGTCCTGTACTTAGTCACATAGTGTATTATGGCTCAGTATTTGTTTTCTTCTGCACAGTGTGTATTTATTTATGATTCGTATGTGTTAACTCAGTTAGCTCTCCAAGTGAAAGTACAATTTGCAGAAAGATTTCCAAGTGTAAAAGTTCCAGTCTGTACAACAATCCATGAACTCAATAAATTTCAGGCTACAGGAAGTGTTCAGGCTCAGAAACCTAAAAGATGGTGTATGGTTCTTACTGAAGAAACATTAGACAACATTGGCTATCGTTTGGAGAATTTCTCCCAAAAATCGCTCAGGCACCTTCCACAACAAGCAGGCATTTCTTATGGGTCTGTGCAAAGAGCTACTAAATCGCTGAAGTTAAAACCATATAAAATAACTTGGCACATGCTCTTCAACCAGTGATCCTGTAATTAGGTTCACATTTTGTGAGTGGACTCTCAATAGAGTATACAATGGCAAAATTGACCCACATTTGATATTTTTCATGGACGAGGCTTGGTTTGACCTTCATGGATATGTGTGTACACAAAATAATCATTATTGCTGCTCTGAGAAACATAACATTTTTCATGAAATACCCCTTCATGATGAAAAAATTGGTGTATGGTGTGCCATTACTGGTGAAAGAGTTATGAGCCCATTTTTTTTTCGAGTCAACAGTTGAAGCCCATACATGTGTGAATACAATTTTACCCCCTATTTTTAGAGAATTAACTGACAAAGAGTGTCACATAAATGCTAAAGCTTTCACGGCCAGCATTGCTAATTCCATTATGCATTCTTTCTGGGCTTGTAGGCCGTGGTCCAGTAGTTTTATTTTCCAACGTTTCATCAAAAACTTCGTCCAGCATCTTCAGGGAAGTCAAAGCTGTGAAATACAGGCTCCAGCGTCCAAAACAAGACTGGATCATTCTGTCTGGCAGCATTCTATTTATTGCCATGCAAGGGAGGAGAGAGTGGCTTATTGGGGGTGGGGCATGGTTGCCTATTGGCTGTCATCGGCCGGTGTATTGGCTCCGATTCTGGTATGAGAGGGAAAACTCCCCTTTGATGTGGTTTTGAACTAATGCTTCTCAGGGCCTGGATCCAAGATTTATTTATCTGCTGCCTCTCTTCCTTAAGGTTGAAGGTATTGTCAAGTTTAAATATTTCATTAGCTTCCCGTGTCAATCTAGCCCAATAGTGAGCCATCCTTGAGAGTACAACAGTGTCCTTGTAGCTGACGTTGTGGCTAAAGTGTAGGGAATGTTCTGCCACTGCTGACTTTTCTTTCTGTCCTAACTGGCTGTGTCGTTCAGTTCTTTGAGTCGCGTGTTGATGCTCCGCATGATGGTACCTATGTATACTTGACCACAACTGCAAGGAATTTTACTCCGCTGCCGTGACACTGGAACTACTCCTAAGTTCCTAAGAATGAAGAGATCCTTCACTTCCATGCAAGCTCATCGCATTTATAACCAGGTGGAGAAGGTTCTCCTAAGGGAGCGGATTCACACCACCCAAAAAGAACTGGCCATCACTGACGGAAAATTATACAAGCTACATTTACAACTTAGCAAAACTATGACACATAAGGACTGGGATAATACAGACGGAATTACATCTCAATCCATGACGTCAGTATGTGAACAAGCAGGAACCGGCAAAAGAAGAAGTTCAACAACTGTGCCAAAACTCACAGCACTCCAAGCTTGGACCCTTCACGCGTTGTGATTAACCTATCAGATCACGCACTCTCACAAGCTGAGATGTCACTCTTGGCCAAGGGAGGAAACTTTGCAATCACTCCAGCCCAGATTCCTGTAGAAGACATAATATCTAATGTAGAGCCTGCCATACGACTGCTACCGTCTCATCAAGCAGAAGAAATACAGGGAGAAGCCACACGCATTGTACAGAAGACTCCAGTGCCCAAGAACAATCTTTCTGCATCAAGGAAGAAGGCCATCAAAACCTTAAATGATGATGACAATATCATTGTACTTCAGGCAGACAAGGGCAATGCTGCTGTGGTCATGTCAAAAGAGGATTACACATCCAAACTCTCAGAACTACTTGACCCTAATATCTACAAAAAAACTTCAGAAGGACTCAACTGCTCAGATCTTGAAGACAACTAACAATCTCATAAAAAGTTTGTCACTGGCAGACGACATCAAACGAAAAACTTCCAGGAGTGAAGCACTTCCACCAAGACTCTACGGTCTACCAAAAATACACAAAGAAGGCATTCCACTGCGACCCATTGTTAGTGCTATTGGATCCCCCACCTGCAACATCGCCAAACATTTGGCAGCTTTATTGCAAAAGTTCATTGGAAACACACCATCCTACAAGAGACTCCAAACATTTCGTAGAAAAACTGGACTCCATACAACTAGAGGCAGAAGACCACTTAGTTTTGATGGTATCTTGTTATTTACCAAGGTGCCTACTGCAGAGGCACTGCAGCACATTGCTGAACTTTTCCCACCTGACATCACCAGTCTATTTCACTACTGCCTAACAATGAGCTATTTCCAACAGAACAACACCTTTTATGAGCAAATAGTGTTGCCATGGGTAGCCCTTTAAGCTCTGTGGTTGCCAACTTCTTCATGGAGAAGTGGGAAGATCAGGCACTAAGGACAGCTACATGTAAGCCAAAAGTGTGGCTAAGGTACGTTGAAGATACCTTCATCATTTGGAGCCATGGGGATGAGAAACTGGAAGAATTTCTAAATTCTAATTTCTATTTATATTTCTAATCTAAATAGCCAGAACTGCAATATACAGTTCACTATGTAGAAAGAAAAAGACAATAGCCTACCTTTTCTGGATGTCCTGGTAACAAGGAAAGCTGGATGTCTGGATCACACTGTTTACCGGAAACCGACACATATTGACAGATACTTAAACAAAACCTCAAACCACCATCCACAACAAAAATTAGGAATAATTAGGACTCTCACTGAACAAGCTACGAGATCTGTGAGCCAGGTCAACTGGATAAAGAAATCTGACAACTGAACAGGGCCCTCAGTAGCAATGGCTACACATACAAAGAGATTAAAAGAGATTGTCATCCGAGGCACTCATCGGCTCAAAAATGCAGGGGGGAACATACGATTGCCACCATATATCTGCCCTATATTCACAAAGTTACAGACCGTATCGGAAAACTTCTACAGTCACACCACATAAAGAGAGTTTATAGACCAACGAGGAAAATAAAGGATTTACTTAACTCCGCTAAAGACAAACGCCATCCGCACAGCACAGCTGGTGTGTAATAAATTCCTTGCAGTTGTGGTCAAGTATACATAGGTACCAGCATGCGGAGCATCAACACGCGACTCAAAGAAAATGAATGACACAGCCGGTTAGGACAGAAAGAAAAGTCAGCAGTGGCAGAACATTCCCTACTCTTTGGCCACAACGTCAGCTACAAGGACACTGTTGTACTCTCAAGGATGGCTCACCACCAGGCTAGATTGACACGGGAAGCTATTGAAATATTTAAACATGACAACACCTTCAACCATAAGGAAGAGAGGCAGCAGTTAAATAAATCTTGGATCCCGGCCCTGAGAAGCATTAGTTCAAAACCACATCAAAGGGGAGTTTCCCCTCTTATACCAGAATCGGAGCCAATACACCGACCGATGACAGCCAATAGGCAAACATGCCCTGCCCCCAATAAGGCACGCCCTCCTCCCTCGCATGGTAATAAATAGAACGGTACTGGACAGAATGATCCAGACTTGTTTTGAGCGCCGGAGCCTGTATTTCACAGCTTTGACTTCCCTGAAGAAGCCAAACGAAGTTTTTGGCGAAACATTGGAAAATAAAACTACTGGACCACGGCCTACAAGCCCAAAAAGAATGCATAATGGAATTGACAAGGAGTGTGTTTCCCATTTTTCAGAAAGACTGCAACAGCTCATATAGCCAATCTTTCAATGAGAACATTTGATAGTGTGTTTCAGAATAGAATTACTAGTAGGGATTTGTGACCCCCCTTGATCCCCCGACCTAACCCCCTGCAATTTCTATCTCTGGGAAAACCTAAAGCATAAGGTGTACAAGACAAACCCACACACCCTGGAAGAACTCACCAGGAAATTGCCAGCATTTCTCAACGTGAACTACGAGTGTTGGATAGCTTCCTAAGAGGCACCAATAATGTATGGACAACAATGGTGGCCAATTTCAGCATCATCTTTAATAACATTGGTAAATAAAGCAGTTTTAAAAATGTTGTGTCATTTTATCCGCACTGTTCTATGACAGTGGCAGTTGGTAACGAGCGTCAAGGACGTGTACAGGTAAAACAGAGCACAGCCAGTTCGTGGCTTTTGGATCACCTTTATTAAGCCTTCATCCCATAGTCATTTGGTGGAAACATGGAAACTAGTACTTTGTATGCATCAACTCACAGATAAGAGTTTAAGCTCACCTACATAGCCGTGATAGCAGTTTTCGCAGAATGTATTATTAGGGAAATAATAGCCAAATTCCAGAGGAACCAGCAGCCTATTTGAAGAAATAATTCTCCTGGCTATAGACGCATACTCAGTTGTCTCCAGCTGATCCACAGGTATGGCTCCTGATGCTTGTGTGTGGTTGATAGGATTCAATATCTAGAATGTAAAATTATACATGTACATATTAACTAAGGAACAAAATTATGACATAATGAAATCAGTCAAAACAGCCACCTGTTTTAGTAAGTATCTCAATAGAGATACTTTTCCCTTTCCCTTTCTTGGGAAACAATGTGTTTTTTCCATAAAACTTGTTTAAATTTCATATGATTTGATTAAACTTAAGGAAAATTAGCGTAATACTTCTGTTCACTATATTGTGGTATGAGGGTTGCTACAAAAGTTTTGAGATACACTAAGAATAATTTTTTTTAATTATACTGATTGTTGCATTTTCTCAAAGTACTTGCCACCACACAGTATACACCTTTGCATTCACTGAAACCACTTTTGGAAGCACTCCAGCCACATGTTTTCTTCGATGGCCTTCAGACACCTATATAGATAAACCTAAAGAGCAAACCCTTATCTGAATATATATCTAATTATAGAAAATTTGATCCAAATTGTTAGAGCCATTTTGGAGATAACGCGATATATATGTATATGCAAGAATTGCTCGTTTAAAGATATTGGATAGACTTAAAACTTTTAAATAATTTATATTTATACAACAGTGTATTGTTAATTTAGAATATCTCTTCATATATCTCAATACAATTCAAATTAATCCCTATAAATGCACTTGAAAGGCTTGTCCCTTGCCTCAAGAGCATTCTATTATCACAACAGCCAATCACAGCCAAAGGAGACAGGGGCTCGCCTGTCTCCTGGAAGGGGAAATCTGGCTATACAGAAACATTGTAGTTCACAAACCAGTGTCAGATGTCGCACTTGTTTCTCCCATGCTATAAGCATGGTAAAATACACAATCGGTGAGCGTCTACAACAGGTAGTCCAGTACCCATCTCTGTAGCAGAGTCGCGCAAATGCTGGTACAGAGACGAAAACTTCCTAAGTAGGAAATATAAATACCTGCTTCATGCAAAGGTTAAAGAAATTCTCTTTTGCAGAGGCTTTACCTCTGATTAAACTCAAGTGGATCAACATTTCATTTTCTCACATCTCAGAGCCCTCATAATAAACCTTGTATTTTCAGTTAAAATTAATCAAAAGTTTAATTTAAAAGGTGAGTTAATTAATAGCACTGAACAACACTTACAACATATTTTTCCGGGACGCGTTTTGAAGGTTAACTTTCCTCCATTATCAACCGGACAATAACTGGGTTTCCATGGTGTTTCATGGTGCAGATGGTGATGCTTCTTCTGGTGTTTCTTCTGGTGACAGTTCAATGAACTTACTGAAAATGTCTCTCTGAGGAATGTCGAAATTAAATACTCTGTTTCTATTTTTTAAAATAAAGATTTGTTCCCATGTGGACAGTTCATGTTTTCCGGTTATGTGTTTGAGAAGTTTCGGTTCTAGCTTTATGTCATGATTTTTTGTCTAAAAGTGAAATGCAACCGCTGATTTTTCTAATTGTTTACTCTTAATGTTTCCAACGTGTTCCTTGGATCTAATTTCTAAATTTCTTTTGGTTTTTCCTATTTATATTTCATTACAATCACTGCATTCAATTTGGTATATGCCAGATTTTTTGTTAGGTGGAATAGCATCTTTGACGTTTGAAAGTAGTAGGTTTTTTATGGAGTAATGTTTTTTATGGAGTAATGGTAGCAGCAGTAAACCATTACTCCTTAAAAAACCTACTACTTTCAAACATCAAAGATGCTATTCCACCTAACAAAAATTCTGGCATATACCAAATTGAATGCAGTGATTGTAATGAAATATACATAGGAAAAACCAAAAGAAACTTAGAAATTAGATCCAAGGAACACGTTAGAAACATTAAGAGTAAACAATTAGAAAAATCAGCTGTTGCATTTCACTTTTGGACAAAAAATCATGACATAAAGCTAGAACTGAAACTTCTCAAACACATAACCGGAAAACAAGAACTGTCCACATGGGAACAAATCTTTATTTTAAAAAATAGAAACCGAGTATTTAATTTCGACATTTCTCAGAGAGACATTTTCAGTAAGTTCATTGAACCGCCACCAGAAGAAACACCAGAAGAAGCATCACCATCTGCACCATGAAACACCATGGAAACCCAGTTATTGTCCGGTTAATAATGGAGGAAAGTTAACCTTCAAAACGCATCCTGGAAAAATATGTTGTAAGTGTTGTTCAGTGTTATTAATTAACTCACCTTTTAAATTAAATTAATTTCAACAACACTGTTTTCAAACTTCTATGAAAGGAAGATAATCAAAAGTTTATCTAAGAATAAAGTATGGAATGGCTCCATTAAGCCTTTAGCATAGCTTGGAAAATACCCAGTACAGATGTATTTTTAGTGGTCGCGCGTGACCTTGGTCGGATGTGTGAGAGTGACATCACGCAAAGCGATGGTGGGGGTACGTTTCCACCAGCAGCCTGCTGGCTAGTCACTAGTGGGTTAGAAGTCGAGGGACACTAACCAGACACCCCTTTTGTCTTGCAATAGACAAGTGGACTCGACCATGAACTACTGCGCAACATTACGTCACATGCCACCACTAAAAAATACCTCTGTAAATCATATTCATATTTAGTGCATGCATATAGTCATTAAGATGTGGTGACAGTCTATGGTATGGAAGCAATAATGAATGAAAGGTTGTTTTTATTGGGTTGTACCTGTTATTGCAGTGCAGAGGGATTCTTCTTATATTTGTAAAATCAGCAAGAACAGTATATAAATTATTATTTATTTATGCCAACAAACTTACTGTTGGTGTTTTTAAACACACAAGCCGTGTGTGGGCGAAGTTTGAGAGGTAGAACTGGAACTTAAAAATTCAATGCCACAACTGGGATTTGAACCACAGACCTTCCGCTTACCGGGTGGCTGCTCTAACCACTGAGCTATTGTGACAAACTGCCAGAATGGCATGAAATTCTCAAGCCAGTTCGTATTTCTCCTGGTAAACCACAAAGGCAGTCTCACATCAGAGACAATTACCCCAATGGTGACTTACTATTGTAAGTACTTTATATCCCAGGATTAAATAAACTTCAGATGGTAATTATTATTTATTTATGCCAACAAACTTACTGTTCGTGTTTTTAAACACACAAGCCGTGTGTGGGCGAAGTTTGAGACTTAGAACTGGAACTTAAAAATTCAATGCCACAACTGGGATTTGAACCACAGACCTTCCGCTTACCGGATGGCTGCTCTAACCACTGAGCTATTGTGACAAACTGCCAGAATGGCATGAAATTCTCAAACCAGTTCTTATTTCTCCTGGTAAACCACAAAGGCAGTCTCACATCAGAGATTGGGTGGTATAAATAAAAACTAGCTAGTGCTTGTGAGCTGAAGCTGGTATGCAAGTTGAGAATAAGCAAAAGGTCGTGATTTGGTATAAATAAAAACTTCCCCTCTTCCGCCAGCTCTTGCTTTCAACACACAGCTTTAGCTCTGTGACCTTCACCACGCGACGTAAACAAACACACCTTTTTCATGTCTGAAGGGGATTTAAATATTTGCTGCATTTAAATATCCATATACTTATTCATGTTAAACCTGATAGAGATACTGATTTTAAAGAACGAAAATGTAAGTAAAGATTTGGCAAATTAAATAGAAATTAAGATTCGCCTGGCATTCCACCGCTAACGTTCATACACTTTCTAAATTCCATCAGTGATTTTCTTAATTTTATAGTATGTATCAATTGATATATGGAAGTAGATAATTTGTACTCGTGCGTTTGCACCGCTATACTGATATCCTTTACATAAATACATATAAACTATCAATAACTAATACCAAGAGTGAGTCTGTGGGGACTAATTCCAAGATTATATAAGACTTTATCATAAATTAAAGCTATACCGGATAAAGAAGTTTCATTTCGTGGAAATTTAAATTTAGGGTCGGGTTTATATGAAAGTCTTCAGTTATAACCCGGTTTTGATTTGCACAATATTCCACTCTATGTATCGCTTTGATTACATTATCGTCGGTAATGAGAGCGAATCACTATTACCTCATTCACATTATGTTTAGCGTTATCGTACGCAGGCAATTTGACAACACCTTAGGATCTATACAGATTGTTAAAAGGTTCCCTTCATGTTTCATTTCCCTCTGGAAGCAAATGCTGCGGAAGCAAGTCTACATTTTCTCTTTAAATGTCATTATAATTGTTTATATCTGCATCCAAGTTCCTACATATTGTGTAATTTTTTAGTTCCTCAACCATGAAACGTATAATAGAGGAATTATTGCATTCCGCCCAATAATTCGATATTGAGATTCAAGCAGAAATACACCTTCTGAGCCCTTCTGGGGAGAGAGAGAGAGAGAGCAGCCTAGGTGTGCATGCTTGTATGTGTGTAAGTGTGAACATCAAAACCCAAGCAGTCACTTTTAAAAACCAATTTCGTATTGAAGTTCAGTAGCCTCCAAGAGTGCGACTTTATAAAAAACCCTCCATCCAAAACTAACTTTTACATGGATAAACATTCCTAATTTTTAATTTTCTCAAAAATGGCCACTGTACTCGTATTGTGATTAAAATGACATATGTTAAGATATTTACATGATAGTTGAAATGTAGGTATACCTTTAATTTCGGGGGAATAGCCTGTGAAGTCCTTTTCTTCTGAATCACATTTGTATAACTGATAAACTGTAGGAGATAGACGAAGTCTTACTACACAAAAAATGTGTATCTAATTAAAGTACACATTTTACGTCAATTTTTTTTTTTGGGGGGGGGGGGGAGTGGGGGGGGGGACAGGGATAAATGAAACAGTAATTGGGATTTGTCCGAAATTCCAACACATGGCAATTATCCTTTTATAAATTTAAACCCTGATTCCCACAATTTGATGGTCTGCGTCTATTACAAGATTACTTTTACTGGTGTTCTGTTGATCTGCTCTAGAAATGGGCAATTACAATTTATGGAACATCAAAATAGGCAATTCTAAGAATTTATAAGTGTTATCTGAATTAAAGCTATACCTACTTTGTGAAGCTTAGACTCTAAATATTTTATTATATTTGTTGAATTATATTGCTTGGTGGCACTGTGGCCGAGCGATTAGACCATTTGCCTACCACTTAGGCGGCCCAGGTTCGATCGAATACCACATGCGACTGGCATGTGGTATTCGTGGTGGATAAAGTGGCACCTGGGTGGGTTTTCTCAGCGTTCTCTGGTTTCCCTCGCCACCAATTGCTCCCTCATCACCTTTCCATTCATTGATTTTGCCTGCATGTTGTATCATCCTCTTCCTCCTATCATGTGTGGTACTTGGCATACCTTCTCTCTGTCTGGTCCATAGCCTATACTCCTTAACAGGCATCTAACCCTGGGTATTGGCTTGTAAGTCCTAGGGAGTGTGAGTCCTACACAAAGGGAGGGCAATCAGGTAAAGAAGAAGAAGAGTTATAGTTATAATGAAAACTAGGTTAAGCTCTTGAAACTGGTCAAGACTAATTACATGCAAGTGATGTTCTGTGTTTCAATTATAATTTAGATTCACATCACTGTTATTAGCTTATAAAAAGATAAGCATTACAGTGCTTCACTGGTAATAACTTCAGTTTTTTCATTAATCAACCAAGTTATTAACACCAAAATAGACCCATAACAGCATTTAGGAACATGCTTATTGTCCTAAAATTTAATTTAGCTACCAACAATAGTTTCTGAGAGATTTGGGATATATTCTTCACCACTCTGTCCTCTATGTGATCTGCAAGAGAAAATGGACTGAGACCAACTTCAAATATGCCCGGCCACTTCTAGCACCCCATCCATCAGTGAAAAATATTGGAGAGCAAGGGGATTAATGACTTCATTGTCAGAAATCCAGCATTAGCTAGTAACAATAACATAGTTTCTGAGAAGCATTTTTATCACACAGTTTTTACAGGAAAAACTGTTCAAAAATAAATTGAAGAAAATGAACTTGCATATTTAAAAGGAAAGAAACTATATGAATGAGCAAACAGAAGCTGTCATAATTAACAGTAGCGCCAATTTGTAGGGAAAAATTTCCCCTTAAAAATTGGCTGAAAGTTACCTCTCTACTTCAAATTGTTTAGGAATTATAATTATTTTCTGTGAAGCATCAGAAATCACAGAACAAAATGGCGGATAAACCTATATCAAATTAAAGATGAAATTCCAATTAATAAGAAAACAACCTGAAAGTCATACTAGATGGGGAAGATATAAAATGCTCAAATAAAACAAAATTTCTTGGACTATGGAATGATCATAACCTAAATTGGAATATACACATACAAGATTTAATGAAAAGACTCAGCCAGACATGTTATCAATTATCTGCACTAAAAAACTTAGTATTCAAACATTAAAAATGGTTTACTTTGCAAAAGTTCATTCACTTATAGCCTATGGAATAGTCTTATGGGGAAATAGCAGTGAAATGATAAAAATATTTGGGGTGCAGAAGAAAATCATTAGAATTATGCTTAATCTACCTAACACCACTAGTTGTAAGCCATATTTTAAATTGTTTAACATATTACCACTACCCTGTGTGTATATATATGAAACTATTATACAAATGCAAACATGCTTAAAAAATGTTACTACAAATTCAGAAATACATCATTATAACACAAAAGGTAAATGTAAATTACATTTAACCCCACATCATAGTAGATTGTTATTTGAGGATAGATTTTATTATAAAGGTATCAAATTCTACAATAATTTACTTTTGGAAATAAAAAATATACAATCTATAGCAAGTTTCAAAAAGCAGATTCACAAATTCTTACTTAATAAATGTTTTTATACAGTTGATCAATTTTTGCGTATGAAAGAATGAATTGTATATTTTATGTTCTTGTTAAATATAAATACATTATTTATAAAAGTAGTTTTTTATTGTATGATTGATACTGCTTTTACTATGTAATGCCTCTATATGTATACAAATTTTGACAATTCCATATTCATAATCAACCCCTCAGGGGTCTCCATCTAGGGGATATGTGAATGGCAACCACAAGGTACCCAAGCTGAGCAGAACATTACTTCCACTTACTGGTGTCTTGCTCCTCACTGTAACTTTCCTATCTGACCTTACCTTGGTCATCTCTTGTTCTCTTCCGACCCCGATGCTATTAGGGTTCCTGAGGGCTAGGGAGTCTTTATTTTTCCAACCTCTCCATTTCTCTAATTTTTCTATAAAACCTTAACCCCTAACATGCTGACCTGTCATGGCATGTAATACGTCTTCTGATTGGTAATCAGAGGATATGGTCGGTGAATTTATTTTGATAATTCTCCCGGTCAGGTCGGTGAGACCCGTAAACCAACGACAGGTGTGGTCCCCCAGACATTCCGGGGGTTGTGAGAGAGCGATGTGACCGCCAAAACATAAAAATATGGTGCTCTCTAAAAAACGGTTACTGTTACTGCTATTGCTCTCTTTTTTTATGAAATATGACTCGAGGGGTAAAATGTTCCGGAGTTAAAATAGTCCCCCATTCGGATCTCCGGGCGGGGACTACTTCTCGAGAACCAAAACATACTAATAGAAGATCTAACATCAGACTTCTACAATGGAATGCGGGTGGTCTCACACAAACAAAAAAAGTAGAACTGAATAAAATTGTATTTGATTATAACATTGATATATTTGTAATACAAGAAGCAAATCTAACAAATGACCAACTTAAATACTTCAATTTTACTGGATTTTTACTGCACTTACTACCCAAAAATAGACAGATAAGTAGTGGAATATTATGAATATTAATTCATACCTTCCGAAAAGTTTCCGCTTTAAAAAAAGCAGTTAGTAGTGAAGGTGTGTGTAAATAAGTGACTCAAAATAACCTCAAACAAGTGGAATATTAGTTGGAGTCAAAAAGGATATTAAAACCTCCTTTGAAATTGTTAAAGAAATGGATAACACAGATAAAAGTGAATTAATAAAGCTAAATTTTTGGGATAACAAAACACATCTACATTTATACAGTATTTACAATCCTCCCAGGAATGTACCAGATCTCTCACTTATTGACCAATTAAATAAAACAATTGTAATTGGGGATTTCAATGCACATTCCAAAAGATGGGGTTATGAAAAGTGGATTCTACAGGGAAGATAGTGGAAGAATTTTTGAATACCACAACTTTTGAACTGATTTATAGTAAAGAAGATCCCACAACCTTCATACATTATTCTGGAGCGGGCAGTGACCCAGACCTCTTGTTAGCTACAACAGATATTGTTTCAAAAATTAAAAAACAAGTTATAGAAGATCCAAGTTCTGGTCACAGAGAGGTAGTTGCTGATATAAAACTAGAGAATACAAATAACAGTCAAGGTCTTACGAATCTGTATTGGAACTTCAAAAAAGCAGATTGGAACAAATATAAAACTGAATTAGAACATAAATTTAAAGAACAAACAAACTCACAGCTGCATGACCAACCAGATCATATGAACAAAGAATTCTGTAAAGTCATCCTAGAAACTGCAAAAAAACATATTCCTCGTGGAAGAATTAAAAATTTCAAACCCTTTTGGAACCCCCAGTTAGAAGAACTGAAAAAGCAAAGGGATATAGCTAGAAATACAGCTGAACAAACAAAAAACATATCAGATACACAAATATGGCGGAAGAAATGTGCCTCACTAAAAAAAGAAATTAATACTGCTAAAAGGAATCACTTTAATAATTTCTTAGAAAAAATGGATTATAGGACAGATGGTAACAAAGCTCATAAGTTCATAAAAAATGTCAAGGACAGGAAAGAAAACAACAGCACACCTATCATACACAACAATAAAATGTTAGTAAATGATGCAGTCATAGCCGAAACATTCAATAAATATTATGCTAATGCACACAAAGTAACAAGAAATAATAAAAAGGAACATAAAGAATTTAAGAAAGATTCGAAACAAGAAAGAGAATGTAATCCTAACACTCAGTGCAATATCTTTTTTCAAAATTTTAATATGCAAGAATTGAATATTGCAATAAATAATCTAAAAAAAAAAGTCTCCTGGACCAGATCACATACATCCAGAGTTCATAAAAAGCCTTGGAAAAACAGCAAAACAACAACTACTGAAACTCTACAATCTATCCTGGAAAACCACTGTACCTGCTGAATGGCAAAAAGCAATAATTGTCCCACTCTTGAAGAAAGACAAAACAGCATCAGAAATAAAAAATTATAGACCAATAGCTCTTACCAGGATAACAGCAAAAGTGATGGAAAGAATGGTGTCAAACAGGTTAAATTGGTTCCTAGAATCACAAAATTTAATATCCCCATGTCAAGCTGGATTCAGAGAGTTCCACTCTACAAATGAACAAGTCTTACTTCTCAGTCAAGAAATCAAAGACTCCTTCAATAGAAAAGAAGATAATTTATCAGTTTTTATTGATTTTCAAAGTGCATATGATTCTATATGCAGAACAAAACTACTAAAGAAAGCAAAAAAAATAGGGATACAAGGTCCAATGTTTTCATGGCTATGTCATTTCCTAACACAACGCTTTATTGCAACCAGATATGGAAGAAATATATCTAAATATAAACAAATACACCGTGGCTTGCCACAAGGTGCAATGCTCAGCACAACACTTTTTAATATATTTATTAATGATCTACCACAACAAATACAAGAATCAGTCGTGAAGTGTGCACTATTTGCTGATGACTTGGTAATGTGGACTTCAAAACCAAAAAGCAAAAGTACAGAACTGGAAAAAACCATGCAACAATCCTTAACCAACTTACAGAGGTGGACCAAAGAAAATTTAATGACTGTTAATACAACAAAATCAAACTACCAAATCTTTTCACTAAGAAAAAAACCACTAAAAATAAAACTAAATTTTGAGGGTCAACAATTACCAGAAACAAAGGAAGCAAAGTATTTAGGAGTTACATTTGATACCAAACTTACATGGACCAAACAAATAGAAAATGTAATACAAAGAGCAGAGAGGCGCCTTTCACTGTTAAAACGTCTAACAGGAATGAAGTGGGAATGTTCCAGAGCAACGCTTAACACAACATATAATATATATATAAAACCATTGTTTACTTACTGCAGCGAAGTTCTTGTAACAGCAAACACAAAAAAAAAAATTCAAATCTTTCAAAACCAAAGTCTGAGATTAATTACATGTGCTATCAAAACCACACCAATAGCAGCTATGGAAATACTAACCAACCAATATCCCATTGAATATGAAATAGAAAAAGCGGCTCTTATTCAACACGAAAAGTTGATCAGACTCCCATTCAATACATGGCACAAGAGAAATTTTACACATACACTAAAGACTCAGGAGAGCTTTCTTTCCAAAATTCAAGACATCAAGAAAAATGTACACCTTCCTAATTCAAAGGAAAACTTCATATCTAAAGTCAATCCAACACATACATTAGACATCACATATTATTTACACCTGACAGAAGAAGTTAAAAAAAGTGATACTCCAACTAGTGTTCTAAAATTATTGGCATTAGAGACAATCCATACTAGATTTCCAGAACACGAATGGCTCCATATTTATACTGATGGATCATTGATATCAAACCAAGATGGAGCAGGTGCTGGAGTCACATGTCACCTCTTTTCCTATTACAAATCTTTAAGTTATGGAACTACTAACTTTGATGGAGAAATTGAAGCAATTCGAATGGCCCTACAAAATCTTTTGTACAGAATTTCACATTTTCAGCAAGCAGTTATTCTCTCAGATTCCAGGGCAGCAATTATAGCAATTACTTCCAAGTTGTCACCAAAAAACCAAACTATTATAGAATGTTGGAAGATGCTTAGCCATCTAACAGCACTTCAAAAACACCTAGTCTTCCAATGGATACCGGCTCACTGTGGACTGAGTGGTAATGAGAAAGCTGATGTTCTTGCAAAAAAGGGTACCAGCGGTGTACAAAAATCTATAGTTAATTTACCATTTTATGCAGCTAAAAGATTAGTCAACTCTGAATTCAAAAAAATTATTGCAAAATATTACTATGAAAAATCAAAGAATAAAAGATGGGAACTACCAAACATTCAAACAGTGATTCCTGAGTATCCTCGAAAAACAGCAGTTGCAACCTTCAGGTTGATTACAGGACATGATTGTCTGGCAAAACATTTAAACAGAATTGGGATATATTCTTCACCACTCTGTCCTCTATGTGATCTGCAAGAGGAAATGGACCGAGACCACCTTCAAATATGCCCAGCCACTTCTAGTGCCCCATCCATCAGTGAAAAATATTGGAGAGCAAGAGGATTAATGACTTCATTGTCAGAAATCCAGCATTAGCTAACAACAACAACAACTTTGTGAAAGAGTTTCATATAGGCTTATTTTATAGATATAATTCGACCTTGATTTGTACGAGCATTATGCTCTTCATACGTGCTGCATGTTTGTAGAAGCACGTTCATATATGTTTTGATTCCATTATCTGTTTTCAGGTTTCCGGTAATGAAAGTGGATCACTATGACATCACTCGCATTCTAACCAGGCAAGATCACTACACCTCAGAAAAATGTCCTTGTATCATTGGAGCTGATATAGCAGCAAATATCTCCAAGAGTAGAGTTTATTATATTTTACAACACGTATTTCAGTCACAGTGGTTGAAGAAAGCAGGCGCTTTGTTCATCTATTGAAGGAAAATCAAGACATTCTATTAAAAGCGCAGTTGTCAGAAAGTAAGCGCAAAAGTTTAGCAGTCGCTACAGTAAAGCAACAATTGGAGGAAGAGTTTAAAACATCCATCAGCGAGATGCAAATACTAAAAAAAGCAACTTAAAAACAAGAATTAAGTCCAAAAGTGATTTGAAACTAATTGGCAATAAGCTAGTTGTTTTAAAACAGTGGGAGCAGGAAATCCTGGCCATGGTACCAATTGATTGAGCAAGCTGAGGTACCTACATAGCTACCTCAGAAAAAGCCAGCAAAAGCTCCATCGGAGCGAGGAAAGCAGGTTTTTATTTATACCATTTCGCAAGCAATAGCTCCGCGGTCAAGGTCTGGAAGCTTTAGCTTGCAAGGAGATGGAGCAGAAGGTTTTTATTTATACGAAACCAACCTCTTGCTCTGAATTAGTGAGAAAAAGCTATTGCTTGCTTTTATTTATATCACTCATTACCCCAATGGTGACTTACTATTGTAAGTACTTTATATCCCAGGATTAAATAAACTTCAGATGGTAATTATTATTTATTTATGCCAACAATGCCTTATGCCTTCCCGGTAAGCGGAAGGTCTGTGGTTCAAATCCCAGTTGTGGCATTGAATTTTTAAGTTCCAGTTCTACCTCTCAAACAGTATATAAAATTTAGGTCTTTCACTAAATTTAGTTAATACCTTTCCTGTATTTAAAATAGCTAGATTAGACAGTCCATCTTGACTGTACTTCTGAGAAATTACTTGACTTTTTTAAATGTAGGAAAGTTATGTTCAATAGACAAGGTAATTGCTGAAATTGTCATTACAAGGTCACAAAGTTCTTAACACTTCTGAGTGAGCCATTTCTAGGTTATTCTGTCTAATGAAAAGCAATAAGTCTTTAATGTGGTATTTGTTCACGCCTTTGTTTATATTATATAACAGTTCAGAACGTAAAACCGCCATGTCAAACAAAGACCCATAACGAGGGTGCAAAATTGTTAAAAGTTGGTGAGGGAAAGCATTTTAGTAATGTATGTTGTGCTGTTTGTCTTGTTATATAAACCACCCCCTGGGATATCTTAGTTGGGGGAGAGAGATTCTAGGTATAAAATCATTGGTGAGGGGGGAGGTGGGAATCCTACCCAAATCCCTAGGAGTTTGCTCCCTGCCCATAACTATGTATTGAAGAATCAAAAGAGTTTTGCAGGAAGAGTACACTGTAGTTTTTTTCAAGGTTTATAAGATCTAAAAGCTGTAGGTTCTCAAAAATGCAAAATTTTGAATTTATTTATTCTTGGACTGTTCTTACTGTCAATAATTCATAAAAGAATGCCCTGTGGTAGCATGTTTCCAAATCATTAGCCTCATCCAGAGCCTTTTTCTTCTTGGTTCTGCGTATCTTCTTTGTTAATAACATGTTCTCAAAATGAATCAAAGCTATTTTCTCTTAGATCGAAGAAGGCTTAAAAATCATTAATTCTTTTTACATATAACCCAATATCATTTGTTTTGGTTTGTCTCTAAACTAAGCTAAACCCCGGCATGACAGCCCATGAAGGGCCAAGGCCTACCGCCCAGCCGCTGTGCCCCCCACCTCTGCCCACCACAGGCGTCATTGGTAAGGTGCAGTACTGGAAGGTGGGACGTGGTCAATGCCCCGAGCCCTCCCGGCCAGTTATGCGGTCTTCTCAACCTGGGGCTGCTACTTCTCCATCAAGTAGCTCCTCAATTGGTTCCCCTGGGACCTAACGAGGCTGAGTGCATCCCGTGTCAGACCTCCCAGAGGGAATAAAATCCCCATGCTGGTACTGGGGATCTAACCCAGGTCCTCTGTGCCAGAGGCAAGCACGCTACCAACTGCGCTATGGAGGTGGTAATCAAGCAAATTCTCAGTTATGGCAAAAATTTTAGAATAAATTTATAACAGTAAATTTAAGTTAAAATCCTTTTTCAGTAAATCCAAATATCCTTTTGATACCATCTCAGTTTCAGTATTCTAATCATCACCACTATCTACAATATTCTAAAATAGTAATTGAGGTTGATATTTGTGTACGGTCTGCACTAACCTACTGTTGTAATTCTATCTTGTAGGAGCTGCTTTTGAAAGCCTTTTTTTCACCTACCTATCTTGTGCAAAACAGGTCTGGATCACTACGAGAAGAAAGTTGCCATGAAGGAAGTTTCACGGTCCTTGATTTTGTATGCTGATTGAGACAAGACCAGATTTAATCTGTGAGCCTTAGAGTGGATAAAGAATGCATTAGGAACACCTGAAGCTCAAGGTGCACAGGAAGAAGCAGTAGAAATATCTGAAAAGAAGTATTGTGACACATGCAAAATTGCTAAACCAAAGGGTATCTTCAGAGTGACAAGACATAGCTGTAACAAGTGTAAAAAGTTATTTTGTTTGGAACATGGTAGAATGATACATTATGAGTGCTTTGTGAGTTTGGAGTTAGAAAAATAGGATAGTGTAAAATAGGAAAACGGAAAAAGAAAGGAAATAACTGTCCTATGCTGTAATAAGTAAAACTTGTTTATAGGATATATTTTGATGTAATAAGTTGTTTTCTTCTTTCATGCTATATTTTAACATCTGCTGCCTTTTTTGTTAATACTACACTTTTCGCTTATTTTGTTTATGCTAATAGTACATTATTAGTTAGTGTTATTAGGAGAATAAACTGTACTGTCATGAAGCTAAAAAATAAATAAATTAATGAACCTTGTTAAAAATAATGAAATGCATTCACAAAAATCAATAAAGGTGCTTAAAAAGTTATTGGTGCCCTCTAGATATTGCATGACTGACTGTCAAAATTAGGGTGCAACCAATGTAAGGTTAGGATCAGCACTAACACTTCTGTGTAACTTTAGTAACATTTTCAAATTTTTTGATTGAAACTTCAAATTTTTAATTATTTAAATTGCTCCACATGGTGAAGTTTTTTAAATATGAGAATATTCAGTATTTATTTTCCATAATGCCTTACAAAAATCCTAAATTTTTCAAACGTTACTTTGAGTAGCTATTTTATTCCTTAGTCCACCATGCATTTTAAGACTGTGGTTATTCATGCATGATGGGCCATAACAGATTCATGTTGCTTTCTAAATTTAAGCTCTCAAAGCTTTGAGAATAAGTTGGATGCAACTTGAAACTAGTCAGCATTATACCACCTTGCAATATTAATAAGATAAATGGAGTTTTTAGTTTCTAATTTATTCTTAATTTATATTCTGTTGCTTCACTGTTAATAGCTTTAATTTTTCCTTAATTATCATATTGCTTTATTTTTCTAAACCATTTTTCTCTTACTCTCCTTATATATTCTCCTATTCTTTTTATATCCCCTCCTTTTGTACTTTCACTATCCTAACTTTTTGAACTTCTTTGTTGACATTCTCCGATTTGTTAGGTATAAACTGATCTCTCCACAACTGTGTTTCTTCATATCCTAGTGTATATTGGAAGTAATTATCTACCTCTCCACATAGAGGACATCTGTCCAAACTGGCTCCCTTCCTATCTCCTCTTAGCCAATGTGCACTTAATTTAGACCAGAGCCACCCTTCTCTCGCTAACCTATTATGTACATACACATACTTCTCCCTTCCCTAGTCCACGTTTAATTGGCTATATCAGGCATCAGCAAACATGTACTCAATGAGGTATCAATATGACATTTCAACATGCAATCCGCAATGCACAAGACGTAATGTAGAACAGGGGAAGGTATTGACCTTTATTCAGAGTCAGTGCTGGACTTGCTCGCTACAGAGTATAATAAGGAATAGTACACATACTTGAATCCAGCTATTTTGGTCTACGATACTTTAGGTAAGCCTAGATATTTGAGCAATATATTTCAATTCACTTCTATTTGCAATGTACCATGAAAATCTAGTAATATATCACAAGTAACCACTCTCAGTATAGCACGTGAATTATCATCTGTTAATCACAATCGTTGCTTCGATTTGACAAGTTTCATTTTGGAAAAAATTTGTTCGCAAACATATGTGGATCCAAACTTAGCTGCAACAGTGACAGCAAATGATCTAAGAGGTGGATATGTATCTGCTTTTAGATTTTTAAATATATCCAAATCAGTCAATTCTTTACACTGCAATTGAATATACATATCACATTGTAAATCAGCGACTTCCTGCTGTAATTCTGGTTTATCCTTATGTAAATCTATTGCAAGAGGATTAGCAAAAAGAGCAAAATCATTTTTCATGGGTTGCCATGGATCACTGAATCGCCTTACTTCAAATTCACTCTTTACTTTATCTAAAAGACCAGTATACTTATTCAGATTTGTTACAGAAATATTGGGAAGAGATTTTAGACATGGAAAATGATGAAACTCTTTTCTCATGAGATTTGATTTCAGTAAATCTGTCATCTTTACGAATGATCTAACCATGTCATACATGTGAACTATATTGTAGAAATTTCCCTGAAGATGACGATTAAGATTAATGAAATGTTGCGAAATGTCAGTGAGGAAGGCTAAATCACTTATTCAATCTCATCTCCCAATTCATGGATATCTATATCCTAAACAAAGAAAGAAAAAGGAAACTTTAAGACATATTCAGTACAACATAAACATATCCTTCAAGAATTCAGATACCACTTCACACATTTCAAAAAATCGTTTGAGCATGTCTCCTCTGCTTAACCATCTGATTTCTGTGTAGTACAAAAGGTCTTCATAAGAAAGTCCTAAATCTTCCAGTACTTTACAAAATTTTCGTTGTTTCAAGGAGTTTGATCTTATTTTATTTTGAAGCTGAAATTGTGAGCGCCATAGTTATGGAAATAATACTGTTTCACATGGCAGAATTAAATAATCAGGAAATATTAGAATCTATGTTCGAAGTTTACAATAGCGTTCCAGAAATATAGACTATCAGACCCAATTATAAGATCTGTATCTAGTCTATGTACAACTTAAAATAACAAGTTAATAATTTTTCTGCAAATCTCAATATTTAACATGGCCTGAATCTTTACCCTTTCCTTTCTCTTTCCCACTGCTACTGAGCAATATATTCCGTGTATTGGCAAAGAAATTACTTTCAACCCACTGCTCAACAAGCCTTCATAAAAATTCTGTGAACACACCGTAATGTCAGCACCTGTATCGATATCTTCCATTTTATCTTTTCCCTCCTTATATTTCTCTATCATTAGTAGCCTTCTATTATCCTTACTTTCCATGGACTCTTCACAATAGGGGTGCTTCCCAATCCTCACTGAAGGTGAGCTTGATTGGGTGCGAAGTTTTCTGTCACCTTGCTAATTGCTCCCATTCCGTTACCATTATTTGAAGGTCCCGGGTTCGCGTCCTGATTGTATTTGCTTGCCATTCAATTGCCTAGTTATGTTATTGGCATCTATCCTATCTTCCTGAAGCGGTGAATTTCTCCCACTTCTACACCTGTCCTCTATTGATATGGAACAAGACACCATAGTCATGCCATTTTTAGAGGACAGTAATTTGGATATAATTGCAAGGATCAGGTAGAAGAAGAAATTCAGGAGGAAACATTCTTTGTGGAAGTAATAAATATTGGAGCAATAGAATTAGCAGAAGTTAAATTAGAAGAATATAATGAAATTGATAAGGAAAACATTGCTTATAGGGGATATAATGATCTATGTAATGATGTTGGAAAAATGAGTAATCATAAAGATCCCAGATTAGACTTAAAGGATAAGAAAATAAAGATGCATGACGAGGTGAATGACTGTATTGAGTTAGAAAATTTTTTAAGAGAACAAATAAACCAAGCAAGTAGACTGAGCAAAACACAGAAAGGGGAATTATGGGAAATTTTAATGGAAAACAGAGAAGTGTTCTCAGAAAAGCCTGGAAGGTGCGTTAATTATATCCATTCATTTGAAATAACTGATATAAAACCCTACTCACATAAAGCCAGAGCAATACCATATGCCATTAGGGACAAACTAGATAAAGTTATACAAACCATGTTGTCAGACAGCGTAATCGAGATTTCAACCTCCGAATACATTAACTCACTGTGCATAGTTCACAAAAGTAATGGGAAGGTGAAAGTTGCGTTAGATGCAAGAAAATTAATTGCACATTGTAAGCCTGATAGATTTTGACCTGAAAGTGTAGATGTCATTTTAAACAAACTACATAAAGGGAAGTTCTTTTCAGCGCTGGATTTAATGTCATCTTTTTGGCAGATACCATTGAGGGAGGACCTTAGGCAGGCGCGGCTCGTCAATATGTGCTACAGTGCTACAGCACAATGATTATTTTGCAGAAAATAGTTTCTTCTTTGTGTTAAACACATACTCAATTATTATTGCACATTTTCATTCACTTTCACTATTTTATATGCCGCGCGCTAGTGTTCTTTGCTCATTGTGTGCGAAGATGATGCACGCCTCACATACACGAGATAGGTGATGCGTTGGGTGCTACAAAATGCTTCAGTCCTTTGCAGGGAATGTAGACCAATCCACGCATGCGAAACATAGGTGTACGATTTTGAAATCTGTTCTCCTATTGGTTGAATTTACCTAGCGTTGTGCTCTCATTAAGTGGAGCACATGAATTCATGCTGATTCTGTACAAAGTCGCTAGATAGCAGGATTGCAGTGTCATCTAACGACTTTGCTTGCTGTTATGCAACTTCTGCCATCTATGTGGTGTTGAGACAACTATCTGCTGCCGGTGATAGACCTTGCACGCAACAGAGAGAATAAAACTCTCGGAAGTTGGACATGTGGAGCAATTACTGTTGGCACTACTTATTTTTGACAGCAACAAATAACCGCGAAATACTCCATAAATTCAGATTATGAACGTCAGTTTCGTGTGCTGAGCAATATCTGTGTTGTGTACGCTAAAATGAATTCTGTGGACAGCCTAATAAATTATCCTTTCCCTAGGAGGACTCTAGAAGAAAAAGTTCAAGTGAAGCAGTTAGGGAGGCAATCACCAAATCTAAACATCACGCAACCGGCAAAAGGAGGGAGAAATAATTCTTACACCAGGCGATTTAACCTCAAAATTTATGAGTATGCATGGGTATGTAGATGTCAGGAAAGAAATGCTCTTTTCTGTTTTCCATGCTTGCTTTTTGGGAACAGTGATTCGTGGAGTACGACGGGAGTGACAGACCTAGGGCATATTAATGTTGTTGTTAACAAACACAAACAAAATGTAAAACATTTAAACAATGTGCTAGATTTAAGTGCTTTAGGTAGTACAAATATCGTGACTCAGTTAAGCCGTGCTTATCAAGAGGCGAAGCTGAAGCATAATCTACAAGTAGAGAAAAACAGGTATGTGTTGTCCCGCATAATTGACTGTATAAAGTTTTGTGGTGCATTTGAGCTTGCTTTGAGAGGACATGATGAGACCGAATCTTCTGAAAATCCAGGCGTGTTTTTAGGACTAATAGATTTAGTAAGTAACATTGATAGTGCTGTGAAGGAACACATGTACTCAAACCATATATTCAAAGGGACCTCTAAAACCATCCAAAACGAACTCTTGGATTGTATGTTAGAAGTCTGTCGTGAGGTGATTCTGGAGGAAATGCAAGAAGCTGATTTTGTGGCTGTTATGGCAGATGCATCCACAGATGTTTCGCATCAGACCCAGCTTGTATTAGTATTTAGATATGAGAAAAGGGGTGTTCCATATGAGATATTTCGGGTTTTTTTGCAATCAGAGGGACAAAATGCAGAAGCAATTTCTGAAAGCATATTAAAAGTGCTTAATGAGCTATTCAGAGATAAACGTCATAAACTTATTGCCCAAACTTACGATGGAGCTTCAGTAATGAGTGGTGCAGTTGGTGGAGTACAAGTCAAAGTACAATCTCAGTTTCCAAATGCGCAGTACATTCACTGCTATGCACATCAACTGAACTTAGTGATGGAATATGCAGCTTCGCAGAATAAGTCTACCAGAATATTTTTTTCTTAATCTCTCTGCTTTTCCTGCCTTTTTCTCGAGATCCCCACAGCGCTTGGCAGCTCTGGATTCTGCGGTGGCTAGAAGAGTTGCTGGTGGTTCTGCAACTAGGTGGAATTTTAGATCCAGAACTGTTAATGTCATTTATGAAAATCAGGAAGAATTGCTGCAGTGCTTTTCGGAGTTGGAAAATTCTGCCCATGATAAGACTTGTCTGGAAGCAAATGGGCTTCGGCGTTATTTAGAAGATAGCAAATTCCTTTCATGGTTGAAATTCTTTCACCGAGTAATGCCTCATGTTGATGTACTTTATAATCAACTCCAATCAAGATCAACTGAGGCTGTTAAAGTACAAAATGCTGTGTCTTCATTCATTCAGTGCATCTGTGACATTCGAGAGGCAGCCGATGATATATTTGTGATTCCATCTGAATCAATGAGCAAACGCCAGAAGGTAGAATGCCTAAAAATAGAAGCCAAAGAAGTGTGTGACCGCATTATCGAGGAAGCTAGACATCGTTTTCAGCCGCTTAGTCATCTCGATGCAGCAAAGCTGTTAAACTCTAAATTCTTTGGCAGCTTTTTAAGTCAGTTTCCTGAGGATGTACTTCAAACTGCTGTGACTACGTATACAACACTGAACAAGAAAATGCTAAAGACACAACTTAGCGTTCTGTATGCAAGACCTGACTTTAGAAACATTGACGGGGCTGTGCAACTATTGCAATACATAATTTCTAACAGTCTGCAAGATTAGTTTTCTGAAAATACAACTTTACTAAAAATTTTGATCACAACGCCAATGACCACTTCTGGGCCAGAAAGATGCTTTTCATGCTTAAAACGTGTAAAAACGTTCTTAAGAAACACTATGTCACAGGATCGTCTTACTGCTCTGGCAATGCTGTCCATGGAGAAAAGCATCGCTTCTAACATGGAGGGGTTTAATACCTGGGTGATCGATAAGTTCTGCAGCCGGAAGGAGCGCCATATGGACTTTATATTTCGCCATTAGGTAAGACTAATTATATTAAATGTGTAATCATTATGCGGTACTGTAGCACACACCTTATTTTGTTCACCAGCCGCCACTGACCTTAGGAAATATACTGCCTTTTTGCACTCTGGTGTACTTTATCAATTCAAAGTTTGTGCCTTCGGTTTAAAGACTAGTGGAAGTGCATTACTAAGAGCACTATATAAGATTTTCGGAGAAACTGTGAAGAAATTTGTAGCACCATACATTGATAATTTCATCATATTTTCGGATAACACAGAGGACCACCTGAAAAAATTAAAATATATATCAAGTAAGCTCAGGAAAGCAAATATGACAGTGAAGCCCAGCAAGACAGCATTTTTCATCCAGCAAACAGAATTTTTAGGGTATATTGTTTATGGAAAAGGAATTAGGCCAAATTCTGCAAGAATAGAGAGTATAAACAACATCCCAGCACCGAAAAACCTAAAACAACTTAGGAGGTTTTTAGGTATCCTCAATTACCAGTCAAGGTTTGTCATAGATTTTCCCTTGCAAGAATTGTTAAAGAAAGAGAATAAATGGAGATGGACAACTGTGGAGGAAGAAGCCTTTGCACAGGTCAAAAGTTTGTTTGCAGCTTCCATTTTATTAGAAAAACCAAGGGAAGATTTACCATATATAGTGTATATACGGATGCCTCGGGCAAGGGATACGGAGCCATCTTGACCCAGAGAGATGAACAGAATAATAACCATTAAATTGCAGTAGTCTCTAGAGGCATTTCCAAAACAGAATCTCAGGCATGCACAACTGAGAAGGAAATAGTCGCGATTTACCTCACATTGAGAAAATTTGGAGAATATGTTTTTAACCATCCCATAACAGCGTATACGGATCATATGAGCTTGGTCTTCATGAATTTCTGCAAGCTGACAAATACCCTCATTTCCAGATACATTCACGAAATCACGTCACACAAAATTGAAGTAAGATATATACCCGGAAACCAAAACATTTTCAGCAATTTACTGTCATGTATGAAAGGGAACCAGGCCATACCAGACACAATTAGTGATAGCAAACACGACGTAACCATTTTATACCTAGATACGGTAGAAGGACAGAAATTGTCAAAACAATTCGTCAACTTAGCTAATCTACAGAATGAGGATGAAGAGCTTAAGAAACTGATGAAAAACGCAAAACCCATTACCGAAAATATGACTGATACTATAGGAATTTATGAGGGGCAAACTGTATAAACTACACGCCAGGATTGAACCTAAATGGAAGGTTATTGTACCTCAATCCTTACATAACTCTTTAATTGTAGCGTACCATAAATCCTTGGCACATACGGGTAGTGACAGATTAATACTTGCAATAAGCGACCATTTTTATATTAAAAGGCTGGCAAAGAAAGTATGAAAAGTGTGTTTATCATGCGAAATTTGTCAAAAGGCCAAACCGTTTAATGTCAAATATAACGTCGAGCCGCGAGTAATAATAAGAGATAGAAAGAGTGCTTTAGTTACCGCCAATGCTCATGGAGAAATGCTGAAGGGTCAGTATGGGTGCAGGTATATTTTCGTGTTGCACAATATGTTCAGTAAATTCATGAAAATTTACCCAGTGAGAAACATTACTAGCAAAACTTGCGTGGACACAATAGTCAATGAGTATATCGCTAAATACAGGCAAATCGAGGCAGTACTGACAGATAATGTGATGGTGCATCGCAGAAAAATATTCAGAGAGACATTACATGATCATAATACCAAACTATCATTGATCCTCTTATTTTCTTTCTGGAAATCCTACAGAGCGCATCTTGAAGGATATAGAGATATACTTTTATGTACTCACTCACAACAAATACAAGAATTATTGGGTCAGATGTTGTACAGTGATTGAAAAGATACTCAATAATACTATTAACCTGACAACAGGATTCGCGCCAGTACAATTAATGCTGGGGATAGAACCAGAGTTAGTGTTCAAAGAAACACCGGAAACAATCCAGGGAAGCAATAATGTTTTATCGAAAGAAAAAAGGGCAAAAATCACATTTGATAGATTTAGAGATAAAGCAGAAAAGAGAAAGTCAAAAGTAAAGAGACAAAAACATAAATGGGAGCCGAATATAGGAGATTTAGTTCTTGCTAGACATCATAAATTATCCAGTGCACTTAGAGAAAGAAATCACAGGTTGGAATAGTTATATAAAGGGCCTGCCATAATTACAGCCAAATTCGGCAAACACACATTTGAATTAATGGATAGGAAAACTAAGAAATCTATTGGTCGCTGGCACAAACAATTTGTAAGACCCTTTCGAGAACTCTAAAATATTCCTGAAAGATGTTGTTGTTAGCTAATGCTGGATTTCTGACAATGAAGTCATAATCCTCTTGCTCTCCAATATATTGAAGAGACTTAGCAGTAAATGTATCCGCTTTTTAGAGAGCACCATATTTTTATGTTTTGGCGGTCACATCGTTCTCTCACAACCCCCAGAATGTCTGGAGGACCACACCTGTCGTTGGTTTACGGGTCTCACCGACCTGACCGGGAGAATTATCAAAATAAATTCACCGACCATATCCTCTGATTACCAATCAGAGGACGTATTACATGCCATGACAGGTCAGCATGTTAGGGGTTAAGTTCAAAATATGTAAATAGCTATAAGAAAAATAACCAAGTGATATCAAAAAAGTGAATCAAGTAAGATAAAGTGAAGTGAAAGTGAAAAAAACGTTTCACAAAAACAATCAAAACCAGAAAAGATTTTTGGTGAATTATTATATAGAAGCAGAAGATACAACAAGAAAAGATATGTAAATTATAATAATAATATTTATAATGTACTACAATAACTGTATAGAATAATGGTAATCATGAAAAAGGGTATAATTAGGAATAAGTATTAAGTGTGAATTTTGTGTAATTATTTGTCTCAAACTATGTGAAGGGTGATTTATATGTATGTATGTATGACAAATGTTTACAGGACAAACATAACCGTTTAAAATTATAAATTGAATTTATGTTAACCAGTTGTAAAAGAAAAAAAAAGAAGAAATTGTGTGTAATCAACTTAAGATTTGCCAATCGATCGCGGAATATTTTTTTGAAGGAAATTGTTTTCGGGCAAGATATAAACATTGCAATATTATTGTATAATATGTCAATGTCTATGGGGGACATTTGAAGCTGAAATTGTAAACGCCATAGTTATGGAAATAATACTGCTTCACATGGCAGAATTAAATAATCGGGAAATATTAGAATCATCGCATGTATAAGAGGTACGGACATGGGAATATTGCTCATGGTTAAAATTGTCAGAAAGGACACAGAATGTCACAACCAAGTAATTAGTGGCAAGTACCAGGTAACAGGCTAAAGCCCTGTAAGACCAGTTTTCCTGGAAATCGCTTAGCGCAGGTGTGCTGAACAGGAAAACAAGGGATGGTCACGTATGCTTCAGCGAAACCCCATTGCCAATGTAGAGGGCAATTAAGAAGTGAAATGCATTTATAGCATCATGATGCTGAATTTTTAAGGGGTAAATGAGGCGAAATTAGTGCAGGTGACTTATTACTGTGAGCATGCAGTCACAGACACTTGCCGTCCAGATCCCCGAGTGATCAGGTCAGTCAAACAGACTTGCCTTCCGGACTGCGGATAGTGGAATGGGAGTAGAAGGCAGTAATCCCACATCAATTTACAGTCTGTATAACTATGTCCATTACATGTTTCATATTTAGCATTTTTGCCCATGTTTCCTGATATATTATACAATGAAAACATTTTATGTTATGGTTATATTTATATTGGGATATATTCTTCACCACTCTGTCCTCTATGTGATCTGCAAGAGGAAATGGATCGAGACCACCTTCAAATATGCCCGGTCACTTCTAGTGCCCCATCCATCAGTGAAAAATATTGGAGAGCAAGAGGATTAATGACTTCATTGTCAGAAATCCAGTATTAGCTAACAACAACATGTTATGGTTTATTCCCATTTCATTTAAATAATGTTTCTCTTTACCAACTAGATTCCTTTTTTCACCAGTCATATTTCCAGCCCCATCTGTTACTATGGATACAAGATTTTTTTAGATTCAGTTTCTTTTCTTCTACACATTTCTTAAATGCTTGAAATAATTCTGCCCCTGTTGTTCCCTAAGTGGAATGACTTCAAGCATATATTCTTGTATTGAGAGGTTGTTAGTAACTCCACGAATGAAAATTGCCAATTGTGCTGTGTCAACGTAGTCAGTGCTTTCATTCAACACGAGAGAAAAAGCTATAAATTCATGGACCTTGGTTTTGGTTATTTCTGCTATTTTATGTATCCTTCTCTGTATGGTTCATGATGATAATGCAATATTATTAAAAATATCATATTGTTCAGGGCAAATTATGTTGGCAACTTTACTCACACATTTTTTTATGAAATCTCCATCACTAAAACACCCCAGTGACTGAGCAATCTTCAAAGAAACAGCATAGCTGATGTGAAGCTGTCTATCAGTTATATTTGAAGTAATATTAGGTGTATTATCTGAATATTGCTCTTTGAGCTGTTGCAATTGGTTAGTTTGATCTAGACCTAAAAAATAATAAAAGGAATAAAGGACATTATGTCAGTGCTATGCTACTTTAAACCGTGGTGTAAATTTATGAATACGTGCTTACGCATAATTGTATGGTGATCTTTATGATATGTATCATAATGTCACTTGATGTTCCATTGATGAGTGCCGTTTTGAACTTTAGAGCACAACAAACATCTTACGTTGCCTTCTTGTGCGTAACAAAAATACTTCTCCTCCCATGATTCTTGAAACGCACGTTTCCACACAGCCACCTTTGACTTTGACAGAGACATGTTTAGAAGTACAGGTATATACAACAGGACATTCCGCCCATGATTGGTGTGTATGCTCTGCCAGGTAAGGCTGCGAGGGAGGGGGAGACAGCGTAAGCACTGCCCCTGACTCATCATAATTGCGAGGCCTCATTTAGTACATGTTTGCAGATACATGGTCTATATAGTACTAAACTTTTCTTTCCTTCAAGATGTTGTTATAGTTTTTGTTTCTCTATGTCCTCCACTCTGTTCCTTACTTCTTTCCAAAAACCTATAACTAACCCCTCCCTCTCATCCCATAAGTTACTCAAACCAATTTCCTGTAAAATTCTCCTTATTTCTTGAGTCCAGTTCATCCCAGTGCTAGATTTCTCTTGCATTATTAAACATCGCCTCAATAAATTATGCTCATCAAATAATCTTAATCTCTGCCAATATTTAAATAGCCTTTCTACTATCTAGCCCTTGCTACCTACTCTTCCAAACTCCAACATTGCTGCTCCATTTGGTGATGAAATGGATAAACCCAATATACATTTACAGAATGATCTATGTACTTTATCAGTCATCTCCCATCCTTTGTCACTTTCCCAAATTTCTGATCTATAAACCATTTTTGCTTCAACTACAGCTTTGTAAACCCTTTCCAACTATTTAATTTGCACATCTGGTATTTTCTTTAAACACGTTCTTGTGACAGTTATTGCTAATTTTCCCTTAGCTAAGACACTAATCTTATGGTCATTCCATCTCCCATTACTGCTTATTCTCACTCCTAAATAATCAAACTTGTTTACTATTTGCACTCCTTCCCCTTCCACATATCACTTTTCCTCCAACTTCATTTTATGGCCCTTTTTAAATATAATAATCTTTAACTTTTTAAAATTGATTCTTAAGCCCCATTTCTTGGAGAATGAATATGTGGGAATATGCATTATAAGGTAAATAAAACTTCAAGAGATCCAATGTAGTAGAGCAAGATCAAGGGCAACTTACCCCAACTGCTAAACATTTTACTGTAGTAATAGTAGCATGTGTTTAATTTTCTATTAAACTTAACCAAAATAATCCTATTCCAATATATGCCTGGTAAACAGGGTATTTTTACCAAGAAGTATAATTACTTGTATATACTTTGACTTAAGCTACTAGGGAATTATAAACATTTAACAGCTTATAGTTTGTCTTCTATATCATTGTAAAACTTGGGCTTTCCTCTGTTCTAACACACTGTGCTTTAAAGTTATTGGTTCTGCTTAGTTATTGATCAATAGAAAAATAATATACCGCATTTTATCGCATAAGGCCCCCCTTCGCATATTTCCCTCCCCTATGATTTTTCATCACTAAAAATTATTTACCTATTAAACATTGCATAATTCCCTCTCCTGGTTTGTTCTTATTGGAGCGGCCTTCAAATGACTTGATAATGGACAATAATCGATGCAGCAGTGCCTGTCATGGACAACAATGTACGCAGTGTTTGCCACAAAAATACTCGTATTGCCATTGTTACAACGTATCATAAAATTGAAATGTGAAGTCGCAGACGTGTTTCTAAGTCAGTTTGTTACAAGTCGTCATATTGTTAAGAATAATTTTTTTTAAAAAAAAGCTGGTATTTCTTTCGCCATTAATGGTTCTGACGAAATGTTATGGAATAGGGAAATGAAGGTGTGTTATATTTGTAACAGATATAAATGAAAATATTGATGATAGTGACGAAAGTGAGACTGCAAAATAGTCAGAGAAAAGAAACAATGAAACAATACATTGTAGGCCTAATGAAACCATGGTATGTATCCAGTTCATTCACAATTTACTGTATACCTATATAACTTTTACATAATACTACAAGGTTTTCCTTCCTTTCTGAACTTAGAAGCACTACTCCCATAATACGCTCCCCAGTGTTTTCAAGCAAATTTTTCGAGAAAAAAAAGGGGGGAATTATGCGATAAAATACAGTAAGTGGCATTAAATAAATATAACAGTAAACTTTCACTGACCACACCATTTGCCTTCATAGGTTCCTCAAAGGGTGGCTGTTCAACTTCAGGGTCTGCCCCATCATACTTCAAAATAGCAAACTGTGGGTCTGCTACATTCTCACAGTTATTTGTTGTCGAGAGTTGCATCCAGTAAGTCTTCCTTTCATTGTTAGCGGTCAGAACAAAATCATATCTCTCTCCTACAAAGATAAATGCTTATCTTAGAGAAACTATCAACAGCACAGGTACCAAATAGTGACATTCTATACAGAGAGATGAGAAGTGAAATATATATATATATATATATATTTGAAATATTTATGTATTTTAAATTTTTTATTTCTTACTTTCTGTACTCCTACTTAAACCATTAATGCCATGTGGTAACATGCATAACATATTCTTAAAGTTGTTATTGTGTTTCAAAAATTACATTGCAGGTTTGGTACCACTACTAATCACTCTGTAAAAGGAACTATGTTTATGACAATATAATATTCATTGTCATGTTTGTTACAGTAATTGTGTACAATCTCTTTGAAAACTGCTATGATTGAATGAGAGCAGAAATGGACTCTGTTTTGAGTAAGTAATTTCCTTGTAAGTGCAAGGAGGATTTGGGAATACAGTAGGCTTTGAGCAATAGTCAAATTTTTAAAGCTGGTCACCATTTATTATGAAGGCTTTGAAATTCCCTTTTGTTTGCACAGCCAAGAGATAAAAGCTGGATAGTGACCTGTCAGTTGAGATGAGTATAAGTATTGCAAAACTCACACAAATAACAAGGAATATCTCTGAAATGGTTCACTCCATAAAAAATGTATTTGGACATAAATTGTGTATTTTAAAGAAATTACATTTTTTCCAATAGAACATAGTTTCTGGGCTTGTAGATGATGATGATTTGTGGGTTTTAAGGGCGCTCAACATCTAGGTCATTAGCGTCTGGGCTTGTAGACCATGGTGCAGTCGATAAATACATCTATGATATTTTGTCCAAGATAGATACATATTCGTCAACTGGACCATGGGCTACAAGCCCAGAAACTATGTTCTATTGGATCAACGTTGGCCATAAAAGCCTAAGCATGTACCTATCACTCAAAAGTTTCTGGATACCAACTGAAAGTGATGCAGTTCAGCATTTAACTTGAATAACAATCTCTGTTTAGAGATCTTAGGTAAGCATATCTTATCACAAGTGCTTAAACATGTGTCAGCATTGTAAACAGATATTGATACTCCATACTATTGTTAAACACTGAGCCATTTGTGCGCGGGTGCAGAGTGACACGTTAATCTGTTGTGAATCACTTTGTCCATCTAAGAGCAGCTCGTAACAGTACAGTGATTCCTGTGTCTGTAAAAGGGTGAGTGTGTATTTCCAGTTATTACATGAATATTACATGGTTTATGGAATCAAAGAGCCCATTGAAAATATTTTCAAAATTTAAGTAATTTCATAATATTTCATGAAATTAAGCAAAATAAGTTTAATTCCAAGATGTGGGTTGTAAGCAGACATTAAGTATTGAAAATTGGTCGAAATGAAGGACATTCAAGTGGACAAATATCAAAAAAGCTTAAGATTTCCAGGACAACAGTTGCTGTTGCCATACAGTGATTAAGAGAGACAAATAGGGACAGAAAAAGAAATAGGAGACCTGCAGTTACAAATAAAAATGAGGATAATACTGTAGAGCTAGACAGCAAGCGAAATAGAAAACTGACAGCAGATGAAATTTGAACTGACCTGAATTTAATTCATGATAAGGAAAGATCAGTTAGTACTTTCAAGAGCAAACTTAAGGCAGCCAATCTGTTAGGAAGAGTAGCTGGGAGGAAACCTCTTCAAAGGAAGGTGAACAAGAGAACAAGGTGAACAAGAGACTTCAGCAGGCTTTGGAACACAAAAATTTGACTACTGATGACTGGAAAAGGGCGCTTTGAACTGATGAATCCAAATTTGAGGTTTTTGGAAACAGACAATGGACCTGTGTAAGACAATCACCAACAGAACAGATATATCCAGACTGTGTAATCTAAACAGTAAAACATGGAGGACAGTCTGTAATGGTATGGGGCTGTTTAGCATTCAGTAGTGTAGGTGCCCTACACAATATTAAGGGGATACTTAACAAAAGTGGCTACCACATCTTGAGCAGATATGCAGTCCCATCTGATAGGTCAGGGCTTCATATTTCAGCAGGATAATAACCCAAAACATATTTAAAAAATGTGCAGGAAATACCTGGAAAATTGGCAGAGGGCAGGAGAAGTGAAAATTATGGAGTGGCAGCTCAGTCTCCAGATCTTAACTGCATTGAGTTGCTTCGGGATGAATTAGCTCATCAGGTAAAGAAAACTTGCCCTTCATCTCAAAATGCACTGTATAATGTACCACAAACTGCTTGGAATGACTTTCGGACATCTATAATTCAAAAACTTGTAGAGAGATTGCCAAGAGTAGTGAAGTGATTTCAGTGAAAGGATGTTTTTCAATGAGAAATAACTTTAAAGCACTTCCTTTAAGGATATCAAAATTTGAACAATATTGTTAGTGTTTTGTGATCATATTGCTATAACCACATTAAATTTTAATGAAACGATAAATGATACCAAAAATGTTGCTTCTTTATGTCCACTTTCCTATTCTTTCTTTAAATAAAATCTGTATTACACTTGCTATACTGAGTATCCGGAAAGTTTTGAGCGGTAATGTGCATTACATTTTTTGTATAGTAAGATTTTGTCTATCTGTTACGGCTTACCAGTTATGTAAAAGTCATCAAGAGTAAACAGGACTATATGGGCTATAGCCAGAAAATTCAAAATATAAATTTCATTTGCCATAAAAATATCTTAAATATGTTGCATTTTAATCAAGACTGTTAGGAGTTATTTTTAAGAAAATCAAACTGTTCAAAAAATTTTCCATGTTAAGAGTAGTTTAGGGTGGAGGAATTTTCTTCAAAATCTTATTGTTCCATCCTTGAAAGATATTAAACTTAAATACAACTTTGATTTTTAACTGACTTTTCATTTTTGAGTTATGCTGTTCACAGACAGACACACAGGGGGCCAAAAAACATGTCTCCGATGAAATCTTGGCATAGAATTTTTGGGTTGAATACGATACTTCCCCTACTTACTATACGTAGTAAAGAAATTAAAAACAGTGCTGGCCTTGCTTTATATGGATGTCAGATGTGGCCATTAAGACCAGCTGATTTTGTACAATGAAGTCAGAAGAGAAAGAATAGCTCAACTGGATTTCAAAAGTGCCATATATCTCAAGAGATATCAAACCACACCAAAAGAGGTTGGAAGACCAATGGCTTCTGGTCATCAGATTGTGCAAGATTTAACAGAACTCACCAGCTTATCCAGCTAATAGAAAAAAGAAGAAGGAAAGGATATGCTAATGACAACTGTAAATCCAGTATGAGAACAATGTGCTTGAATTGCGCATCAACTGCTTTATTTCCTTTTGTACAAGTTAGATTTTGTGTAGTTTTACAAATTCAGAAAGTACTGATATGTATTTCATAAGAGCATTTTTGTAAAATTACACAATATATTTTCATGCTTTTTTCGAATTATTAATGGTTTTTTTTTTTTGGGGGGGGGAACAGTATTACTTTTAATAATGATGCAGAATACTAGCCTGCTGAAGATTCTGAATTTCTTAACGAAAATTATACACCATAAATAGGGGTATGAGAAGTGCCTAACATTACCATATAGTAATGGAAAATATTTATGTAACTGAGTAATGAATAGTTATTTTTGTACTTTATGCAGTGCATTTGTATTACTTAGACATAATAAAGTAAAAAAAATAGAATAAAAATTAACAAACAAAAAGTAATTTGGGCATTAATGGATTAAGGACCAGCATTGCCAAAAATTAAATGTTTAGTTTTTTATCCATTCTTATAAACTTGAATTTTCTCTTTGATTTTATGTACATTTTATGGTTTTTGGCATAATAGTTAAACTCTATATGTTTTGAAATGTTACTGCATGTTGCTGCATTGCCTATTTTATATTATGAATTTTGCACCAGTTCATAGAAATAGATCATAGCTCCTATACACTTTGCAATGGAAAGGTAAACTTTAATCCAATGTTTTAGAGTAAGCTACACTCTAAAAATTGGTGCTATGCTGAATATGGTAGCTTCTGTGTACTCAAACCATGGTTTCTTTCTCTGCAAATATATGTGAGTTTGGTTTCTTCATTTTTTGTTTTGAACAGCTTTTTCTGTGAATGATATTTACTGGTATTTTCTAAGAAGCCATTGAAGAATGACAAATTAAATTATAGTGTGATCAAATCAACTTCCAAGTGATGTAGTGGCTCTAACTTGTTGTGAATATCCTTTATTTGAGAAATAAATTGAAATTAACACCATAAGTAATGAAATAATAAAAAATTACCAAAAAAGTTATGCATTAAAGATTTTTTAAAATGTTTCTGTCTTTTGAAAAGAAAAGACTTCTCACAGAAATCACCACACTAGTAGCTTATAAGGACAAAAAAGTATATAGAAATTCACATATTACCCCTGCATGAACCAAAAATTTAAGAAAATCTTTAGTGAGTTTAATATCGCCTTGGCACCAATAAATAGATTCAGCATAAAAAATCTCACAAAAAGTACACGTATTGACAAAATTCCACAAGAAAAGCATTCTGAGATCTACAAAATTAAGTGTTCCAACTGTAAAATAGTGCACATTGGAAAGACTTTCAAAAATTATACTTTATGGAAGGAATTAAAAATATTGTAGAAATATTGAGTAAAGTGTATACCCAGATTTGAAACGAGACTATGTTAATAAATAAAGTTGACTTTTGGAAAAATATGTTATTTTCTCCATTAAGTCATGAACTTATCAAACTGCTCTCATAGGCTAAAAGATTCTTTCTTTGTTTTCTAAAGCTTTATGATGTTCATTTCCAATATTTTACACATTTTATACTCAATACACGAGAAGTTACAAATGTATTAGAATAGCATTAGAGAGTAAGATTTACACTTCAGATAGTACACTAATAATTTACCTGTGTGTATTGTAATGCAGCTTACTTCCACTGGTTTGATTGCAACACCATCCGTAGCAATTACAAGAAGTGTGTGTTCTTCAATGCAGAATATGGCTGGGCACTGACATAATGCACCAATGAGTCTAAAGCGATATCTCAGTCCATGAGTAACATTGAAAACCTTCAGAGGTGCGGTAGATACTGTATTATTTCCCTGAAATAGTAATAATGATAATGACAATGACAATGGCAATGGCAATGGCAGTGGCAGTAGCAGTGGCAGTGGCATTGAAAACCTTCAGAGGTGCAGTAGATACTGTACTATTTCCCTGAAATAGTAATAATGATAATGATAATGACAGTGGCAATGGCAATGGCAGTGGCAGTAGCAGTGGCATTGAAAACCTTCAGAGGTGCAGTAGATACTGTATTATTTCCCTGAAATAGTAATAATGATAATGATAATGACAGTGGCAGGGGCAGTGGCCAGGGCTGGGGCAAGAGCAAGGACAAGAGCAGCAGCAGCAGCAGCAACAACAACAACAATAATAATAACAATAATATCAACAACAATAAAACAATAACAACAACAACAACAACAACAACAACAATAATAATAATAATAATAATAATAATAATAATAATAATAATAATAATAATAATAATAATAATAATAATAATAATAATAATAATAATAATAATAATAATAATTATAATAATAACAATAATAATAACAATAATAATAATAACAATACTAATAATACTAATAATACTAATAATACTAATACTAATAATAATAATAATAATAATAATAATAATAATAATAATAATAATAATAATAATAATAATAATAATAATAATAATAATAACAATAACAATAATAATAATAATAACAATACTAATAATACTAATAATAATAATAATAATAATAATAATAATAATAATAATAATAATAATAATAATAATAATAATAACAATAATAATAACAATAATAAGAATAACAATAATAAGAGTAACAACAACAATAATAATAATAATAATAATAATAATAATAATAATAATAATAATAATAATAATAATAATAGTAATAGTAATAATAATAACAATAATAGTAATAGTAATAATAATAATAGTAATAATAATAATAACAATAATAATAATAATAATAATAATAATAATAATAATAATAATAATAATAATAATAATAATAATAATAACAATAATAATAACAATAATAATAACAATAATAAGAACAATAATAATAATAATAATAATAATAATAATAATAATAATAATAATAATAATAATAATAATAATAATAATAATAATAATAATAATAATAATAATAATAATAATAATAATAATAATAATAATAATAATAATAATAATAATAATAATAATAATAATGATAATGATGATAATAACAACAACCAGAGTATATTTTTTTTAATTTATACGACATATGATATTAACATATTTGTTGACTGTTCAACTTTAGATTTCTTTGGAGATAAAGCTGATAAATTAGAAAATGCTCTCTTTCGTACCGCCTGTCTTCACATCGGCGATCTCGTGCTGATATATGTCCTATGACAAGAGGAAAATGTTATTGTAGCACGCAGGGCTTGTTATTCCTTTACACTTAATGAAATGTTCCGTCTATTTTTACATTTATGCGACGTTTTATGCTGGGCAATAGCACAAACCAATGCAGTGCTTTTAACTATCGCGGTAAACCAGTATTCCTAATGACGTAATGAGCGACAGCAAATAGCAGCGCGATTCGCCGGAATGGCCTACCTCTCTATTCTAGTTGCCTTGCACCTTTGCAATCCTGAGCTCTATGATTAAACTTGTTACACTTGAAGCACCTGTTGACTCTAAAATAGTCCCCAATTGTGTTCAAAGTCCATCCCACTGGTCTGGTGAGTACCGTGCATTTATATTTCGGCCATTCAGATCTTGAAAATATTTTATTTGTTTTAGCACATATTTCTTACTTTTTAGCACATATTTGACATTTTTGGCACTTAAAAGTAAATATTTACCAAGTTTTTAGCACCTAAAAATCCGAGCCCTAATTATTAGTACTTCTCCTTCTCCATTTTGAGCCTGGTACATATATTATAGTATATATTTGAAATGATGTCACGCAATGAATGTGGTGAACACTGCCTTGCAGGTATACAAAGATTTACATTCTTGTTCAAAGAAAACCAATGTAACATTAATTAATAGTTTCTAATAATGTCCGCCAAAAAATCTGTCATTCAGATTGCCCGTGACACACTTCGAAGTCCGTCAAATTGGCAATCCTTAACCCACCACTGCTGCAGTGAAAGGTATGACGGTTGCAGCTGTGCGCGTGTTTGTGATACTGTAAGCGCAATGTTTATGTGCGTCCCAAAGGACTACAGGTCTATTAGGATTCAGTTAACATAAGGGGAATGAATCTGATTGGTTATTATTATAGTGGGCAGACACAGTGGATGTTCTTAGTAGCTCTCTTTTTCTAATCTAATGTTTTACAAAAATGAAAATAAAGAGAATATGTAAATGTGAATTAATAAACATTTTCAAACGACGAATACAACATGGAGATGGCCACAACCTACTTTAGCAGATATACACGACAAACGGAGAAAGAGTTTTGCTGCAAATAGTCACATAGAGGAGCATAATTTATTACTGCATGGCACTACTCGCCGATTGGTTGAAATTAGTCACGTTAACTTAACCCTCAATAGTTCCATTTAATATGTGTGACTTTTCCATTACGTACCGTCGCGTTAAGTCACATTATGTTAGTTTTATCGTAATCCCGGCATTACTCTATCTTTTCAGCTTTTGACAATAAAAATTATGAATTCATATTGCTTGATTGCAAATTTTCAACATGCGGCCCCGCCCCCCCCCCCCCCCCCCTCCTGGAAAGAGGTCTGCCGACGTCCATGCATCCCAGTTTTATCTTTCTGCCTAATAGTTTCTTTCTAGCTTCCGATGTAACTTCTGTTACTAAGTTTGTGTTGTTCTTCTTACCTTTGAATGAGAATTTTGGTTCCATTTCGTTGGTTTGCAGATTTAGTTCCTCATTCTGTTTCAAAATTGCTTCCTTCCAGCTGTCGAGATCCCCTTCTGCGGGAACATTGTACACAATTAGGCGAGGCTTCAGCACTTTGGTTCCAGTTGCTTCAATTTCGTTGCCACACTTATCATTGATATTGTTGCAGATTGTGTCAATCTCATTCTGGTGCGTGCCTGAATTAGCAGATTCCCATTCCTATGAGGTTTGAAGGCACTTATGCCTACCTCCATGTCAATAGGGTTTACTTTAGTTTTAATTACATTTTTGATGTATTCTGTTGTTTGATTGTTTTTTGATTTCACTATTAGGCTGTATTTTCGCTCCTCTATGTCCTGGTTCTTGGATCTTATAATGTCAGAATATAGGCTTCTGTTTTCCTTAGATTCTTCAACTTTTTTCCGTTCGTTTTCCAGGCTCTTGATTTTTTTCATCTTGCTTTGCCATTGTATGTATTATATTATTACTCAATTCTCTAATTTTGCTTACCGCTTTAGTAATATCTTGTTTTAGATCTTTCCTCATTTTTCCGCCTTTTTCGTCAAAGTTTTGAAG